>CM029381.1:11809103-12134103 GCA_017165825.1 Hepsetus odoe | reverse complement strand
GGACGGTACCTTGCTCAAGGGTACCTCAGGGCAACCCACTGGGGTGGGACCTACTGTAGCTGGGCTACAGCTATCCCGTTGTTCACTCACCTTCCAAACTGTGTGAATGTTCCTTTAAATTCTATATTGGCCTGCCTAAACTGGATGTAGTCACTAATAAAACTAGTTGTATGTGTAATTATAAATATATTGTGTTTAAATTGAAAGAAAAAAAAAAAATCTTCCGACGAGGATGGGATTCGAACCCACGCGTGCAGAGCACAATGGATTAGCAGTCCATCGCCTTAACCACTCGGCCACCTCGTCGTGACGACATCAAACACATACATCACTCATGAACTGCTGTGTGCGCACGTGCTGCGCTTCATTACTGCCATTGTTTATTAATTGACTACATTTCGAAATTACTGCTGTTAAAATACCTGTTACGACTCAAACTGCCCCAGTAGCACAGTTTTGACACTGCGGCGTATTTAAATTAACTACAAGTTACATAATGTAGAGTAATTTTGTTTAAATATAAGATCATCTCCGGTTTAAGTTCGTTTATCAAAAACTTTTAGATTTTTAATCACATTTTTCTTACTTAAAGTATTATTCAAACGGTCTGGCTGGGCGACACTGCCCCCTAGCGGTGAGACCCGAATAGGTCTTCTCGGTGGGTGAACACATTTTGGTCCTAAAATAGAAAGACAGACGATTAAAAAGAGGAACGCTGAGAAAGACGGATGTTGTGGAGGACAGGAAATGGACAGAGTGAAAGATTCCATCAGTTGCATTAATCTTTTTGACGTTCTTGATTTCTCCACCTTGTTACACTTCAAAATAAACCTCCAGAATCTGTTTTTCAGAGCTGGACTAAAGGAAAGATTCTGTGCCATGAAAATGTGTGGGTACATCTGATGGACACTTATCCTGAGTTTCATGCAACAAGGAAGGACTGAGATCAGCTTTGCTCTTAAACCCAGGCACACAGATCACACGTCCCTGTTGAAGACATTCTGTTCCGAGAGCAGATTAATGAACTCTAACTCAGGTATCCTCACAGCTATGCTCAGGAGAGGGAAAAATGTGATGTCAATTTTGTAAGTTAAAAAAACAAATTTTTGGAAATTTGTTAAACACTTAAATTGCTGAAACTAGGGATTTTAATTCAGACTGTGTTTAAAATTGTCTTCCTCAGAACTGTACTGGAGCAATGAGACGAATGTTGCTATAAAAAGTGAAAACCAACCTAATTTTTTCCTTAAAAACACTTCATTAAATTATCCCTCAACTCAAGCCGTCTGCTTTTGGATTACTGTTGTGGTTTTCAGGACATTGTCTGAATAATTTGAACAAACGGGGACAAAAACTCTCAACCTTTAGATTTTAGCAGAGCTTTAACCTAGTGTTTTATTCCACCTTTAATCTTTAGAGGTGTTTTAACTACTTTCAGTCTTAAGCTGTGTTTATCCAAACTTTAGTCTTCAGTCTTACCCTTGGTCTTTAGCAGTGTTTCACTCTACCTTTAGTCTTTAGTGGTGTTTTAAACGAATTTCAGTCTTTCGTAGAGTTTTGGTTTTATAGTTTTATTAGTGTTTTAACCAAACTTTAATCTTTAGTAAAGTTTTGGTCCATCTTTAGTGTTATTTGTGTTTTTGACCTAACATTAGTCTTAAGCTGTGTTTTAACCAAACTTTAGTCTTTAGTACAGTTTTGGTTAAACCTATGGTTTTAGTAGTGTTATAACCAAACTTTAGTAAAGTTTTGGTCCATCTTTATTATTAGTTTTATTAGTGTTTTTGACCTAACATGAGTCTTAAGGTGTGTTTTAACTAAACTTTAGTTTTATTAGTGTTTTTGACCTAACATTAGTTTTAAGGTGTGTTTTAACTAAACTTTAGTTTTATTAGTGTTTTTGACCTAACATTGGTGTTTAGTTTTGTTTTAACCAAACTTTTGTCTTTAGTCTAGTTATGACCTATCCTGGGTATTTAGTAGTGTTTCACTCTACCTTCAGTCTTCAGTGATGTTTAAACCAAACTTTAGTCTTTAGTGGTGTTTTTATCTTTAGTTTTAACTTTTACTAGTGTTTTTGACCTAACATTAGCCTTTATTGGTGTTTTAACCAAACTTTAGTCTTCAGCAGTGTTTTGGTCAACTTTTAGTGGTTATTCTTTGTTTAAACCTACCTTTAGTCTTTGGTAAAGTTTTGGTCCATCTTTAGTGTTATTAGTGTTTTTGACCTAACATTAGTCTTAAGGAGTTTTTTAACCAAACTTTAGTCTTTAGTAGAGTTTTGCTCTATCTATTTATCTATATTTTTTGTGTGTTTTTGACCTAACATTAGTCTTAAGCTGTGTTTTAACTAAACTTTAGTTTTATTAGTGTTTTTGACCTAACATTAGTGTTTAGTTTTGTTTTAACCAAACTTTTGTCTTTAGTCTAGTTATGACCTCAGTGGTGGCCTAGTGGTTAGGGTGTTGGCCTAATGATCGGGGGTTCGAACCCCTTCCCAGTGAGCAAGGTGCCGTCCCCGTCCCGCTCCTCCCTGCGATGGGCTGGCGACCTGACCAGGGTGCGTCCCCTGTCCTCGCTCTGTGTGCGCTGGGTTGGACACCAGCACTCCCCCGCGACCCCGTTTGGGACAAGCGGCAGAAAATGGATGGATAGTTATGACCTATCCTGGGTATTTAGTAGTGTTTCACTCTACCTTCCGTCTTCAGTGATGTTTAAACCAAACTTTAGTCTTTAGTGGTGTTTTTATCTTTAGTTTTAGCTTTTACTAGTGTTTTGACCTAAAATTAGTCTTTATTCTTTGTTTAAACCTAACTTTAGTCTTTAGTAATGTTTATTTATGTTATAAAGTTCGTGTATAATTTATTAGTCTTTAGTTACACCAGCCTTGGCGTTTCAGAACAAAAGCTCATGTTTGCCTGAACTTTGTTTTAAAACTAAATAAATAAATAAATGTAATGTAACTGGGATCTTTCTCATTGCTAAAACTCGTAACTCATGAGGAAACACGGGGCTGACGTCAGCGTCTCTTCGGCTGTGTCGGCCACATTGTGACGTAAAACTATGTCCGGTGCCGATGTGTGACGCTCGCGCCTTGGCGCCTGTTTCAAAGGAGGATTCAGTTCAGCAGAGCCCCGCGCTCGGTCCAGCTCAGCTCGGCGGGTTTAACTTCAAGGAAAAACGCCGCGCACACAGTTTTCTTTAAACAGCACAGCCGCAGACTCAGTAAAAACTGCCATGGCGACTCCTCCCAAGAGAATCTGCTCCAGTCCCGACTTTAACAACAGCTTCGAGAAGAGAGTGAAGAAGATCTCAATCGAGGGAAACATCGGTGAGTTTCTTTCATTCTTTCTTCCACAGCTGGCTGTACTGTGGTGTGTGTGGACTCAGTGCTGTTGGCTGGGCTGATTTCACCGCTTTCCCTCTTCGTCTGTGTAAAAGGAGGCTGGATTTGCGGATCCCTGGTCTCTCTGTGTTGATCTGGTTGTTTGGCGCCAAATGCCTTCGTGTAGGACAGTCTGTCCTGAAGACAGGCGGGTCCTCCCGCCAGCCTGTCCGCTTCTGCTTCACTTTATCATCTTTTAAAGCTGCTGTTTCTGACTATGAACGAATAAACAGTAAAGCAGCGTGGACCCCAGTTAGGAAAACTTAAACGCTAGGTTTCTTACACTTGTTTGAATAATCTAGACAGCTAACTTTGTTAAGTTAGGTTAACTAGTTAACTTTGTTAAGTTAGGTAAGATGATGGACTTGTTTAGCCATTGATGTACTATTTATAGAGATCAAACAAGATATAATTGTCTCCTTAATACAACAGAGAAATCTGCTAAATTGGGAGCTTGTTTGATCTTTTTAAGATTTCCTTTGATGCAAGACTGGTTTCTTCATTGCTAACAATGATGTTTGCAAAAAGTGTAGTATTTATTTTTTTCAAATATTAATGTAATGTCTGCTTGTTAAAAAAGCTGCAGGCAAGTCAACTATTGTGCGATTGCTGGAAAGAGAGTCAGACGAGTGGGAAGTCATACCAGAACCCATTGGGAAGTGGTGCAACGTTCAGAACACTGAGGATGAATACGAGGTGTGGAGAGTTACGTTTTTTTCAGAGTGATTCAGAACTGACTTCTTGGTTTTGTGCAAAATGTGACCTTGGGCTGGAAATATAAGAAGCCCTGAATATTTAACTAGAGTTGTGTTTACGTAACAGTAAAAAGTAAAGCATGTTAGAATATAGTTTTGGTAAAGCTGAAAATTTCCCATCAGAAATGTACACAATTAAAGCAATGATTATTTTTTCCAAGTTGATAATGCTTGACCTGCTTTAGATAAATACAAATGCACTGATGTGGAAATGCATTTGTGATTTTGTTTTGTTTGTTTGTTATACATGATAAACACAAACAAATTGGGATCAGTAATGTGAGGCTGAACCTGTACCTGCCCAGGCTAAAATCCAGTTTTATCTCTTTAGGAGCTCAGCACATCCCAGAAGAGTGGAGGCAACTTGCTGCAGATGTTGTATGACAAACCCAGCCGATGGTCCTACACTTTCCAGAGCTATGCTTGCCTAAGTCGTGTTCGTGCCCAGCTTCAGCCGCCTTCTGCTAAGCTGCAGCTGGCAGAGAAACCAGTACAGTTCTTTGAGCGCTCTGTCTACAGTGACCGGTACCCGATTATATACTTTTAAAATTTTAATTTAAATTATACAATCAATAGTTGAATTTAAAAAATGAAATTTGAACCTACTTACTGATGTGTTTAAACACTTAATTGATGCCACCTGTGATTTTGAACTGACCTTGTATTTTTGTATCTGTTATTTTGCAGGTATATCTTTGCTTCTAATCTCTTTGAGTCAGGAGATCTGAATGAGACTGAGTGGGCCATCTACCAGGACTGGCATGGCTGGCTGCTCTCTCAATTTGAGTCTGAGATTGAGCTTGATGCCATGATTTATCTGCGGGCAGATCCTGAGGTAAAGAGTTCATGCAAGGGAATATTTGTGCCCTTTGCTTATAATGATTTTCAGCATTTTTGGGCTGTGGTGGCCTAGTGGTTAGGGCGTTGGCCCTATGATTGGAGGATCGGGGGTTCGAACCCCTTCCCAGTGGGTTGCCCTGAGGTACCCTTGAGCAAGGTGCCTTCCCCGTCCCGCTCCTCCCTGTGATGGGCTGGCAACCTGTCCAGGGTGCGTCCCCTGTCCTCGCCCTGTGTGCGCTGGGTTGGACACCAGCACCCCCCCGCGACCCCGTTTGGGACAAGCGGCAGATAATGGATGGGCATTTTTACGATCTTCTAAAAACCTACATTTCAGGGGCAACTTGACTACGTAACGTTTTGTGTTTTGCAGAGATGCATGCAGCGTCTTAAATTCAGAGGACGAGAGGAAGAACAGGGCATTCCTCTGGAATATTTGGAGAAACTTCATTACAAGCATGAGTGCTGGCTCTACAACAGAACTACACAGTGAGTGTCGTTAATGTGTCATAAGAATAATTTCCTTTATATTTTGGTTCAGTTTAACAACCCACAGTTGTTTGCTCTTCAGAGTTATTTCATTATGTTCATTTAAGAGAGTAACACTGGTTTTACTTCCAGGCTTGATTTTGAGTATCTGAAGGATCTTCCCATTCTTGTGCTGGATGTTAATGAAGACTTCAAAAATGACAGAATTAAGCAGGAAGGAGTTCTTGACAAGGTAAAAATGTGATGACCTTACAGGTGTTCAAACTGGAACATACCCAGTAGACTCTTTAAAAATCTGTTAACGTGTAAGATAACACCTTGCAGTAACTTTATTCTTTTTAATTATAGGTGAAGGAGTTCCTGAGTATGTTATGACCTGGTATAGTCAAGCTCTCACTTGATTGGACTGCTTGGTTTGTTAATAAGTCTCACAGAAGATTGCCCTATTTATTATGAATGTGCCTCAAATTTACTCAGGAGATGTACAACAGTTTTGCATGTGTGGCTTTATGAATATAATTTGTAAAGCCCATTTCCATTTAGGGTTAAACCTTTTATACATAATTACCAGGGTGACAGTTTTGTCAGATTTTAGTGCTTGAAATTCTTTTATTATTGACTTTATTATTGATATCAGCAG
Source organism: Hepsetus odoe (assembly GCA_017165825.1). Taxonomy (NCBI): domain Eukaryota; kingdom Metazoa; phylum Chordata; class Actinopteri; order Characiformes; family Hepsetidae; genus Hepsetus; species Hepsetus odoe. The sequence goes on along the minus strand of CM029381.1, from coordinate 12,127,997 downwards.
CAAGTGATAATCATGATTTTTTTTTTTTTGCGTCCATTTGTAAATGTGTGTGTGTGTGTGTGTGTATATATACTTGTGACATTAAATCATTTTGTGTTTTTTGATGCTTGTCTGAGTTCTTGTTTAAGTGTTTTTATTTGGCTTTTTAAGTGAAATGTACTGTGGTGGAACATTATGGGCTGATGTCTTGCTGTATCTCCTTTTCCACAACTAGTGCTTCAATGAATAATAGTACCAATAATAACTGCATAAAAATATACATACATTTATGCATTTGAAGTTTAATACTACTGGAATCAAATCACAAGTCAAATATCAAGCCATTTTTGATAACAATCATAATTTCAAATAAATGCTACTTCCATCCTGAGTAACTACTGTTAATCTGACTGGTGTTGTAATGCAAAACTGAAGCTTACTTTGGCAAGCTTTTGTGTGTGTGTGTGTGTGTATTTGTGTGGTTTTGTTCCACCACTTCTACACACCCTCGTGAGTATAAACTCATGAATTCAAGCTTCAGGTTCAAAATCACTGTCCACATCATCCTTCACAGCGTCTGTTGTGTTGAGGTCAAGGCTCGTCAATTCTTTAATTGACTTGTTATATACCTTAAGCTATATGGGTTGGCAGCTTGTACTTCAGAGTGTTTGGGTAAATCCAAATGTGTTTAAAATTCACAGCATTCTCCTTCTATGCCCTGCAAGAGATTGTTTCTTTGACTTCTCACTGTTGAAGCTTGTCCTTTCGTGCCAAATGACTGCTCTTTGCTGAGCAAGCACTTCTCTGGATTTCCTTCTGTCCCTCTAGGAAGTGACCTTTATATACTGTTCAACAGATCCAGACAGCTTCTTGGGTCTTATTTGTGTTCGCTTCTGCTTGCCTACTTCCTTAGCCATTTGAAGCACGTTAGACAAGTCTGAATCAAACGGTTTTTGGGGGATGATTATTGTTCTTGATACAGAACTATAATTTGCCTCTTAAATGATATCAGCTAGCTTTAAATGAAAAGGTAAAATGACGCCCCTCATTTGCTCATTGAAATGTCAAGTGTGCAGGTGGTGTAATTTAGCACACACACACGGAATGACCGCATGATTAGCAGGAGACATTTGAACCAAACTATCTTGCCATCACCCCAGATAACAGTAACTTGGTACATTTTCTTTTATTGTAAATAAGTACCTTCCATGTACATAAAAGCTTTCTTTGTTTTGATTAAAGAGTTTTGCCCAATACTGCATGTATCATTTTCAAACAATAATGGAGCAGCCATAACTTTAATGTATATTAAGTTGTGAATTACATGGCAAATATGGAGCATTTGTTTTTATTCAGTTTGGAAACTTTGAATGCAAAGCAACAGCATAAGTGCTGTACATTCTGACCTGTATTGTGTCCAAAATCGGCCCTGAAATAAACAAAAAAGTAAGTTCAAGTGCATGATCACCAAGTTAAAACTGCTTTTTCACATGGTGGTGACAATAGAGTCTACTACCTGACTCCAATGCGACAGTGAAAAAGCCCAGGGTCTTACACATATCTCATCACTTGGGTGGCAGTGCCCTAGGGGCAGGACACTCAGCTGGGTATGAGCCTGGCCTAATCCTAATTCCAGAACTAGCACCTTTTGTGTTCCTGAGCCAGTTAGACGCTGTCATTGCCCGTCAATATTACTCAATGTTTGTCACTCAGGATGAGAGTCTGGTAAACCTGAATGCAACATTTCTGCAGGAATCGTCATGGTAACCGACTAACCGGCTGTTGAAAACTGGTGTTTTTTAACTTGTTTCTTTGAACTGAGACCAGTGCACATTGTGTAAGAATAAGGAGAATCTGCCTGAAGCCAGCCTGAAGGACTCAAAGGGTGCTAGTGCTGGAACCAGGATATAGCCAGGCTCAAACCCAGCTGAGTATCCTGCCTCTAGGCTACCACCACCCAAATAATGAGATATGTGTAAGACACTTGGCTGTTTCACTGTAACCTTTGAGTGTGGTGGTAGACTCTGCAGTTTTAACTGAACTGGAACAGCAGGAGCATTCCTTTCTCAGAAATTCCTCTGAAGAAAGATTGCACCCTCTTTTTCATTATATTCCCAATATTTATGTACTACATTAACAAAATCAACAGTACTTGCATGCACTGCAGCTAAACTGTTTTCTTAATACAGGAGTAGTTGTGGTGCATTAAACAAATAAAAATACTGTGTTTTTTTCTTCTCATAGGCCTAAATGTAGACTTCTAGATTTGACTCCTACTTTAAAGATCCAAACCTGGTGTTTGGTATGGCAAATGAAGTTGGTTCAAATGATAATATAATAATATTACTTCCATTAATGGCACATTTAACAAAATTGTATGCGCCACTCAAATATGTATACCTGACCCTAACTCAACATTAACATTAAAGCCACACTATTTCATTTTAAGTTACCACTTAAATAACAACAGATTACACTGTGTGCACACCAAAGGTGAAGACACAAAATACATCAGTATAAGTGCCTTCAGGTTTTTCAATAATCACAGATTTTCAATGGTTCATAAATAAAAAATCAAACAAAGTGCTATATCAAAGGTTTACCACAACAAATTAACCTTTTGACTTTTAATTCAACTAGAAAAGAATTCCACTCACCCAAGTCATTCTACTTACATCATCATCATCATCAGCCAAATTAAGTAGAATAAACTTTGAGTACTAAGATAGCCCTCAGCACCCTTACAACCCCAACTCGGATAAGTGGCAAGGATACTGAATGAATAGATGAATGATTATTCCCAAGTGCTGCTGCCAGAGACATACATTTTTAAAAAGTTTAATTGCTGCCTTATATTAATGCAAAATTGGCTGATATGTCTTTGAAAATTCAGGACAACTGGTACTAAACCCTCCTGCCTTTCAATAAAAAAACGGAAAGTTATTCAAACATTCTTAAATGCATAAACTCCACCATATTTGTCTCTCACGTAAAACATTTTGTACTGACTTTTTATCTTTTTTCATGGCATGAACAATGGAAATGCAATCAAATATAAGTGAGCTCAGTTTGATTCTGCTTGAGTATTTTCTGATCCTTTGGCTAGATTTCAAACGGCTGCATTTATACACTAATTGTAATCTTATGACAGATATCAAAAGAAATGCTAATTATAGTTGTTGCCTGAGTCCATGATTGAACATAACACACAATACATTCCATTATTAATGTAAAAAACATACACTACTCTAAAATAGCATTAAATGTTACAACTTTCTGTCACAGGTAAATACGAGATTAATTTTCAAAGAAACAATTGTCATGGTATTATTAATGAAGTAACTATTTAATTTTACAAGAATAATAAACAAGTATATGCTCACATCTTTTTCTTGTTATTAAATTAATGTGTTTTTGTGGTTCCATTCTGCATGTAATATAACACACACATTACCAAAAGTATTGGGACATTTACCTCTCACACTTAAACAAACATGTTGGACATCCCATGCCAAAACTATAGTGATATTTCACTTCTCCAGATTCCAGTGGCAGCATCTTTGCACCACTCCATAATAAAAAGTGTTTAAGTAATAATTTCTAATTTCTTTAAAAAAAAAAAGAGAGAGATAATGATATCCCCAGTTTAAATGCAGGCTGTCGTATCAGATACGTCCACAACATTCAAGTGAAATTTTCAGTATAGCTTTCATGTAGGTATGTTAGCACTGTATACAAGCCTTAAGATCAGTGCAGATTGTACATCTGAACCAGACGTTTCATTGGAAAATGCACTGGGGTGGAAGTGCAAGGAGCTGAATGCAAATGAAGTGTGAGACTAAAAAGGTCAGTGCATGCAAGGTATGGATAAGGTAAATCCAAATCCCTATCAAACACATTATCCCCCGTGTAGTGCACTGTTAAGACCCTTGGTCCACACAGCTAAGCCAATACAGTATAATAAAATACATAAAAGAGTTTATCTACTGTTTCCTGTGGTGCAGACTCTCTGTTGCAGTTGTTACAAGAGGAAGCTATATGGTTTGGACTATAAATCATATTTACTGACAAAAATGAAACCTAATCTAAATAAACTACACCAAATGTTACATATCCCTCAAAACTTTTTACAGGACTTGCACCCCTGAAGCAAATTAACCTCTACTTATAAAAACAAAATGGGCGTGTCAGTAAGGGGTGGGACTAGGTGACTGGCATGTCGGCACCCAATCATCATTAAGGTTCAATGTTTCCTGGCGTTAAGTCTTAAAGCCCTCTCGTAAACCAACCTTAACGTCGCATGCTTTCTCTCGAGTGGCGCATGGCTCGACCAATTGAACCGCGGCACTTTGCGTGATCGGCCAATCAGCGTTAATTATTTCGAACGGAGGCGGGTCCGTACGGAAATAGACCGAAGCGGGGTAGGTTGTTAGAAAGTTAATGGCTTGGGGGAAAGAGAATCTCTTCTCGCTTCGGGAGAGTTTGAGGATTTTTCTGAAGTAAAACGTGACAGTTTTATAACGATACGACCCCAGAGACGGCGAAAGGACCACGTTACCATCACGAATAAGAATCTTATTTGGGAAAGTATGCAGGATGCTGTAGCCGGGACGGCAATGCTGACAGACGGCTTCGAGGACGAGATCGACTCGGTGACTCCGCGCTCCCCTGCACTGGGGATGGGGGTTGGAGCCACACCAGGGGCCGGACTCGGAGGCCTCGGCATAGGCGTCGGTGGCAAGAAAGTCCGGCTTTTCGGCGAGGCTGGCGGGCCCGCGGCAGACAGACTAGACTTCAAACTCACAGCAGCCGCGGTTCTCTCCTCGGGCCCCGGATCCGGCAGCGACGAGGACGAGGTCTCCGAGGTGAGCTAGTTTAGCTAGCGTGGCTAACCGTAGCTGGCTAACTCCATGAGACTGGTTTCTTCAAGCACCAAACCCCCGTTGCCCGAGTGTAATCCCACATTATGAAATTAATGTTCTCGCTCCCACTTTAAAGCACATTCGTGCGCCACATGTACGTTTGAGTGTGACATTAGTGTGTAAAATATGAGCTCGCCCCTCCGTTGTGGCGAGTTAGCCAGCTAGCGTGCTTCTCTGGCGAAGGCTGCGATTCGGGCCTAAACACGGCAGCGGGCAACGCCATCGTCTGCTGCTCCAAGTTTAGGCCCGTTCAGTCCATCACCCACAGCCCTATCAAGCGCTGAAACGGGTTCCATCGTGTCGCTTGTTGGCCCTTTCTCAACCCTAAGAACTTACACATGCGAAACCCCACCGCACACCGACGCCTCGGCTCGGAATAAACGTCGTTAGCTTCGCGGCTAGCTGCTCCTCGCTACGTAACTCTTAAATATTAGCTTGTATCGTTGACTAGCTGGGCTTCAACGCACGTTGACTGACAGGCTATATAGGTTTCGTTTTTCTGCCCTAACAGCTGTGATCTTGGTTCAAATCTAAATCTCAGTTTGTGATACAGTAGCTCTGACATTCGCGCAGGGTTTACCCCACAACTCTGTTGTGGACTATGTTGTGTGCTCCATGTTGCAACATTCTCCCCGGTTTAATGTCAACAGTAAGGCTGTGGCTCAAGGAAAAAAACGGATCTGGTCATCACTGCAGGATCTAATTAACCATGAGACCAACACGCCTTAACCAGAAACTGGTGTTAAAGAGAAGCACATTTTCTCCATCTGTGAAGCATCTATGATCAGCGTTTGTCTTTAGGGTCATATCACTGCCACCACATCACACTCAATGCTTTCATTTATAGGCACACCAGATATCCAGATTAACTTAAAAAATTTATTATTTTAAAAAATTTTTTTTTTATACCGGTCAAGCAACCTCTAACATAAAAATATCTGAAGTTGCCATATAAGGTTTTCTGTAACTTTCGTTTGGGAGTTTTTCTGTTCTTACTGTAATGTTTGATTTACAACAGGTTACCTTCCAACACATCTCAGCCAAATAAAACATTAATGATCCTCTGCATGGCCTTTTAACCTAAAGATGAACATAAATGAAGTTGTTGTATTAGTAGCAAACAAGGATGTAGACCCTAGAAACCATCCCACTGAAAGGTGCGCCGTGTTAGACAGTTCTTGGCTGATCCTGGGATGCGCTTGCACACACCCCTTGCCCACAAACATACACCTCTTGTTTTCAGAGCTGCACATGATTCTTCTCCACTTCTGTTTGGAAGACAGTGATGTGCCTGTTTCCTTTTATAACTTGTAATGAGTGCCAGTGTCCCATCTCTTGTGTTGTGTTGGTATTTTGTTTGGAATTTGGGGGAGGGGTATTGAGAAGGGACCTGACATCAGTCTCAGGTAGGGCCCAGTTTTCCAACAAGAGCCCCTATTCATAACTTCTTTCATCTCTTTTTCACCTGCGTTTACAGTGTCTCTTTGCACCTCTGGAACTCATCTCTTAAAGCACCCATTAACACTTGTTAACATTGAAATTAATTATGTTGGCGTAATTTATGATGTTTGTTTATCTGGTCAGATCTTGATAGAGATGTTGATGAGATGAGGAAAGGTGGGATGTAAATGTGAAAAGATTACCGAGCATTCTAATAGTTTTTTTTCTTTTTGTTTTTTTTCCATTATTTCTTTTTCGTTGTAGTCTGGAGATTTCACCACTGCAGTTGGAGGCACTTAATATCGACGCAAACTAATGGCATTTTTTTTTTTAAACCGTAAACTTCTCTTAAAGAATACACTGACAGTTGTGTTCAATTTCAAAATGGAAAAATAGGAGATTTTACATGTTCCTTAATATTTGTTTGTTGGACCTTGTTGTGTTAGTGCTGCTACGATTAAGGTGTCGTTGAAAAGTTATTTGGTGCAACCCTAAAGTTGTTAGTCCTTGTGGGCATTAAGTGACTTACAGTGACTTAAGAAGGGCTTTGAAGAGGCACATAGTGAGATTGGCTGAAGTGTATAGGAAACATTCAGCAACAGCTTGAATTTAAAGTGTGTGAAAATGATATTTGTACATTTAATTGTGCACATAGTCATTGATGAAGTTCTGACTTGGGTCTTACAGATTGACATGGTTTTAACACTATAGATAATCTTAAACATTTCATGATGTAAAGTATGATCTGGTAATATGTACTTCATTGTGTGTGCTGAAAAATGTATGCCAAAGTTTACCGTTATGTGCATTATAGATTCCCTATTGTCACCAGTGTTTGTTTAAATTAACAATGCTTTTTCAGTAAATATTTAAACAGGTTTCTTTTCTGTTATAGCTTAATACATTATATAGATTAGGTAGGGTACTAGGTTTCTTGTGGGTTATGTGGACAAGCAGTTCCATTCCTGCTGGCAAGATCAGGTAGTGTCCTGCTGTGGAAACATGCTGGCCATACATGAGTAGTTATTCTGGTTTTTAGTTTGTGCTTGAAGATTTTGTGTGGATTTGTTTAGTTTACCCATTTTGAAACAACACAGAGTATGCCCTTTTAAAACCTATAGAGCAAATGTAATGTTAGATTTTGTACAGATGATATATACATTATATTAAAATATAACACAAGTGGATGCACAAAAACTGTGAAAGTTTTGCTGAAAGTTGTTTATGGTAACTTCCACAGGTGGCAGAAAGCACAGTTGTGCCTAACTTTGGCTTGTAGAGGAAGATTCCTTATTTCATTCAAATTATAAAAGGACACACGCTTTGGATGTTGCTTGTTTGTACTGACAATAATCAGCACCCTTTGGTGATGAAACCAAACCGGCATGTAACTATTACTCTTGAATTTTTGTGGATAAGCTTTGAATCTAGCACAAAAAGTAGACACTTGGATCCGTGTAGGTTATGTGCTGTCATTCTGGCTCTCCCTGTCTCTGTGCTTGGACACTGGCATGGACATGTTTTGAAGTGTAAGGTTTTCAATTGGCTATTTATTATTCATTGGAAGACACGTTTGTGTGGCCTGCTTATTTTCCTAGTCAGAATCCCCAACACCAATCAAGGGCTGCTACACCAGATGAAACTTATCTTGTACATATGTGTGAACAGTATGTGTGATTTCTGAGAGTCGGAACATGGTGTCCTGCTTCACCATTTATTTGGAATGTAGTTGGTTTTGGGATTTTGTGAATGACCACTAAGATGCTCACCCATTTGCTAGTTATTAAAGTTATTATAAGAATAGTTATTAAAGAAACAGGAGCTGCTTGAAGAAATTGGTTAATTCTTTTTATTCAAATTATGAAACAGATTTGTAATCTTTGAGAAAATTATGCAGGCATCTATTATGAGTACTACTCATGAAAGTTTTATGGTTAAATGATTGATATAAAAGGCGTTTATGCCTTTTTAAAAGAGGTTTATCAGATTAAGCATATTTTACAGCAATGCATGGGAGATTTACGCACAATATAAATCATGAGTGCAACAGAAATTTTGGAATAGTATCTTTGACTTGCACATGGTGATGGCGCTGTGAAATGTTTAAATTGCAAATGTTTATTTAATTTGTAATTTAAAGGTAAAAAATAGCACAGGAAAAACATTGCATGGGCAGTCTTGAGGAAAGGCTTTGGTTTCTGAACTGGTCATGACTTTTGTGTTTCAGCAGTTCCAGTATATCTGGCACTGTTGCAGGCTTGTAATTGAGCTTGACACATGTTAAGCTAAATGTTTAGCTTTATCATTTTGTCTTTGCAGATGGAAGTGGATCTACATACATAGCTCTGACAAGTGCTATGGAATGTGTTGCTTTCAAGTATTGCACCCCTGTGTATTTAATTTTTACTGAATTGCGATCATTTCAATGACATGAATTAATATGAAAGCGGTGCTATATTTTTGCATTAACTGCTATTTTTAATGTGTTAAGTTTTTGTCAAGGTATTGGTGTCAGTTTTTTACATTCCAGTTTTAGTTCTAGTAGGTCAGGTTAGCACATGACTTGTTCAAGCAACTGAAAAACACTGTTAATGTGGCTCTCAGATGGAAATAGGCCAAATAGGAAGACATGAATAGTCAAGTTGACTTCATATTGCTGGCCTTTCTATCAAACCCGATGATATTTGATGGAGAATTTAAATTTTAGTGTTTGACGGCCATTTTATTGTATTCTAGTAGTTTGGAAATGTATTTCCAATAGTGGTCTACTGTGCAAAAATGTAAAATTTTCCATAAATGTTCTCTGGATACTACTTTTTATTTCTAAATGGCTACAAAGACGCAAATTTTATGCAGTATTAATTTATGGAGAGAATTGAGTACAAACATGTGTTTTGGCATTGTTGGCCAATGGCCACTTAATTTTGGTGAATGGATTTGTCATGAACATTGCTTGAAACATAGTTAATGGGCCAGTTGGTAAGGGTTTAATTTAATGAAAGTGTTAATAATAATATTATCGAGCACATCATGTACCAAGCCTTGAATATCACTTCAGTTGTAGTTGTCATTTTTAATATTCTTTCATCCCAATCAGATTTGAAGAATTGCACTGTGAAACAGTGGCATTGCAATCTTGTAAATTTTTGATAGAAATGTTTCAGTCTACTCTGAACACAATGAGCCTGTCATTTTAGTTATCAAACAACACACTTGCCAGCTGTTGAGGGGAAAAAAAATATTCAAATAAAAAATGTATTTAAATTTGGCACAATATCTCTTGAAGCACATTTCACAAATACCCACCGAACTATTGAAGTATAAATGGAAAAATATATCCAATGTTCAATTCACCAAGAAAAACATACTAACATCAGTTTTCTTTATTCATTTTTTTTTTTTGTAATTAGCGGTCTGGTGAGACTGATCTGTCATTAAATGAATCGGACCATGTTTCTTAATTTTCATTTCTTAGAAATGGACATTCATGTTATTAATTCTTGTAGTAATCTTAAGAAAGTAATCCATTACTTTCCTTTTTTGAAAAATAAGAATTGTGGCCATTGTGTATCAGGTATTCACTAATGGTAAGGCATGATGGTGCAAAAAAGCAGTGAACTCTTGCAAAACTCTTCTTGCACTACATTTATTTTTATAATTTCTAAACTGTTCTTTATCTAAACCAAAACAGGCAATTCGTTCAGGCTTCTTGTTTTATAGACATAAGATTGTAAATTGTTTGTTTCATGCATAGCTTGTTTTCTGAATGCCCATTTGTTTGAATAATCTGAGATTAATTATACAGTCCCTATTGTGTGCCTGGGTAGTTTGTACTGCTACATAGTTTTGATAATGCTGATTAAATATTGGTTCTAAAGTAATTTACATAACTTCAAATACTTTACCAATTTTACATAAAATTGCTTTTATTTAAATAACCATATTGACAATTTTTTGAGGAGCAGTGCAGAATATCTATTGCAAAGAAAATTGAATAGAATGATGTAACTGCATTGTTTGTAAACAACTATAGCCAATCATTGACCTGGTCCACATTTGCCACAATCCTCTTGCAAGTTTAATGACAATAGTAAGTAGTGCATCAATATGATCATGGTTGCCATGTTTCTGTAATCACATTTTGCCAAAACTATCAATTGAATAATGTGCTATGCACTTTGTGTTGTGTGCCTGAGTCATGTGTGGAGTGTTGTAGGCTATTCAATGACATATGGACAGTAGGTCATTGCTGTCATTTGTTTCTCTGCTGGTGTTTGCTTTTGTCGACTCTGACTGGATGGAAAGATGGATGATCCTCAAAGTGTGGAAAACGTAACCAGTTGCATATCTTGCCAACAAGAAACCCAGTCAGGTCAGAGCTGTGGGGGGAAAATTTTTATTTTTTTATTTTTATTATCTTTTAATGTTTTAAGAGGTGCTTTCAATTGTTGTTGGGTCTGTGGAAAGGAACAAAAACATATCTTTAAGCTCACCATATAACCCTATTGTTTCTTTGAGGGCATAAAATTACCCCACTGCTGCCAGCATGTCCGTTCACTGGCATGTTCCTAGGCCATCACCGTGAACGAGGTAGCTATCTAAATAATTTATGTTGCAGTGTTCTAGTGAATCTGGAGCCATATATATCAAATGAGAAATAAACAGCAAAAAGCTTTTCAAGGGGGTTGAAAAAAAAAGTTAGAGCAATATAGATCCAGATGGTACCATGCTCACATACAGGACTCTTGGGGCCCAGTAACTTTTTAGTTTGAAAAGTTCTATGATTGGTCTCAGTAGCAGGTAGTAGATTGCATCAATGAATGGAAGACCAGTTGTTTAATTCCTAGAGCAGAAGTGATTGGTCTTTACTCTAATAACTGTCCATTTGTAGGTGATAGCCCTTTTGGATAGTGCTGCGATGTGTTAGTAATATTCATCCTGATCATAATTTTTCTGTTTTTAAATTCTGGCACTTTCAGGATTCTAAACCAGAATTTTGATTTGAAGTCTGTTTGCCAAATTACTTCAGAAGAATATGTATTTATAAGCAGTTATCATTGTAGCCATTGGCTGGTTATTCCCATAAAATACAAAACCAGAATTAAACTACAAGTGTTTAGTTTTTGTATGTACGTAAGCGCATGTACGGTCCTTCTCCCTCCTGCACTAGGCTGGCAAACTGCTCACTACAATGCCTTAAAAGTGACTTTGTTGGGCCTCATTAGTGCTACCTAGAGGTCTAATTTGCATCAATAAAGTTAATAGACTAATGCTTACTTAGGTTTACGCATGGATTAGCAGAACTAACATACCTTCTTTTTGGCTGCACTGTTTTGTGTGACTTCTTTTAAAAAGATCTTTATATTGTGAATGTTAAACAGACAGGAATCTTAAATTTGAATGATTGGCCACAACATTTCAACAACTGAGAGGTGTAATAAATGTCATTGATTATTATTTTTTTTTTTAAATGAAGGGGTGGGAGAAAATAGGCTGCCGCTGATGTGTTGAAAGCTAATATATTGGGTAAGTGCAGAGATCTTGGCAAATTTGACATAAGCTTAATTGTGCGATAACTGTGTCCAGGTATCTTTTAAAACAGCCAGTCTGGTGTGGTGTTTTGGGTATGAAAAGTTACCAAAAAGTATAAAAACTACCAAGTTGTCCAAGCACAAATGCCTGCAAAGAGCATGTATGGGCCATGGAACAGAAGAAGTTGACCTTGTGGTGATTTACCAGGATGTACAGTTGGGGCACTAAGTCCGCAGAGCAAGTGTGGTCAAGACAATGTCTTGCTAGGAAATTCTGTGTTCTGGCATTAATGTGGATGTTACTCTGTGTGGATGACACATAACTCCTACAGGTATACCCTAATGAAAGTCGACATTCAGTAGGATCATGTGCCCTACCACACTGGAAAAATTGTTCAGGAAGAGTTTGAGGAGCATGACCGAATTCAGAGTGTTGACTTGGCCTCTAAATTCCCCTAGATCTCATTCACTCATAGGAGAAGGCTAGTTCTGAGACTTGGGTATGGACTGCTCCAGCTAGTCCACCGCCTCAGCACATTCAAATGCCCTTATATGCTTTTAATTATTCTCTCTGCAGATGGACTTTCTGCTGACCACACCCAGTCTCACTGCCTTACTCCCTTTTCTACTTTATTTCTTGGCAGAAGTTTTGCTCATACAGCTCCTACAAAAGGGTTTCATGAAAGACACCTCCCATTGAGTTTGTTCTTCTGTGGTATTTCTTTGTTTTTGTGGAATTTATGCTGCTTAGGCATAAACAAGAATGGCACTATGGTGTTTTTGTATTTTAGTGTTGTTTGTGATGGCTCTGTGGAATCTGGCAGCATTAAATGCCAGGACCTCCTAAATTATACAGACCAGCTGCACAAGTACACTCCGAGCAAACATCTTTCTGCTGTGTGCCTTTGTGTGAAGATAGGTCAATTTCTGAGGTTTAATTCAATAAATATAAACAATGATGTTCTCACCCACTTATGACTTGGTCCTGACATGACGTGGGATGGAGGGTTTTTTTTTTTTCTAATAATGTAGTTGACTATTTTAGTAAGCTACTGTAGTCATACTTTTGATTCCTTTTTGCTGAAATCCCATTGCTGGTATTATTGTTGAGTGGTAGCTAAATTTATTTGTGGTGTTATTCATAGAAATGCATATCTCCTCCCATTTGTCAGGTCTGGCTAGGTGTACCAATAAAATTTCATGTCCATGTTTGGATATGGTTTGTTTATATATGTAAATACACTGATTAGCCATAACATTTAAATCACCTGAATTCAGGTTCCTGTAATTATGCTTAAACAGCTTTGATTCACAGAGGCATAGTCTCCATGAGATCTTGGAAGGTGTGCTGTGGTCACCATAGCTGCCAGGTTTTCATCTGAAAGAGGACAATACTGGAGAATACTGTTGCTGTAAGGGGTGCACTTAGTCTACAGCACAGGTGTTGAATTCAGCCCACCTAGCCATTTAATGTGTTCCACAACACCTTCAAATGCACATGATTGTCTAAAATAAGGTCCATGCTAATTTAAAGTGCACCTTGCCCATGAACTAGATCTCCCACAATGCACTGCGAGTTTGTTTCGTGAAGTGACATCCTGCCGGGAGAGTGCAGTGCTTCTACTTTAGCGTTTCACAGGCGTTTCCCAATGAGTAGCGATAAGAAATATCAATCTCAAAATGCCCAAGAACAGAAATTTTGCCAAAGGAAAACAACTTGAAATATGGGAAAGTAAATATTCATGCTTTGTGGATAAATATCTGTGCATTTTGTGAGGCAGTGTCTGGTGAACTGTTCTATTTCACATTTCTGGGTGAAACATTCAGTTAGAGTGTGTTCAATAAATGTTTAATCTTAACAAACATTTTTACCCACAACTCAAACACCAAAGGGGCCAAAATCTAAAATGGTCTGTGTGTGTCACTCCTGATCTACAACAACGTTTAGGTTGGGTATACATGTCAAAATAACACCTACATGAATTTCAGAAACCAAGATTTCCCAGTGGAGCATTATGTTGTCTTTTACATATACATTCTCCCCCTCCCTGTAGTGCATTCTGGTGCCCCCCCTATGTTAAAATATGCACATGAACCCATCCCTCTACTAATTTGGTTTGTTAAAACAGGCTGCCATTGCTCCGTGGTCCAGTTGTGATGCATACATAGCTGTTGTTTCCACCTTTAGCAGTGGACCACGATCTGCCTGGGTGCTCTGACTGCCGCATGGCAACGGAGCCCCATAACCAGCAAGCTGTGATGTGCTGTCTGTAGCTTCTCTGTGGGATAGCACCCAATGGGCAAGCCTTTGTTTCCAACATGCATCAATGTGCCAGCAGTGCCCATGACATTGTTACCTTCCATTTTGGTAGGTGCTAACCTCAAAACGTAAAAAAAAAAAATATTTTTTAAAAATTTTCTTACATTTTGTGTACCACACCAAAACAAGACTAATTACACATTGTTTGTATAGAAACATGCAGTGTGTCTGTGTTTAATTACTGATGACATTGATACACCCAGAAAAGGATATTGTGAAAATTGCATTTACTGTTACATTTGGTGAGTCCCACCTCTTTGTGCTCATTTATTTAGAATTTGTCTTAGAAATCATTAAACATTGCCATGGATAAAAACATGAAAAATAAGGAGGTCACTTAAATTTTTTAATCTGATCACATTACATTTAATTTCATTAAAGACTCCCATGAGCTCCTTTGCTGTTCTGCTACTCAGTGGTCAGTGGCATTCTGCAGTAATTCCTTTGATTAGCCCTGCTGCTGTGCCTGAGACATCACTGCTCTTGATCTTAGAAGGGCCCTGCCAGGCGTTTACACTCTCACACGACAGCTGCGGCTTCTGCTGTTTGTAGTTTGCTTCTCAGTTTTATATGCAGTGTTGGTCGGTGCAGAAAGTCCTGCCCTGGGGCGGAATGGCAGGTGTGTGGAGGTCAAGGGCATGTAGAGGGAAGGGGAGGGGAAACCTGCTGATCAGCTCATCTAAGTGCTTACAGTAATTCCACCGAGGCTCAGGGCCTAAATACTGTGCGTTCTGTCTCCAGGCAACAGACCTGAAGGCCCAGACCTTGTGGGCAGCGTGAACTTTGTCACTGGTGCCCTCGTGTGTTAATTACCTGTTGCTGCTGGAGAACTTTATTTTTGTTTTCAGCAGCCCTTACTTTTTGGCATTCCAAACACTTATGTGACTGTTAGTTAATTGATGTTTCAAAATGATCAAATGATAAGAATACATTGCTCAGTGTTCAAATGTAGCAACATTTTTTGCTCTGTTCTGTTACCATTTGCTGTTCAATGATGGCTCATTGAACTTGATTAATTAGTAATATCAATCATAATTTTTTTTTTTTTAATGCTTCCTCCCTGTAGGTAGAGTCATTCATCTTAGACCAAGAGGACTTGGATAACCCTGTACTTAAGACGGCGTCAGAACTGCTTCTGTCCAGCGCAGCAGATGGAGCTGACCTCAGAACAGTAGATCCAGAAACACAGGCTCGGTTAGAGGCATTACTAGAAGCAGCAGGTATGTTTTCCTGAGAGCTCACGCTCTGCCCACCTTCAGCTGCCTTGTGCCTTGTTTAGATGGCATTGATGACTGTTCTTGCTCCTCTGCATGCTACCACTCACCTGTTCTGTGGGCTGTTTTTATATAAAGTTATTTGCTGTTTGTGTTTAGAGACTGAGAACCTCAACTCATGGTTAAAGTACTCATTCATTTGTCATGTTTTTCATAATCTGTTTTCCCCTTTAGAATCTGTATAGAGTTTATTGCTTAAATATGCTGGTTTGTTTACAGTGTACATACAGTAAAGATCCCGGCTCCGTTTCCAGCAAAGCGCTGTCAGAACTTGACCTGTCACTGTAGTATTTGAGAGGACAAGGAGAAACTTATATAATGAGAGCTAGTAACTAGTGTAGCTACACGAAGCCCATGTTTATTTTTGTATGCTTTGCATCTTGTGTGTTAGTACTGTACAGGCTGTAGTTTAGATGTTAATGATCAGCAGTCTCCCTGAGAAAGATTAGGGTTCATGGGAGTGTTATGATAACACAGACATGTCAACAGGTAGAGCTGTTTGTTGCTCAGATGTGAATCTTAATGTGTATGCTTGAGTTTTAAGTTTAGTGTAATGTGTACCTTTACATCTTGCTGACCTTCAGGTTCAGGATAGGGTGTGGTTTGGCATTTTAGGCC
The DNA here is from genome assembly GCA_017165825.1 of Hepsetus odoe. Taxonomy (NCBI): domain Eukaryota; kingdom Metazoa; phylum Chordata; class Actinopteri; order Characiformes; family Hepsetidae; genus Hepsetus; species Hepsetus odoe. The sequence continues at coordinate 12,111,913 of CM029381.1, read as the reverse complement.
TCCCTCTCTGTCCTGGTGAACTGGTACAGGCTAGCCCAGCCCTTTTGAGCAGTTAGCTTGCAGGGAAAGCATAGTGGAGATTAGCAGGAACAATGGATTTCCATACAACAGCACCAGCTCCTATCATGACTCAGCAGTGGCCTTTAGTAAACCATGCTCTGTGACTGTGTATATGGTCCCCTGTATCTGTATCCCTTTCTGCATCTGTAGAATTTGTGCAGTTAATTTGTTAGGTTTGTTTACGAATGCTTAGGTTTGTCGTCTTTATGGCTGTGTCAGTACACAAGTTATAATTAGTATGTTAACATATTTTCTTTCTTTTGGATCACCTGAAGTATTTGTATGTACTGTATGCCTTACCAGAATACTGTTGGGTGCTGACAAACATTTATTCCTGCCATGTTTCATTGATTGGATTATCATATTTAATGCAATTTTTTGTCTGCCTTTTGAGTGTTACATTTCTGTTGATTGTTTTCATACTCCTCATACAGCCACACAATTTGTAAACTAACAAAAAAATACTGGAATATAATCAGTGGTACTGCATGGCCAAAATATTCATGCCCTGGGTTTAACTGAGCAAATAGGCATGAGTCTTCCATTGGATAAGTACTGCAGTGACTGACGTGTTTCAGCTGGAAACATGTTATTTAATACCAACTGATGCGACGAGTATCTTCTCATTTCTCGAACAAGCATATCCGAAGACTTATTCTGAGGTTGTGGAAAATATGCTATACTGTTTCAAAAGGATCATATTGGTCTGCACCAAACAAATAAAACAATTAAGGAGATTAATTACACTACTTTTAAATTAGGAATTACTAAATGTCCAGTGACTTAAACTAGAAATCTAAAGGGGCAAAAAACCTTTATTTGTTTGGGAGCATAAACCCTTGACTCTGGAGTGATGAACAACCTGATTAACTACCTTCCAGAATGATGGGTACATGAAAGGTGCATAATTTCATTTGCTTCTTTTCTTACAATCATGCCTAGCGTCTACCATACAAACATATGGGGACAGTTTTATGATCTTCAGGTCAAGGTTCATGAATGTTATCTACCCCTAAAATAAGGTCTGCTCACACGATCTGTTATATCTACTTGTTCTGCGGACTGGTTTGGCTCATAAGAGGCATATTCTCTGTTCATGCAATGTTGCATTGTGATATTTAGATTTAATATTTCCCATGGTTCAGAACTTGCTTGTTTAAATTTTTGAATTGCTTGTCATCTGGTGGTGTGAAGGAGTGTGTATTACTCTAACACACATGTAGCATGTTGCCTCTTTCTCTCAGTTTTTACATCTTTTAAACCAGAAGCAGCGTTGAGCTCTCCAACTCAAAGCAGAAAGTTTCAGTGATAATTCCATGCTTTTGGCTGGTGTGTGTATTTTTTTTTGGATGGCAACAGTAAATGATGGCCATTATACTTTGAGTATATTTTCTATCAATGTTTTTTAACCTGGCATTGTTTCAACACACTAATTCAGAAAAATGGTTAATGATGCTTATGGCAACTGGCATCTGGCCTAAATAGCACAAAAAAAACCTGTGATCAGCCCTTTTGGATTGGGATATCCTTTTTTTGTTGTCAGTTTAGCTATGAACGTTTTTTTTATAGAGAGTGCCTAATACACTAATGTTTGATGCACAGAATTTTATTCATGATTTTTACAGACAGAGATCCTATTGGGTCTGTAAAGGGGGGGAAATTTTATTTCTTCTTCTTTTCAGTTGTACTTTGAATTAAAGCAAATTAACTGACGCAATACCAGTAGTAATGAAACAGGAAATACGAGAACCTTGTGCATAAATTTAAGATTCACAATCTTGCTTCAACTTATGTGGTTGTAGTTTGCTTTCTTTTCCATACTCTATCCATGTGATCTATCCTTTACTCATTTGAGTGAGTGACACAGAGCTCCTTAAATGTCTTTTTAAAACTTTGCAATTTTACAAAATTTACAGGCAGAATATTTTACTCTCAATGAGCTTAAACACATGCAATCTTAACTATACTCAGGTAACCACCAGGTTGTAAAAATTGGCCTAAATATTACTACACATTTCTGCATGGTTTGAACATGTCTAACTGCAGTTTGTGTTTTCTTGTTTGTGCGTGTGTGACTTTGGCCTGCACTAACTGCGGATGCCTTTGGCCTTGAATGCTGTCTTGCTGGCGTGTGGTTGGATGCTGCAGGCATTGGTAAACTCTCCACTGCCGATGGCAAAGCCTTCGCAGATCCTGAGGTGCTCCGGCGTCTGACGTCATCAGTGAGCTGCGCACTGGATGAGGCTGCTGCTGCCCTCACCCGCATGAGGGCAGAAAACACACTCAATGCCAGCCAGGCAGACAAGTAGGCATCTTCTCTCACATGCCCATATTATACCTCTTTTTATCCTGTTATGTAGTTGTTCTTTGCTTACTCTTTACCAGCCAGGAACAGAGTAGGACTTTGCCATTAAAGTATACTTAGTGAGCTTTTCTCTGTATGTTTATTAATCCTATCATTCAGATAAGAGTAGTCCTTCTTATTTCATACCATAATCTGTAGAGATTTGGCTGTTTCAATGAAGGTCCTGTCAGTGTAGCCAGCTTAGCATCGCCTGCACAGTCGCAGTAATTGTAGCAGTCTGGTTATTTTTAGCCGTAGCCTGGCTGAGGCCTGCTCCGACGGAGATGTAAACGCGGTAAGGAAGCTGCTGGACGAAGGCCGCAGTGTCAACGAGCATACAGAAGAGGGAGAGAGCTTGCTATGTCTGGCCTGCTCTGCTGGATACTATGAGCTTGCTCAGGTAGGGTGCATACACTGCCTCCGTTATGCACACACACTGCTCTTTTATGTTCTTGCCTTGCCTACTTTCATATCCACTACCTCTTAGAATTACTAATGCCCTAGTTGTGTCATTAGATTCTGAAATCAAAGTAACTTTTAGAGGATACTTGTTCCTGCCATTTGAATTAGTGTAAATTCTATTCTGATGTACTGATTATACTGTTGCATGTTTTAAAGCCTTTTTTACTTAACCCCCACTTTTTGTATATTTGTGTTTCTCTAGGTCTTGCTCGCTATGCATGCTAATGTTGAGGATAGAGGCATCAAAGGAGATATCACACCTCTCATGGCTGCTGCCAGTGGCGGTTATGTAGACATCGTCAGGCTACTCTTGATGCACGGAGCAGATGTCAACGCACAGTCCTCTACAGGTACAATCGCAAGTATTCTAATGTTGTATGGTTCTTTTATTAATTAATTAATTCCCACGGGTACATGTGTTTTTGTCGCATTCAGCTTAAAGTAGATTAATAACAAACAATACAAGCCTTCAGGTTTTTTTAATGGGCTTGCATGCCCGCCTCCCCCCCCCCTTCCCCCCTTTCCCCTCTTTCTCCTTGTTTCCTGCTTCCTAGGTAACACTGCGCTCACGTATGCTTGTGCGGGAGGCTTTTTGGATGTGGTGAAGGTTCTGTTGAAGGAGGGAGCCAACATTGAGGATCACAATGAAAACGGCCACACACCTCTTATGGAGGCGGCAAGTGCAGGCCATGTGGAGGTAGCGCGTGTCCTCCTAGAGTATGGTGCTGGGATCAACACACACTCCAATGAGTTTAAAGAAAGTGCGCTCACATTGGCCTGCTATAAAGGTGTGTGGGAATAGCAAATGAAGATTTAACAGTAGATCTGTAAGGGTAAAGCTAATTGTAAATGCTATTTGTAAATCCATTCAATGAAAAATGCTTTTTATGGAGGAGGGCCCAAAAATCTTGTGCTGATACAGGGCACTTGGACATGGTGCGGTTTCTCTTGGAGGCAGGGGCTGACCAGGAGCACAAGACAGACGAGATGCACACAGCCCTCATGGAAGCCTGTATGGTAAGGTTTTATTTGTAAAAAGAAGCCGCATCTGGTGTTGTATTTTACGTTGACAGTGTTCCCAAATTCTTCCAGTCTACATTTCAAATGTCTGTAGTATACAAAATTAATTACATGAGCAGAACATATAAAACTATTGAGCCGATTTTGTCATCTCATTTACTGTATCACAGAGTCTTATTCATCTGCCAGTTGCACAGCGTTTTACCAGCTGTCTGGTCATTTGTTGACTGCTGCCTCCAGATGTGGATTCTTGTTACAAGATCAGAACTAAACCAATAAGCTCAAGTGTCAGCACGTTTTACGTCTGTGCTAAACTGTGATTACAGCTGTTTGCCATATTCATTTTAGTGCTAGTCTTAGTGGGGGGGTGGTCATGATCCACAATAGTGGTTGGTGTACCAGTACACCTGTTAACTTTACATAGTGATATGTATTTATTCATTGATAGACTTAGGCTTGATAGACTTTTTTTTGCTCCATTCTAGATGAACATTGTACCACACAAATATGGGCTATTACCTTTTTTTTTAGGTCATTTTTAAGGCAGTGTCACAAGTATGCCTGTGGCGACACACAAAAGCATCAAAATGCATATGCCATATCCTTCCCTAAGAATAAGACATCACACTAGTGAATCACCTGATTCTCTCTACTGTCTGGATTCTGAGTTGTCTTTGTGTCCTGCGTAGGATGGGCATGTAGAAGTGGCGCGGTTACTGTTGGATAGTGGTGCGCAGGTGAACATGCCGGCAGATTCGTTCGAGTCTCCATTGACCCTGGCAGCATGTGGAGGGCATGTGGAGTTAGCAGCTTTGCTGATTGAGAGGGGGGCCAATCTGGAGGAGGTTAATGATGAAGGCTATACGCCTCTTATGGAGGCTGCCCGCGAAGGCCATGAGGAGATGGTAGCGCTGCTTCTGGCACAAGGTATGTGGATTTGTTTTGATTGTCAATCAGTTATTTTAATTTTGTATTACTACATATGTAGTATTTACTGCACATTTGCTTGCATGACCAACTTTAAATCTGCATCTGGTTTAAACTGAGATGCTGATGAAAAGGTCGCTTAGCTGAACACGAAGTGTTGATCAAAACATTTTTTTTGTCTGCTTACACATAGCATATTTAAATATTTTTTCTGCTTTAAGATCCATATGCATATATAGCTTCAGTGTAATTAAGATTAATATGTGTAAAATAAAGTGTACTAGGAATTTGAACATATCTGTTGTAATTACAACTCAGAATTGTTCAAAACATCAGGCATTGTACTTTAAAATGAGTTTGAAGTTAACCAAGGTGTGCTCTACACAGGGGCCAACATTAATGCTCAGACAGAGGAGACGCAGGAAACTGCATTGACTCTGGCCTGCTGTGGTGGTTTCTTGGAGGTGGCCGATTTCCTTATTAAAGCTGGAGCAGACATTGAACTCGGCTGCTCCACTCCTCTCATGGAGGCTGCACAGGAGGGGCATCTTGAGTTGGTCAAGTATCTGCTTGCTGCTGGTGAGGCTTCTTGATGTTTAGGTTAACGTACGTTTTTGTAAACAATTTTTTTTTTTTTTTTTGAGTTTTAGTTTCACTTGTCATTGTTACTCTCTACCTAGGAGCTAATGTCCATGCCACCACAGCCACTGGAGACACAGCATTAACATATGCCTGTGAAAACGGGCACACAGATGTGGCTGATGTGCTGCTTCAGACTGGGGCTGACCTGGTTTGTGCCTTTTTAGCCTTTTGTAAAAATGTTTTTTTATTTTTTTATTAATATTTGTACTGTGTAAAAGTGCTTGTTTGACGTTCTCTAAACTTTTTTTCTGCTTATAAGGAACATGAGTCAGAAGGTGGTAGGACACCATTAATGAAAGCAGCAAGAGCAGGACACCTCTGCACTGTCCAGTTTCTTATCAGTAAAGGTTAGTGTTTTATCTGGAGATAAAATGGAGACTCTGAAGTTTTTATCGGGGGCTGAGGAGTGTTTACACATCTAGATTTGTATCAAATAAACTAGGCTAGAGGAAAGAATCCTCTTTTGTTTAATGATTGAATAGCTTGATGTGGGTTGTGATAGCCAATTTTATATATGTGGAAACTAATTAATAATTTTCATCAGTAGCTTTTCTTGCTTTCAAAGAAATTACAACTACTGAGTAGCTAATGCATACCAAACAACCATGTTACATTACTAAAACTATTCACTAACCAGTAAGTATTTTGCTACCATTTTGAGAAACCATCATTTGGTAGGCTGTCCTGTTACACCTGCTACACAAAACTAATTTATTAGCAGTTTATTGCATAAATATTTCAAATGGAATAAATATCAGCTCATCTTGGAAACTTCTTTGGGGAAGTACTTCGTTAAATTGTAAAACCAGGTAAATGGATGCTGAAGGCTAAAGATCTGTAACTTGGTTTATTAATTATATAATTTGTTTTAGCCATTGCTTATAATTAACGGGCTTCACATATGTGCTCAAAACAAGGTGTCAGGTTTTCTTTTCATGTCATTAAATGTGGACGGCACACCTGTTTATCTATCATATATAGGGTGAATGTCAATACAGTTACGTTAGATATAAAAATACAAATTTTTAGGCTATATACCAGGGGTATCGAACTCCAGTCCTGGAGGGTCAGAGTCCGGCACAAGTTGGTGATTTCCCTCCTCAAACACACTCGCTACACCCGCCACTAAGTGTGAACCAGGTGTGTTTAAGGAGGGGAAATCACCAAATTGTGCTGGACTCTGGCCCTCCAGGACCGGAGTTCGACTCCCCTGCTATATACCATTAATTATAAACCTGAACCTAAAACATGATTAAACCAAATTTTTGCAAGAATCTAGCTTGTGTTAAATGTACAAAATTGAGGTAAAAAAAAGTCATGTGCATATTCAGTTGTTGCACACAACTTGTACCTTCCTCTGATTGCCTATTTTTTTTTTTTTTATGCAGGTGCTCATGTGAACAGAGCAACGGCCAATAATGATCACACTGTGGTTTCCCTGGCCTGTGCTGGAGGTCACCTGGCTGTGGTGGAACTGCTGCTGGCTCATGGTGCAGACCCCACTCACAGATTGAAGGTGGGCTCAGCTGTCTTCCTCACAACTATAAAGTTAAAACCCTTATGGCTTTATGGTATTTGGATTAGGCTTGTTTCTGATCTATACAACATCCCTTCACATTATTTTGTAGTTTATGTCTATGGGCACATGGATAAAAATGATGTGAATGACTTTTTTGGTTGCTTTTTTTTTTTTTTTTTGGTGAATCTTGTTTTGTGTTTGAGACCTCCTCAGCGAATTATATCTTCCTGTCTGTTTCTAATTCTTTTTTTTTTTTTTTTGTGTACCAGGATGGCTCCACAATGCTGATTGAAGCTGCTAAAGGTGGTCATACAAATGTGGTGTCATACCTGCTAGACTACCCAAACAACATTTTGTCAGTCCCTGCATCAGACCTTTCCCAGCTCACACCCCCATCACACGATACACCTCAGGTGAGTTGCAACAGTCTTTTTATGCCATAAAACTTTCCTACATGCTTGTAGATACAGGTGCCATGCAAACCTTAAAATCGTGAAAAATTTGTTTTTGTTTCATATCTTCAGGCTCCTCGAGTCCCATTTCAAGCCCTGGCCATGGTAGTACCCCCTCAGGAGCCAGACAGAGTGCCCTCCACCATCGCCACGCCACCACCTGTCACGAACAAAGGTTATTCTTGATCAAGGCCCAAAATAATCCGTGGATCAAAAGATGTGCCTTAACATGACTGTCAATATTACACGAGTCATGCATGTTTGATTTGTCAGATTTTAATCTTGGTGCATTTTCTGTCTCTCAGGTATGTCTAAGCAAAGGCTGAGTTCTTTGCAGGGCAATGCTGTGACTGCAGCAGGGCTGGATGCTGACCTGCTGCCCCCCTTCCACCCCTACCAGCCACTGGAGTGTATTGTGGAGGAAACAGAAGGAAAACTGAATGAGCTTGGTCATCGCATCAGTGCAATCGAGAAGGCCCAGTTGCACTCTCTAGAGCTGATTAATGGCGAGCCGCTCACCAAAGACAAGATTGAGGAGCTGAAGAAGAGCAGAGAAGAGCAGGTACAGAAGAAGAAGAAAATCTTGAAGGAGTTGCAAAAGGTGGAGCGGCAGCTGCAGCTCAAGACGCAGCAGCAGTTCACCAAAGAGTACATGGAGGCTAAGGGTATCAAGGAGGAGCCGGGCCAGGCGGCAGGGGTGGAGGCGCCCGGCACCCCCCTGCCACTTCAGGCTACGCAGCTGGGCTCAAGCACTGACGGTGATGGCTACCACGATGAGGAGGACCACCAACCTGCCCCTGCAGATGAGGATGATGAAGATGATGATGACGATGATGATGATGAGGAGGAAGAGGAGGAGGAGGAAGAGGAGGAGGAGGATGATGACGATGAGGAAGATGGGGACTACACAGAGTTGCCGCAGGTGGATACCATTCTGTATCAAAAGTCATCCCAGTTGCCACCTCCGCCACCACCTCAGCCCCACACAATGCAGGGCCCCACCCCTCCCCCTTTGCAAACCAGTTTTGTTCCCATCCAACCAGTACAGCAATCCACAGACTTCAGCAGTGCTGAATACCCAGACAGCAACAGTCCGGACCTGCAGAGGGTGATGTTGGGCCAGCAGCTGTCGGGCTTAGGGCCTGGTCTTCTAGCACAGGCGCCGGATGGCCTCATGGTGGCCACGCCTGCACAGACGCTCACAGACACGCTGGATGACATCATGGCAGGTGAGCTGACAGTGGCGGAGTGCTTGAATTTGAATAGTCATTGGAAGGGGCAGGTGAACTACAGTCATTACGGTATTCCCTGAAGAAACACCAGTTTTGTCATTGTGACACAAAATGAATTTGAAGACTGTTAAAGATATATTTCATATTTTACGTTTAATGACTTAATTTCCCCTTCCGTCTGCAGCAGTGGGCAGCAGAGTGCCTATGCTAAGCACTACGACCTCACCAATACCTCAGCCCACAACACAGACGCCCATCACCACTGTCTCTCCACCCTCCATGCTCCCGCTCTACCCGTCTGTTGACATTGATGCACATGTAAGCCTTTAGCTCATCTCAAACACCCCATTTCCTGTTTTAAAGATGCATACATATGTCACACACAATAAACACACTAACTGTTGGTTTAAATAGTAGCTTTTTAAGTTTGTAGAAACCTACTTATCCAACAGTCATGGTCTGTCCCCCTTAGCATGCTTAGTATGGCCATTAAATATTAATTAGTTGCTTTGGATCAGGTTTTAAGACCGTGAACATTACTGGACACAGGCCTTCAAGTAAAGGTGTTTCCCTAATTTAGGATTTAAGCTTATAGCCTTCTAGCTAATACAGGTTCATGGTGACATTAGCTTCATGTAAGCATCTTCTGTGCATTTCATAATTTGGAGATTAATTCTCTAGAGGTAATTTTAACTGTGTGTATGCAGTTGAATGCATGCATCTTTTAAGTAAATTCACTGACTGTAGTACAGGGTGGTGGTGGTGGTGGTGGTCTAGTGGTAGGATATTTGCCTATGGCTCAAGAGATCCCAGGTTTGAATCCCACCTCTAGTACTACTACCACTGGGTCCCTGAGCAAGACCCTTAACCCTGAGTTGCACCAGGGGGACTGTCCCTGTAATAGGACATGGAAGTCGCTCTGGATAAGAGCGTCTGCTAAATGCCGTAAATGTACATTTGGACAAAAACAGGCAAATTGATAAGGATTTGCATTGTGTTAACCACAATCGTGTTCCTGTTGATTCTTGTTCTTTCAGACCGAGAGCAATCATGACACAGCTCTGACTCTAGCCTGTGCAGGTGGCCATGAGGAGCTGGTGTCAGTGCTCATTGCACGTGGGGCCAACATCGAGCACCGGGACAAGAAGGGTAAGCCTCCATTCAGACCAAGTCAGTGCCATACTGCTGACAAAAAACAAAGTCTGACTTTTTTTTTTTTTTTCTCTCTTTCTGTCTCTAGGGTTCACTCCTCTGATCCTGGCTGCCACTGCGGGTCATGTTGGTGTTGTTGAGATCCTTCTGGATAAGGGAGGAGATATCGAGGCTCAATCTGAGAGGACCAAAGACACACCTCTCTCCCTGGCCTGCTCTGGTGGCAGGCAAGAGGTCTGTTTTTAAAAAAAAATATATATATATTTGTATTCTCAAATAACTTGCTTGCAGATTCACACTGATTGCCATAGTAATATTGTATGAGCAGGCTGACTAGAGAGAGTCAGGAAAAACTTATGGCACACAAAGCTCTCATTAAATTGTGTAGTGTCACTTAATTTAATTAGCTTTAAAAAAATGCTTCTGCTAAAATTAACTGCAGCATTGCACATTTTAGCAGCTAGAGCATCAAAGGCATATGATCTTTGAATTTTTTTTTTTGAAACACAATGATATTATTAATCTGCAGACTTTGATTACACTCTGTTTCAACTGTGAATCCTGTTTATGAAAAAGTTTGACTACTTTCTTCAGTTACTCAGTGATTCTTCAGTCTGTAGATAAAGCAATCTTTGACTCTTTCTCCACAGGTGGTAGAATTATTGTTGCTGCGTGGTGCTAACAAGGAGCACCGCAATGTGTCCGACTATACCCCACTTAGCCTTGCTGCCTCAGGGGGCTATGTCAATATAATCAAGATCCTCCTCAACGCTGGTGCAGAGATTAACTCTAGGTCAGATATTTTACCTGTTTTGAATCACTCAAATTATTGTAATACATCTTTGAATAACTGTGATCTTCATACCTTAATTTTTGCTAATAATTCTCTTTGTATCTTTGATCATTCTAGGACGGGCAGCAAGCTTGGCATCTCTCCACTGATGCTCGCGGCCATGAATGGCCATGTACCTGCAGTGAAACTGTTGCTGGACATGGGCTCTGATATCAATGCTCAGATCGAGACTAATCGCAACACAGCACTGACCCTGGCCTGCTTCCAGGGCAGGGCTGAGGTGGTCAGTTTGCTGCTGGATCGCAAGGCTAACGTAGAACACCGTGCCAAGGTCAGTTGCTTTTTAATTTTTTAAAATCTTGTTAATTTATTTGTGAGCTTGTCTCATGTTACACACCTTTTTTTCTGTAACTTTAATTTCATGAGGCCCTTGGTTCTCTATACTAATCTATACACTAACACTAATCTTCTGTCTTAGACGGGACTTACTCCTCTTATGGAAGCTGCATCTGGTGGCTATGCTGAGGTGGGTCGTGTGTTGCTGGATAAAGGTGCAGATGTAAATGCCCCTCCTGTCCCATCATCTCGTGACACTGCCCTGACCATTGCTGCAGACAAGGGCCATTACAAGTTCTGTGAGCTTCTCATTAATAGGTAGGTTGAGGTGCCACAAAGTTGAATGCCATATTTTAACAAGAGACTTTTTTTAATAATCAGTACCCTTTTTAGTTTCAGTGGAATTGCAGATATCATGTAGCTATTTCTTTTGTTTTTCAATAGAGGGGCTCACATTGATGTGCGTAATAAGAAGGGGAACACACCTCTTTGGCTGGCTGCAAATGGGGGACATTTTGATGTAGTGCAGCTTCTAGTGCAAGCCGGAGCTGACGTGGATGCAGCAGACAACCGGAAGATCACCCCTCTCATGGCTGCATTTCGGAAGGTGGGAAGATGTTTAAACAAGAATCTCAGGACATCACAATTTTGATCGGTCATAACGTTTAGGTTGCTGATTGTAATGAGGCTTTTTCATATCTTATTTTTTCCTCATTTGTAGGGGCATGTGAAAGTTGTCCAGTACCTAGTGAAGGAGGTGAATCAGTTCCCCTCTGATATAGAGTGTATGAGATATATTGCTACCATCACAGACAAGGTAAGGTCTGATGCATTACAAGACATAAGATTGCAGCCTATGAGATGCATTGATTGGTGTAAACATTTGACTGATTTGTATACTAGGAGGTGCTAAAGAAGTGTCATCAGTGCATGGAGACCATTGTTAAAGCCAAAGACCAGCAGGCTGCTGAGGCTAATAAGAATGCCAGCATTCTGCTAAAGGAACTTGATCTTGAGAAGGTGTGTTGTAGTATCAAACAGAAGACTATAGAAGTGGTGCCTTTACTACACTCCAAAGTGTGCAATATGCACATTTACCTGTCCTGGGTTTACCAAATTGAAGTGTTAATTTTATTGCAGGAATATTATTTTATGTTCCGTTATACTAACTGTTCAATCCTTGTATTTTATCAAAGTCTCGTGAAGAAAGTAAAAAACAAGCTCTAGCAGCAAAGAGAGAGAAGCGCAAAGAAAAACGCAAGAAGAAGAAGGAGGAGCAGAAGAAAAAGCTGGAAGAGGAAGAGGCAAAAGTGAAGGATGTGTTCTCTGAGACACAGGACCAGAAGGAGGACTCAGCTGAAGGTATGTGGTGTGTTATGGGTACTGAAATATTCTTCTGCACTGTTCATTTTCACTGCTTACAATCTTTATTTTTCTTTTATATGCTCCTGTCTGCCTCAGCAGAGGTGGAAGTACCCATTGAGCCCCCTAGCGCCACTACTACCACCACCATTGGCATCTCTGCCACGTCCACCACCTTCACCAATGCCTTTGGAAAGAAGCGTGCCAATGTGGCTACCACGCCCAGTACCAATCGTAAAAATAAAAAGAACAAGACCAAGGACTCGCCCAATGAGCCCATTATCCTACAGGACCCTCAGGTGGCACTGGCACAGCAGAAGGCAGATAAAAACAAGATCCATGGTGAACCCCGAGGCGGTGGGGCACCGGGAGGCACCAGTGACTCGGACAATCTGGACAGCACCGACTGCAATAGCGAGAGCAGCAATGGCAGTAAAAGCCAGGAGATGGCTGACCTACCCTCCTCATCATCGTCCTCAGCTTCATCTTCAGCCCCAACAGGTCCTAGCCAGCCTCTTTCAGCAACTGAGAAAAGGCAAGGCCTATCGCTGACCATCTCTCGAGAGGACAAGGTCACTGTATCCATCTCTAAACCACAACAGAAGTAAGCATCATTTCATCATTACATGATAAATTCTCTATTGGGAGTAACTAGGACTTACTATAGGAGAAAACCCATATATCACATTAATGCTGCAAGCGTTAAGTGCGTTAGTCCTTTAGTCCCATTGTCTTGACTACCTTTATAAGATCACTAGGTTTTCCCCTGAAGATTCTATTCTATTTTGCCTCTTGGCCAGTTGGTGTTTTAAAGTAGGGTTTTGTTACTAATACAGTAGTGTGAAATTACATCTGTCTGATCTTGTCCCCTACAGAGTTCATGAGGCCATTAGTGACCTGCCTTCCAGTTCCCTGCCCACTTCGCTCAAGTCCATTTCTCTGCCAGTAACTTCACCCAACAGCAAAATAATCCTCACAAGCCCCAAGAGGGGTCAGAAAAGAGAGGAGGGATGGAAAGAGGTTGTCCGAAGGTAGGTAGCATAAGGGGTCTGTTTTTGGGGGTCGGGGGGTTGTGTGATGAGGAAGGTATGGGGGGGAAAAGAATTTACTTTTCCCTCCTGTTTTGTTATTATGTAGATGGGGGGGTAAAAATTCTGAGAATTCGTGTTTTCTTTAGGTCAAAGAAGCTATCAGTCCCTGCCTCTGTAGTGTCTCGGATTATGGGTAGAGGTGGTTGCAATATAACAGCCATTCAAGATGTAACGGGTGCACACATAGATGTTGACAAACAAAAGGACAAGAATGGTGAGAGAATGATCACAATCAGGTATGAAATTTTAGTTCCCGTACTTCATCATTCAATAATATTAATTTCAGCATCGTTGAGTTTCATATTATACCTTATTCCTACTTGTCCACTTTATTTCAGAGGTGGTACAGAGTCCACACGGCATGCTGTCCAGCTGATTAATGCCCTCATCCAGGACCCTGCCAAAGAGCTGGAGGACCTGATTCCTCGTAACCACATTCGCCAGCCTGGCACGAACACCAAAATTGGCTCCACCTACACCACTTCCACAGGAACCACCAGCACCACCGCAGCCACTTCTAAAGGCTTGCCATCAGTCGTGCCCTCCTCCAGCATGTCTTTCCAGTCGTCCTCTAATTCAGTTGCTCAGCAGGCTGGAAAAATAAGCAAAAACATGGCACCTGGTGTCAGACCCCCTTTTGTCTCACTACCACCTCTGGCCTACACGCACCCACAGCTGGCCCTGCTAGCAGCTCAGACCATGCACCAGATCCGTCATCCCCGTTTACCTATGGCACAGTTTGGCGGTACCTTCTCACCCTCACCCAACACCTGGGGCCCGTTCCCTGTGCGTCCTGTAAGCCCTGGCAGTGCTAACAGCTCACCTAAACATACAGGTACTGCTGCTTCACGGCCTTCTAATTCTGCCCCTGCTACCAGCGAGCACCCTGCTCCAGTGTCAACTGCTACTGTTGCACCTGGCTCCACTGCTTCTCCCACCAACACTGTGCCCTCCAACACCCCAACACCAACCTCAGTCAGAAAGCAGCTTTTCCCTAATGAGCCCAAGTCTGGTGCTACACCTGCCATTGCCACCACCGCCAGCAGTTCTGCTACACAAGAGCCTCCTATTCCCATCAGCTGTGCACCCACCACATCAACAACCCCTCCACCTCCCCCTGCCCCTGTTGCCCCACCTCCACAACATCCCCCAGTCCCCAAGCCAGAGCCCGCTTCTGCTGGTACACCTGCTAAAGAGAAACCGACTGACTTGGCAGTTCCTGTTTCGGGTGCCTCATGCGAGGTTCCCAGCACCTCAGTCCCTGTTCACTTCCCTGCGTCTCCCTCAACACAGCCTGTGCTGCCCATGCAAGCAGATAGCAGACAGCAGGTGCCCTTGCCCTTTACCTCCAACACAGAGCCCAGTTCCTCCTCCATAGCTCAGCCTGGCACCACTCTATCGGTCTCTCGTCCTGCCCCTCCTACTTGCAGCAGCACACTCACCAACACCAGCAGCACCTTACCTCACTACGCCACGCCAGTTGCACCAGGGGTGACACCTCGGATGCAGCCCCCTGCTCCCTACTACGCCATGGCACCTGGAGCTCCTCCCCAGGAACAGTCTGTGTTTGTACCCACAGGTGCAACACAGGAGTCCCTTAAGCAGCAGCAGCCTCCCCAGCCTGCCAGCATGCCAGCCCCTCCCCTACAGATGCCCTCAACGATGGGCATGATGAACGGCTCACAGATTCCCATTCACAGTGGGAAAGGTCAGCTGCCTCCAAATTTTGGACCAGCAGCTCTTTTCAATCACTTCAGCAGCATCTTTGACAGCACCCAGGTGGGCAACAACCAGGTGTGGGGGGCATGTCATCTTCCTACACGCACTCCACAAGAACAACCCTACAGTGCCCCTCCTGCATACATGGGAGGGATGGGACAGATGGAGAACACCATGCCTGCTCTTGACGGTTCAAAGGCTCCAGGCTATCGCTGCAACTCACAGAGAGTGGTGCCTAGCCCCATTGGTAAGTGTTAGAGATGCCTATGAATGTCAGTCTATTGGTACTCATTTTCAGCCATAATATTTAGACATTCCAGCTACTGTTATTGCTAGGATTAAAACAAGTTTATTTATAATTACAAAGCAGTTATGTCCATGTAACTTGGAGTCTTCTGGCTGATAGGGATGCACCCAATGGATCCCACAGGCAATTCCATTTCCTCTTCCACCGCACTCACCAGCTTTGCCACAAGCATGTCTGCTAGCCCTGTGTTCCTGCCAGGCCCAGCACCTGTCGGAACCCCCTCCTTCAGTCGTCAGCACTTCTCACCTCACCCTTGGAGTGCCTCTACATCCTGTACGAGAATAAGTAAATACAACTTTCTACATTTCTTTATTGCAGATATAAGATTCAGCCCCCCTTGGAGTGCCCCCCTCCCCCGAATAACTGGAATTATTGATTGATTGATTTATTTTTTAGGTGAGTCTCCAGTGCCCTCTGTGTCATCTGGAGTGTCGTCCCCTTTGTGCACGTCCACCGTGACCCCCACTCTGATCCAGGCTAAGCCCAGCAGCTCCAGCCAGCAGGACCGCAAAGTGCCCCCACCCATTGGCACTGAGCGCCTGGCACGCATCCGGCAGACAGGCTCAGTGAACCACACCATGCTGCCCACCAGTTACACGCCGCCGGTCGGACAGGGTGGCATCTGGTCTTTTGGAGTAGGCAGTGCCTCAGGTGAGAGTTGTTACAGGAAATGTAAGGTTTAGCTAGCCATTGACCTAATCTGTGTTGCATATTTTAGTAATCCTACTCCTTTGGTAGTGACTACTGTCTTTTTCCTATTTCTTCTAATCACAGAGGCGATGTCAGGCTGGTCTCAGCCCCTGATGGGGGGACCTATGATGCATCAGCAGCTGCAGGAGCAGTCAGCGTTCTCTCAGCACCAGGCTATGGAACGAGATGACACGGGCATTGTGGCTCCCTCTAACACCTTCCACCAGCCCATGCCCACTAACTTCATGGATTTCCCCAAGGTTTGAGTGCTATAAAAGACAGCTTGAACCCTTGAAATGGACTTTGCAGAAATGCTGTTACAATAATACGAAAAAAGAAATAAAACAATAGCAGAGCATAGCATTTTGTGAATAGCAATTTTTTAACTTGCACATTGTTTTTGTGCTTTTATAGGCTTACACATTCTAATGGGACTTACTGGCTAAACGTTATATTAATAGAAACAAGGTTTAACTATGTAGCTATGTACAGTTGTTCAAAAAACCCTTGTTTTCACATCAACAGAGGTAGTACTTTAAGTACTTTAATTGAAGAATTTTATATATCTTTAAATGTGAAGCTTTTAAAAAGTTTGGCATATTTTTTCTGATTTTGAAATGTTTGTGATCTCTTCATTGTGTAAAGGGATTACCGATGTCAATGTATGGGGGAACGATGATCCCTCCACACCCTCAGATGGCTGAGGGCCCTGGAGGTCCCATGTACAATGGGCTCCACACCACTGACCCTGCCTGGAACCCCATCCTAAAAGTTGTCCCTAGCTCAGCAGAGAATTCAGATCCGCAGCAGGTAACTGTTCTGAGCTGCCAAGTCCTCTCTCGGCAGGGAGGGAAAAACTTTGCAGAAGCAAGACAACTGTTGCTTTTTCAGTTTTGCTCTTCAGCACTGAATGATTATCTTCAATTTCAGTAGACATTACCTCTCCTAACTTTTTAAACCTTGTTGTTTCAGGTCTGGCCTGGGACTTGGGCCCCACACGTGGGAAATGTGCATCTGAATCATGTCAACTAAACACACCTAGAGAGGCATAGGAGCAGTAACAAGAAATACACGTTAAAGAACAAGATAATTTCATAATTACCAAAATGTTAACCTAGGAGTGTCCCCTTAAAGTAAAAATTAAAAAAAAAAAAAAAAAAGTTGCAAAATTTGAGAGACGGACACCTTTGATGTGCCTAACTAAAAGAATCCAGTGTGGGCTTTAACGTGTTTACCACTGTCTATGAACAAATCGATTGCCTGTTCAACAGGATACATTCTCTGAGTAGTATAGCCATTTTGACATTTAAGCCCCACATAAAGTGTTCTTGGTCTGCAGGGGTCAATAGGACAGTGCGCTATTTATACTCGGCCAAGAACTAGATGATTACATAAAGAGAGAAATCGGACCTTTTAGAGTGGTAAATACATGTATAATTGTTTACATACTGAAAAAAGGGTTAAAATGAGAGTAAATTTCATGTCGTATAGTGGCTCTACTTTATGTAGCCTGTATTAATGTGAAATATTTACCTTAATATTCAATAAAAAGTTGGAAATGTACCCACGTGGTGTCATGCCTTTTTGAGTGAAATGGGTAGATGTGGTCGTGAGAGATCCTTCCATCTTTAATTATGAAACAGACAATGTCATGGGTTTTGTGGAAGGGAGTATTATAAAGGACGTTGTGATTTGAAATCAAAATGAACCATCATGGAAAAAGTACTAACACTTTCCTACCGTAGGGGTCCCTGTTTTAGGGAGCACAGCCAAGCTTTTGCTTGAAAACAGGCAAAAAAGTGGGTGGCGTGAGGAAGAGCTAAAACTTTAATATTACTTATGCATTTTCATATTGATTGATTAAACAAAACACAAAAGTACTACATGCGGACAGTTTTGAATGTACTGGAAAGTTGTCCTCTTTATAGACTAATGAAGACACACGTCTTCACACCAGAAAAGAGGAATGGGCCTTGTTTCTGAGTACAGAGCATTTGGCCTGTTTGGATGCGAAGAATTCATTTAACCAAGATACGATTTGTGCCGTTTAATATGAAGACGTTTCATTAGGAAGTGGGTTTTAAAAAAAAAAAAAATTTATATATAAATAAATTCTATCCTTCCAGCCCAATTTCCCTTTTTATTATTTAATATTTTAATGAATTGTTTCCCACTTCTGATTTTAAGTAAATGAAAAATGCTACAGCTGGGTCAGCAGAAAAGGGAGACACACCCAAAACACGTGACACGTGGTAAGGGTCATGGGTCAAAGGGGTCATGAGGTAAACGTCATGAATATTCTATAAAATTCAGTTAAGACTACAATTAATTTTGGTTAGATTTTCTGGAATCTAGATTTCAAAAAGAACGTCACTTTTTTTTTTTTTTTTTTTTAAATGAAATTTGAGGGGCGTGTCTACCTGGCTCTCTGTGTCTCGTGCTGCTATTACGTCAGTGACTTTAGGCCCCGCCCACTCTGGCTATTTGTTTGGCTGCCGCTCTCAGTCTGAACGCAGCAGCGAGCAAATCACTCACCGGGGTGCACGACTGGACACCGCTGGCGTACCTGAAAATCATTTTCAAGCAGCTGAACAGTGACTTTATCTGACCGCGAGGAGGTGAAAGCATGTCTGCCTGTGAGGCTTCCTCTGGCTGCCCCATTCCCAGCCGGGCTTCAGCTGCGAAAAGCTGGACTCTGACCGACTCTTTCAGTCAGACTCCTGGAGGGACTCTCTTCTCCACCACTCCTGGAGGTGAGTCGTTCATTTATTTTATTAATCGTCTCTGTTCTGTCATTCCCAACACATCTCCTCTCAGGAAGAACTTTGCTGGATCAGTTGTGCTAGAAGTCTGGTTCTGCAAAAAGTAAACTCTCCATCAGGTTTAGAAGCCTCTGTGCTCTACTAAAATATTAGATGCCTGCCATGGAGCACATCAAACACAGTACAATACTAAATCAATTTTAGTTTTTGTAAGTATTACACCTTCTTTCCCCTTCTCTCAGTTCTTCTTGGAGCTGGGCAAGCAGTGATCCACATGGTCAGACCCATCTCTTGGCTTAATCTGACCTCACTCTTGGAATATAATGGTCTAGCTCATTTTAAATTAAGTAAACATTTCTTAAAGAGTCTCTGGACTAGTATGTATAAGTATAAAGGACAGGATCAGAATGTTGTGGGTTCAAATCCCCGACCAGTAGGTTGCCTCGAGGTTCCCTTGGATAAAGCACTGTCGCCATCGCTGCTCCTCGGGCAGGTTGTGTGTTGGTTATGCATTTCATTGAGGTTCACTGAGTGCTGTTCACAGTGACAGTCACTTTCGCTTGCCTGCAGACCGAATTGTATGTCAACAAATTTTTGTGCGCTGCTTTTGAGGAGTTGATGTTCAGAGTTGCGCCATGAATTGGCGAAGCATGGAGGAGCTTGTTTACATTTTCAAAGTAAACACCAGTGTTGCAGTCTGCACGTGGTTGGGTCTGAGGCCTCTCCTCCAAACACTGCAAGTATAGCAGCTCTCAGTTGCACCTTGTTTGTCTTTCTTTTTTTTTTTTTTTTTTTTTTTTTTTTAATTGAAATGTGTGAAAGAACTTGCATGACCTTTTGGGAAAATAAATCAGGGACTGATTTAATCAAGGACAAGAATCTGATTCATGATCTTGTATTCTGGTTTTATGGACTGTGAAGAACTGCTTTTAGATCAGTGCTGCTGACCTCATGTTGACCTCTGTATTCTGCAGTGTTCCTGGTCCTGCACAGTTCACATAAACAGGACCACCTTGTCCCTTTTCTGTAGGTTTTTTCTTTCCTTTTTTTTCTTTCAATGCAGCGCCCCAATCAACTCCCCTCTCTCGCTCTCCACCCCTTTAGGTTGGGCCATACTGCACCAGTCATGCTTCTTGTGTTGCATAACATGTTTTTCTTATATGCTTCATCTGACTGCTGTCCAGTCCTTGGGAAGAATGGCAAAAAGAGAAAAGTAAATCAAAGCCAAAGTACTCTGAGATCCCTTGGCAACCATGTTTTGCCTGATGTTGCTCCACATTGGAGGCCATGCAGACATGCTGCTTTTATTTTTGCTTTTGATCATTTTAAATTCCTTCTTTCACAGGAACCAGAATAATCTATGACAGGAAGTTTCTGCTGGAGTGCCGAAACTCTCCAGTGGCGAGGACCCCACCCTGCTGTCTCCCTAACATTCCAGGGGTCACCATACCTTCTGCAAATGTGCTGGGCAAACTGCTGGAAGGAGAGGAGGACTGCAAGGAGCTTCCTGGTCAGACACACTCACCCTGTTTCTCCATCTTTCTTCTTACACTTGATTTCTCTCACAAGTGACCTAGTCAGAGGTATCTGGGTTCGACAGCATGTGTTCCCCTTTTGTGTACCAATTATTAAGCAGCAAGTGTCAAGTTAAAACTCGCTGAGCAGGTTCCCTTATGTTCTACTTTTAAAGAAGATTAATGAAGCAGCAGTAGGTCGTTGGCCATAAACTCTCTAAGGAGCAAAGTTGAATATATATCACAGTTCAAAAGTATAAAATCAGTGTCTTTCAGTAATATAAAATCAGTTTTGTACGAGATTGCACTACAACTTCACAGGATTAAAAAAGTAAGCATGACACTAATTTACACGCGTCCATAATAATGAATGGTTGCTTAAGAGGATGTTGTTATAAAATTTATATTCAGCTTCACAGTTTACATTGCATGAGTTACTGTGAACAAACTCGCACAAGTTAAGTAACCACAGAATTTTTAGCAGTACTGTGCCCTGCATGAAGGCGTGTGATTCTAGTTAATATAAACAAATGAGGTATTCAGACCTCAGGACTGAAATAACAAAATTACAAACCTCTTATGAAATCCTGGCATCTGGTAGCCGACAAACATTTCCAGGTGCTACTCTGATGTGTTTCTCTTTTTCTTTAATTGTAAATTGTAATGTCACATTTCAAGTAGACTTTTGCCACAGTTGCAGTAGAAAAGCAAACAAAAGATATCCGATCAGCTCTATCTTAACAAGTAGCTTTTGTAAGGACGCCCTTTCTGTTTACATTACACGAGTAGAGAATGACTGTGTGGTGTGTTTTTTTTTTTTTTTTTTTCCCCTGTCCACCCCCCCCTTTTAAGATAGGTCATTCTCTCAGTCTCTGAACTCACTTAACCTTCCATTTTGTTCTTTCTCTGCCCAGCTGAAGAAAGCCAGTTTATGATGGACATGTGAACTTGTGATGCTCCAATGGAGATTACATCTGTTGCTACCATTTCTACCAACGCTCATGAGCTAAGGAACCAGGGATGCCTAATTTTTAACACCTCTTTTAATACGTCATAGCTTTTCTTCATATTGAACAATGAAAAGCTCATATATAGATGACCCAAGAGGAGATGAGGAGAAGCATTTTGAGTGGGTGGAAATTTGGACTTAAGTGATTTACCTCTGTTATTGTGAAGGGACACTCGGAGGCTCTAATTTTGTCCCCTCCATGCTATATAGCCAATAACAAGAAAGCCTGACATTTGTATGTAATTAACTTTTACGGTTACTTGGGAGATCTAGTGTAGCTTTATTTTGTACTCATTCTTCACTAGGTGGAAGACGGCTTATGGTCATTTAAGTCGATACCTTGTGCTTTTTTTTTATGGCTACTGTTCAGTTACATGGTACAGTTGATGGTTTTAAATAAAACTGAAAAAGGAATGGCTGTACTGTTCATTTGCTTACTGCTTAATCTGTTTGCCATTTAAAAAGTGCCAGAAATGTTCTTTGTAGCAATGTCACCTCTCGGGCAGCGGTGGCCTAGTGTTTAGGGAGTTGGCCCCGCATCGGAAGATTGTGGGTTCGATCCCCTCAAAAAGTAGGTTGCCCTGAGGTACCCCTGAGCAAGGTACCGTCCCCGTCACTGCTCCCCAGGCGCTTTCAATAGCTGCCCACTGCTGCACGGTGTTTGTGTGCATGGGTTAAAAGCAGAGGTCCAATTTCGTTGTGGTTCATGGTGTGCAGTGCTGTGACCTCGCAATGACAAGGGTTGTCACTTTCACTTTTCATTTAACAGGGTAAGGGAACCACAGTGCTTGTGGTTGGTTGGTGTCTGGCATAGCTTGGTGATTTTCCAGCTCTTAATTGGTTCTGATTTTCCAGCTCTTAATATAAAAACTTTTATATTAAGATTAAGAAAATTACTAACCTATGCTGGACTCTGAATTACTTTTGGTTGTTTCTTTACACTTTACAAAAAAAGTGGTTGGATCTTTACAAATCCTTTTTCGTAAATAATACATGGAAAAAAAAAATAATTAAAGCACTGGTTCTTAATGTAGGTCCTCACAACACATGGAGATATAAGCGAAGACCTCGGACTACCTGGGGTTCACTGGGACCAGTTTTAAAACCATGCTCTATATTCTGTATTGAATCCTAATCTTTTAGACTTTATTCACGTTATGAGGGATGAAGCAGATTCAGATTCTTGAATGACTCTTGGTTTCAAATTACAAGCAATGTAATCTGTTTTGTATAGTTAGACTGTAGTCTCAATTGCTTTCATATACACATTGGATGCGACAAAAACTAAACAATAATATGCAGACCAGGGTGGCGCAGGCAAAACTTAACAAGCCTTGTGTCGTGTTCTTTAATGATCAAAGCTAGCTATCAGTGTGCACTTTTTAGCAAATAAAACAGTAACATCAACTGCTCAGCATATAACATCTGGTCAACTATTAATATTCATGCTTTTTTACTGAAGCAGTGACTAAAATTAAAGTATGACCTGCAAAAGGCTTAATTCTTGTAGCACCAGCCAGGGGTCTGTCCAATCACCGGGTTTAGTTTCTGCAATACTTGAATAAAGCCTGGTAATGTGAACTAGCTAATGTTAGTAGATCTCCAGGACAAGGACTGGTCTCCTGTAATATATCTGTTCATTTTCCACCTAGAGCAAATTTTACAGCCTGTATTTTTAAAGACTTCAATCTTTACATGTGATCTCCTCATGTGATCTCCTCAAGACCTACTACAACTGAGAGAGTGCTTGGCTGCTTATCAAGTTTTTTTAATAACTACACTGCCTTGCCCATGACCTGCTATATGTACTCACAAAACAGGCCAGTTTTGCACAAACAGAACAAGTGTGTTCTGTCTGTGAGCTTGCCTGAAGGTGACATACAAAATAGCAGCAACTGCGCACTAGCTGACTCGTAGCAATGTTTTATAGCTGCAACCTTATTCAAACCCTCTGCAACTTGATCAGTGAATCAGGGACCATGTTGAAGACTATATAACACATGCAGATAGAGCTAATTTTTTGCAGTCTTTACATGGAATGCATGACATCACACATGCACTATTAATGGCACCTCCATCTGCAGTACTCTACAGCATTTGGCAGGGACTTTTGGAACATGTCACGTGTGAGTTCATGGAGTTGAGTGCCAGTGTATTTGTTTTGTTTGCAACTGTTTATCTAGCAATCCACATACATGCTCTTTCATGCCTTTTCACCCACATTTATTTGGGTGCTGCAGCATTATTTAGACACGTGACATTGTGGCCTTGTCTTGGCGTGAAAGATTGGTCACTATTAGAGAGCCATGTTGTATACACAAAAGCATGTTTTCTGGCCATGGGCACAAACAAATAATGCAATGTCCCAGTGGCTCTGCTACATTCTTTTCACTTTGGGCTTAAAGAGAGGTACAAGAGAGCAGGTCACTTCCAGATCATCTGGAATGATCTTGAAGAAGCCACGTCTAATCTGACCTGACTAATTTATGTTGATTTATGCTTCCAGAAATCAGATTTGAAAAAAAAAAAACATACAATAGTGGCTTTATTCATATTGGACAATGTCAAAAAGCATTCATGCTCAAATCAAAGATGCTGGAAAATCTAATTTGAGCTTCCTATCTGAAATAGGCCATCACAACAAATACAATACAATAAAAAGTAGTGGTTCTCATCAAGGGACCTATAACTCACACACCGATCACAACTCACATAGAGATTGACACTGTCTGGGGAGCTAATAAAGAGAGCCAAAAAGCTTCTTTAGTAATAGAGAATGAAAAGAAAAACTTTGTTCCCTCAGGATCATTTAAACTTGTGGTTCAAGAAACATTTGTCAATGAAATGTGCGAGCATGGAGGTTCTTTAAAGTTAAATCCTAGCTATGAACCATTTAAATATTCTATTTTTAAGAATCTATAGACTATTTACAGTATGTGGAGGCATTTTAGACTCACGCATGGCAAAGTATCCTCTGTGGAAGTTTTATTTGTAAGTATTTTCATCATTGATTTGTTAAGTTGGGTGCATCAAGTAAAAGTGGGAGAAACAGGCACTGTGTGTGTGTGGAATATCCTGTCCTCTTCTGAGAACAGCATGCTGACTACTAAGAAACACTGGAACGCCACAAGGGCAGAGTGTGTCCTGCATGGACTGTTTTGTAGACTGATTTTCATTTTTTCACTGTTGAATAGGGAGTGGATACATTCCTGAAACTTAGAAATTAGAATGTCTCTACTTTTCATCCATATTTTGTCCTCTTTATTTGTAGATGTTTTAAATTACATGCTTACATTCCCTGAAGTTTATTGTTTCTTTTTTAATTGTCTTGTCTACTACTATATGCTCCATTTAACAATACACTGATCTACTGTTCAAAATACTTGTTTAAGAAACTAAGAATTAATGTTTCACATTACATTTTCTGAACACAGTCCAGTTTGAACATTTGTTTTCTCTGCAGGGTGACGTGAACTTCCAGCTGTACAGTTTCTTCTGGTCTCCACTGATAAGTGTCTAGAGCTTGGATCAGGAGCACCTGTTGCTTTGGTTAATCTTATCAAACATTACTTGGCCTCAGCCTTCCATCCCCCAACAGGTTTTTTTTCCAAGTGACTCAAGCGTCTGCTTCATACTTTGTACTAATTAATGCTAGCTTTAAGTTTGTTTAACAGTCATGATGGAGAAGTACAGAGAAGGGGCAGCAGTGGCCTAGTGGTTAGGGAGCTGGCCACAGGATCGGAAGATTGTGGGTTCAACGCACAACTCACAATGACAAGAATAGTCGCTTTCATTTAAGGACAGAAAGAGTTGCATTGTGCCTTTTTGGACTTGAAGACAGCATATGACGGGGCCTAGAGAGGAGGTGTTGTTTTGTATAAGGAAGTCAGGTGTGTCAGAGTGGTACAGGATATGTGACTCTGTTCTGCAATAGGAGTGATGGATGCATTTAAAGTAGAGGTGGGAATACTTCAAGGATCATTGCTGAGCCCATTCTTGTTTGCAATGGTAAACGGGTTGACAGACGAGCAGTCCCCGTCAACTATGATGTTTGCTGATGATAGAGTAGGGAGCAGTTAGAGGCGAACCTGGATGGACAGGAATAGAAATTAGTATATTAGAGAGACAGCTTAGGTTGGACGTCTAGCAGACAAAGTTGAAGAAGCAAGGTTGTATTTGTTAGGACATGTACAGAGTATAGACGAGGATTATATTTGGAGAGGGATGTTGAGGATAGAACTTCCAGGAAAGGGGAAAAGAGGAAGACCAGAGGTTTATGGATGTGGTGAAAGAGGACACGCACACAGTTGGTTTGAAGGAGGATGCAGAGGAGAGAAATGGAGATGGTTGATCTTCTTTGGCGACCCTTAACAGGAGCAGCCGAAAGAAGGAGGAGTTTGTTTAACAGTCAGCAGTTCCAGAAAAATGTTAGGGATGGGAAGGTTAAGTATCCAATTATCTAATCCTGACATGATGTTTTCCTTCAGCAGGAATATGTATTTAAAGCTGAAAATGAGGGGGGAAATAGTTTCCAGTTGTAGTAACTACTGCTAACTAATGTCAAGAAAAAGGGAATTTTAAAGGGTTCTTTATCAAAAATGTTTTATTTGATATACAGTGGTTATTACTTATCTAAAGTGGTTCTAGGAAGGACAACCAGTGAAATAGTGACAGGGTCATGGATACACAATGCTCATTGATGGTCATGGCCAGCAAAGGCTATTCCAGCTGGTCCAGTCTCTCCAAAGAGCTACCATAACACAAATGAATGATTAACAACCTCCACCTGAATGACAGGACCCAAGGGTTTTTAGCAGGATAGTTTCCTCTTCTCACAATGCATCCTGTTGGCATCTCTTCTCCAGGAAACCACCACACATGCACCTGGCTGCCTCCATAATGAACTGAACCTTAGAATGCGTCAGCGAGGGGGTGGCGACCTAGTGGTAGGATACTTGCCTATGGCCCAAGAGGTCACAGGTTCACCTCCAGCATTACAACAATAGGGTTCCTGAGCAAAAACCCTGAGCTGCTCCAGGGGCACTGTCCCTGTAATTAGGAATTGTAAGTTGCTCTGGATAAGAGTGTCTGCTAAATGCCATAAATGTAAATGATCTGGAAGTAATTGCTCATGCCTTTATTTCATCTTTTAAAAAAATGGCTATATGTAGCAGAAGTGAGGTTTGGCTGTTAATAGAGACCCTTTAAGCAGTAGCCAACTAAGTGTTTTGGTTAAAACTGAGTGTAATAGGTTAGGGACAAGGCCCCAGGATTGGAAGATTGTGGGTTCAAATCCCTTAACCATAGGTTGCCATTGAGGAAGGTACTGTTCCCATCACTGCTCCCTGGGTGTTTTCAGTAGCTGCCACCTGCTGCACGTGTATGAGTGTATGGGTTACATGCAGAGGTGTAATTTCATTGTGTTTCACTGTGTGCTGTGCTGTGTTTCACAATGGCAAGAATGGTCACTTTCAATTTCAGTTAGCTCGGTAGAAATAACGGGTTTTCACCTTTTTATCTGTACAAGTAGACATTAAAATATCTGTATCATTCCTTGTATCAGACCTGCTGCAGTGGCAATTTCTGTAACATATTACTGTTGTTAAATAGAGTGGTTTAAAAGAGGAAAAGTGGGTTTAATTTATTTATTTGCAGCTAAGCTTGCTACATTTAGGTCAATGTTGCCAATAATGGATCATACACGTCCTCAGGATTTGAGCTAAGTTAGTTTCCTGAAGTGCATTTCCGTCAGTGAAGTACAAAATGTGCATGACTTCACTACAATATACCTTCACCATCTCTACACACATCACACAAATCCTTCTTGGTGTGTTTGGGAATGTAGACGTGTTTTGAGTTCAGTCCAGGCAGCATGCAGCTGTGTAACATGCAGGAATGTTACAACCCCACAGCAATCAAGGATCACATTTCACACACATAGGCACATACTTATCCCCCCAGCACAATTAGTCTGATATGTATTCCACATTCTTGTAGTTTATGATTGGACTGCATAAATACCCATGGGGTCATCCTTTCAACCACAGAGAAATTCAGAATGTATATATTGCTCTTTGTTTTTGCTCATTCATTTTTTTTGACATGTTGAGATCATTGATTATAGGAGTATTTTACACCCCACATATCCCTAATATTAGTTTCTAAAGTGCCATGATACCTCCATCTAGTGGCCATCAGTGGTGTTGCAAGCATGTCTCCCTGAGGTTCCCACAGGTTGGTTGTGTAGACTTCTTGTCTTTAGAACTGTTCAATGCAATACCTTTACTCCATTGATGATTCATGAAAAGTTATTTTTAAATGTCAGTTTAGACCTTGAGAAGGTAAGGAACTTAAATCAGAATGAAGTGTGAGGTAAAGGAGTTGACATATTGATGGAGTTAGGTACTGTAATTGGTGGAACTGAGGAAATCTCTTTTTTCTAAAATATTTCATTTTGATATCAAGCTGTAATAACACCCACGCTGTTCATTTATTAAGCAACTGCTAATGAAGAGATAAAATAAATCCTAAATACCCTACGTTTAAAAAGTCATCCAGATCAAATATCTACAGATGGCAGATGGTCTGAAATGAATCAGCAGAGTTGGCAAGGTGCTGAACTATCACAGTAGGTTAAAATCAGAAAATCAGTTATATTGGCTAAATGAAATATCTAGATTTCTTTCCCCTCACAAATGCAGTTGCTTATGAGAGGCAGTTTAATTATAAAAAAATACACAGGAAACTGGAATCCAATAAAATTCAATTAGTAGTTACCCAGTAATAAGAGCCAATTAGTAATTACCCAGTTGTAGTGATTTAAACTAGTTTTACCGGTAAAATAATTAAAATTTAAATAAACTAAAATTACAGGATTACACGTTGTGTTACTCTAACATAAAATCACAGTTAGTCCAGATTTCACATCATTAACACTTTAATCTTCTCATAAAAACACCCCAAGTTCATTAAAAAAAAAACAACAAAAAAAAACTTTGCTTATAAAAAGAAACCAATGTGAAAATTGAAATTTGGCATCTTCAGGTCCACACGGCTGATGTGAAGCTTATTTTTCCATGAGACACATTGATTTCTTTTCTCTTTTCTTCGTTTCTTCTCTCTTCTGTAAAGCATTACTATCTGTTCCCCATCCTGTGCCTCCTGCTCATGCCACAGATTCTCTCCTCTCTTGTTCGATTGCTGCAGAAACAGACACGAATTAATGCAGACAAGGCACATTCTGACACACCCAGATGGGAGTGAGAGAAACCAAATTCATTCAATTTTTCCATGCAGGTGGTAAAGCGCAGCAAATGTGCCGCCACAGTGAGTTGCATTAGTGTGAGGAGACTGCAGAGGGAGGCAGTTTGAGTAAGCTGGTTTCAAACTGATTGCATCTGAAGTGGGCCACAGATGTGAGTTCCACTATGCGTAGCTTTGGTGCAGAGCTGATTAGGCTTGAGTGGCACAGTGGGGATAGCAGAAACAAGATTTCCGTTTAACGTGTATCTTTATCCCCTTCAATGTTCCACCTTTTTTCTCGAGTCACTGTTAAATGCTAGTAATTACCTCGTTCTTTCTTCAGTGAGACAAAAGAGTAAATTTGCTGGAGAACATCAGTCTTAGAAAGTGTGACTTTTGTTAGCCACCCTTTTGATTCTGATTGACAATCCACAGTATATAGACACTGTTTACAAAAGTAACATGGTCAAATGAGTCATATCTAAAGCCTGAAGATGTGGATACTTTCTGCAATAAGAACAAACAGAGACCTGAAAGAGAGCCGGATGGAGGCAGACATTAAAACCACTATGATGTTCATTGATGTATCAGATATTCACACTCACTTTCCTTAGTTGGTAAAGGGTTCTTCTCCCGGGTTTCCGTCTTCTTCAGCTTCGTTTTGTCAAAGCTTGTGATTTCCAACATGTTAGGTTTGTCAGCCATGACTTCTTTGTCTTTGAACATACATAACATGCACAATGTCTTATATTAGCTCTTTTTTTCCAAACCATTAACCAGGAGTCTCATTACAAGGGCTGGTGTGTTTGTAAGTTTTCATTCCAAACAAGCAGGAGCCCAGTCGATTCTACTTTTGATTAAGTTTCAATCTCAGTCTCTAAACTACTGATCATCTGAGCTCCTGCTTTGTTAGAGTGAACATCTGCAGCCATACTGGCCTTTTGAGAGAAGACTGGACAGACCCTGCTTCGTTAGGTGTGACATATGCCACATAAAAATAAGATATGCAACATACATTCACTCTCTTAATATTTATATTATTGCTGCCAAAAAATATGAGGTATGTTAATGTGATGGATTTAAGTTAATGTACATTTAATGTCCTTTTATGTTCATTTTTTCATTTAAAAATGTAAACGGTAGCTTTCTCAAAAATAAAATAAAAATAATAAAAATGAACAGGTTTTCAATGAGATTGTTAGTGGACATCCACTCTTCCAAGTTAATTTAATCCATATTAATCTGTATTATTGAAATAGAATGTATTGGGACAATAACGTGTGGTAACAGGTTGACAAAGGTCCATTTTAATTGCAGTGATTATAGACCACATGTTGACAAAACTATAGATTGACATAATTAAGAACACTTTTATAAATTAAAGGGGTTTTCTACATGATAAGATGCATGTTCTAAACCTGATTTACAGCCGATTTGAAGCAGATATGTGGCTGCATGTCCTTTCATTCCTTTGTTCTCTCCTTTGGTCGCTTTCATCCTACTGTCTCTACCCATCCACTCCATTCCCTATTCCTACCACTGATTTAAACACTATTGCTCTTATGGCAATATAGCATGACGATAATAGCTCACACTTACAGAGAGAATTAAACAGTCTTACCAGGTTCAGGGCGTGTCCGATGCAGTCTGTGGGTGAAGGGCAGTAAGACGAGCCTGCACGTTTGTGTGTGTGTGTCTAAGTGTCTCTGCAGAGGCTGGGGAGGAGGAGTTCCCATCAGAAAAACCTTGGGCCTATCTGTATCTCCAGCCCACTTTGACAACATTAAATATTCATGGCAATAAAAAAAGAAGGTTGCGTTTTTAGAAAGTGAATTTGCTGACATTGCAGTAAAGAAAGGCATCTGCCTACACAGTGTTTAATGTATAAAATGGAATATAATTCACCATTATAATAATGGAGCAAACAACATTTATATAGACACTTCACAAACATTTAGTGCACTGAAAAAAGTTACTTGATACTAAAATATTTCCTTATTTACACAGTACTGCACAAACATCTTGAATCGTCTCTGTTTTTTTCATTTTTGCTTCTAGGTGATCGGGCTGGTGATTACTATACTAGTGATGCTTAAAGCTGAGGGTTTGGAACCCCTTTGTCAAGGCACATTGTATCTTAAGGCACTTCACAGTCTGTCACAGTATAACATGCCTTCCCACTTGTTTAATTTAATCTACTCAATATGCTTAGATCTTTTCACAGATATAAAACATTATTTTTTGCTCCAATAAGTTGGTCCACGGCAAAGCGAGGAAAAAAAAAAAGAGGAATGACTCACACATTAGTGTGTATTTATTCAATTGTATTCATATGGAAACCTGTAATAATTTAAAGTAAGACTTTTTCATTAAAGAAAAAACTTAGCGGCTAAGAACCAATAGCCCATCATTAAACCCTCAGGCCTAAATCTGATTAATCAGTTTTATGAACATCCTTAAAGCGAATGAAGTGGAATATATGTTACACACTTTCTAACCTGTCCATTTATTGTTGAAGGCCCATATATGAAACAAAATACTCAACTTGAAGCTGGGCAGCTAATGGTTGCATAGTTGTAGAGGTCCAGATTTGGAATACAACTTTGAGACAATAGAAGAGATGGGTGTGGTGTGTGTCAGCTGCCGTCCTGCGATCAGTCTAACTCTGAACACATGGCGGCTGAGAACAGCTGTGTCAGACTTCCATATGGGGAGGTGGTGACTACAAGTCTATCAGTAACACTCCGCTACCCCTGCAGAGGCCTGAGGGAGGGGTGGGGGTTAGGGCTAGAGATCTGACCTCTGTGCTGGGCTTAAAGGAAGAGTTAAGACAGTTGGTTTGTAGGAGGTGAAACAAAAAAAAAAATGGAAATACAGCTGTGGCCAAATGTTTTGCGAATCACAAGTATTGGTTTTTACAAATGTTGCTGCTTCAGTGATCTAATGAAGTATAATTACAAGCATTTTCAAGTTTCAAAGGCTTTTATTGACAGTTACATTATATCTCAATAAGTCAATATTTGCTCTGTTGGCCCTTCTTTTTCAAGACCTCTGCAATTCATCCTGGCATGCTGTCAATCAACGTCTGGACCAAACCATGACTGATGGAGCCCATTCTTGCATAATCAATGCTTGGAGTTTATCAGAGTTTGGGGTTTTTCGTTTGTCCAACCACCTCTTTAGGATTAACCGCAAGTTCTCGATGGTGTCTGGGCCCGGGGAGTTTTCTGGCCATGGACCCAAAATTTAGATGTTTTGTTCCCTGAGCCACTTAGTTATGACTTTTACCTCATGGCATGGTCCTTCATCATGCTGGAAATGGAATTGTCCTCTACTTAACTGTTCCTGGAGGGTTGGGAGAGGTTGTTCTTGGAGGATGTTTTCTAACAATCTTTTTTCATTTTGGTAACATTCTTCACTCATTTGAGGTCAAAAGATGAGAGATCAGATTTTTATCTTTTATATCTTGGCAATATACAGTATCTCACAAAAGTGAGTACACCCCTCACATTTTTGTAAATATTTTATTATATCATTTCAAGGGACAACACTGAAGATATGACACTTTGATACAGTGTAAAGTAGTCAGTGTAAAGCTTGTATAACAGTCTAAATCTGCTGTTCCCTAAAAATAACTCAGCCATTAATGTCTAAACCACTGGCAACAACAGTGAGTACACCCCTCAGTGAAAAATGTCCATATTGTGTCCAAAGTGTCAATATTTTGTGTGGCCACCATTATTTTCCAGCACTGCCTTAACTCTCCTGGGCATGGAGTTCACTAGAGCTTCACAGGTTGCCACTGGAATCCTCTTCCACTCCTCCATGATGACATCATGGAGCTCGTAGATGTTAGAGAGCTTGTGCTCCTCCACCTTCCGTTTGAGGAAGCCCCACAGATGCTCAATAGGGTTTATGTCTGGAGTAAGGCTTGGCCAGTCCAGCACCTTTACCCTCAGTTTCTTTAGCAAGGCAGTGGTCGTCTTGAAGGTGTGTTTGGGGTCGTTATCATATCGGAATACTGCCCTGCGGGACAGGATCATGCTCTGCTTCAGTGTCACAGTACATGTTGGCATTCATGGTTCCCTCAATGAACTGTTCATTGCAGCTCCTCAGTGCTGGCAGCACTCATACAGCCACAAACCATGACACTCCCACCACCATGTAGCACCATGTAGGCAGGACACACTTGTCTTTGTACGCCTCACCTGGTTGCTTCCACACATGCTTGACACCATCTGAACCAAATAATGGTTCTCATCAGACTACAGGACATGGTTCCAGTAATCCAAGTCCTTAGTCTGCTTGTCTTCCGCAAACTGTTTGTGGGCTTTCTTGTGCATCATCTTTAGAAGAGGCTTAATTCTGGGACGACAGCCATACAGACCAATTTGATGCAGTATATGGCGTATGGACTGAGCACTGACAGGCTCCCCCCCCCCCCAAACCTCTGCAGCAGTGATGGTAGCACTCATACGTCCATTTTCAAAAGACAACTTCTGTGTAGTCTTTGCCATCGTGCTGCAGCTCAGTTTCAGTGTGTTGGCAATCTTCTAATAGCCTAGGCCATCTTTATGTAGAGCAACAAATCTTTTTTTCAGATCCTCAGAGAGTTCTTTGCTATGAGGTGCCATGTTGAACTTCCAGTGACCAGTGTGAGAGTGATGACACCAAATTTAACACACCTGCTCCCCATTCACACCTGAGACCTTGTAACACTAACAAGTCACATGACACACGGGAGGGAAAATGACTAATTGGGCACAATATGGACATTTTTCACTTAGGGGTGTAATCACTTTTGTTGCCAGTGGTCAAGACATTAATGGCTGTGTGTTGAGTTATTTGAGGGAACAGCAAATTTAGAGGGTTATACAAGCTGTACATAGACTACTTTACATTGTATCAAATTGTCTTATCTTCAGTGTTTTCCCTTGAAAAGATATAATGAAATATTTACAAAAACTTTTGTGAGATACTGTATCTGGATATGTTATTCATAACCTTTTGTATCTGACCGCCCACAATTTAAGGTGAGCAGAAGTATTGGAACAGAAGCTTTCTGTAAGTGTCAAACAAATTGTTTCTGTAAACTTCAGAATTTATTGTGCCGCTACATCCAATGTGCTTGTGCGTTTTTGAGCATATCATGAGCATGTCCGTTCTTTCTCTAACCTTTGGCCTTTCCACCACTATTGTAGAGTTAAATTTGTTCTCAGTCGATGAAACTTTGTTACAGAAACGCTGTGGCTCATTCTTACTGCTGATGAGGCTGATTGTGATATCTCCACCTGCCCTGTAGAGGATGTTCATGATATCACCATCTGTTATGTTGGTGTTTTTCTTTGCTTCCCAATTCATATACAATCAGCTAATGTTGATTTTCTTGACTGACCGGTTTGATGTTCATTTCTCTGTACACCATTAGACATTCCAAATGGATAAACCCAAGAATTATGGAGCATTTCTTACTGATTTACCACTAAAAATTATTTTGCTCTACAGGCAGATATGTTTTTTTTGTTGGTTTCCCTTTTTTTTATCAGCAAGTGAACTCCAAAGATGGTAGATTTATAAGTTAAGCAATTAATCTACCAGGACACATATGCATAACATCAAACACCAGCCAGCCTCTCATGATCCAATACTTTTGCTCACTTGAAAAACTGGAGGGTCAGGTACAAAAGGTGGAATGTTCTGTGTGGAAAAAAAAAAAAAAAAGACATCAGTTCCTGAGCAAATAAGTGCGCGCTCCACTGCAAAAACTGATATCTGTTAGTGGTTAGTATAACAGTCTAACATTTCTCTTTAAGACATTGTTTTAATCATTATTTAACCTCATTCTTTTATAGACTTCTGTGAAGTGGCCTTGCAAAGTCAATGCACTGGCACATTTTATTACTTTCATCAACCATCATTTCAATCTATTCTATCATTTTCTTCCAGTACATTACAGATATTTAATCTTGAAAAAAACCCAAAAAACACTTTGTGTGCAGAGTTTCCAAAAACAAATTGAATAATCTTTAGAGGTCTTGTGTCAAGAGAAACATTAGATACATTTCACATGCTTAAGTTGATTTTTCTTGCCTAGATATTATTTTCTGAAGTGCATGTCTAAACTCATCTTTCAAACTTATAAACAGACTCTTACCTTCTGCCTCCTACCACCAGATGGCCACAGTGTACAAGCAATGCCTCACATCAGGCAGACTCACAATACACACATGCTTTGTTCTTTAGTGAGCCTCTCTTTGCATATGGACGTCTTTTTCCATTATCAAAGTGTGGTATGCGGTCGGTGTAGTGTATTGTATTTAAGATGACTCAAAACTTTACTAAACTGTGTATGTGATCTATGAGCTCAGAGGGGCTAAAGAAAAAGTTAAAAGATCTGTTCAGCAGTGTAGATCTCAGCAGCACCACTGTGCTTCTGGAATTGTCAGTTCACAGTGAGAAGGACCTGGGTTTGATTCCCAGCCAGGGCTTTCCTACTGTTTGTGTTGTCCTTGCACATTCCAAACACTTCTCAGATGGTTTGGGATGGTACATTTTCCTTAGGTTTCACAGCGTGAATGTGCTTGTCCAAGTTTGCTTGCCTGTGATGGCCTGTGACCTGTCTAGGATGCTTCTCTTCTTTTTACTCTGGGATAAACTCCATTAAGCCTCCAGTGGTCCATCCAATGGAAGGATGTATGATGGATGGGTGTTGCTCTCAGAAAGATAATGTCATGCAACAATAAAGTGACCGCATCAAAACCTAGCACTCAATGAAGCAGCCCAGAACCACATTTTTAAAGATAACTTCTGAATGAAGGTAGACTTTCTTTTGTTTTATTACAAAGGACATTGGATCATGGTAGTGAAAGACACTTTCATTAAAAGCTTCGCTGGGTACTTTTTTTGTCTGTTTACACTGACTTAGGCAGACTAGTTCTAACCCATTGATGCAATAACACTGCTTCAGTTTCAGAAATAATATTAAAAACAATAGGTAGCTTTGAAGGTGGTCCATCAGAGGGTGCTGTGCAGCTTTACTGTTAGGCCAAGGTTGAACAGTGATGCTCGATTCACGTAGTTATGATAATCTCAGAGTGGTTTGTATTACTCACTACTGTATTAGTCAGCCACACTCAGACAAGTGTACAGACTATCTCCATTGACCGTTTACTCTCTATTCACTGCCTGTGCTCATTCTAGCTTGAGCTTTGGTCCGAACATTGGATTGAAGATGAAGCATCTCCCAAAAAAGAGCATTTGTAGCGAGACGGGTCATTTTAACACTGTGATATTGCAAACATGAGCAAGACAAAGAGAAAGGCAGACACTTGAACCTGATACGTGAAAAAAAATCACACTTTCAGAGGCTCTATAGCCACATTTTCACATCTGCAGACAAATTTCCCTGCCTTTCTCCTCCCTCTCTCCTCTCCCTCCTAATCCACCCGAATCCACTTGACATGGCACAGCTGTGTGCAGCAGAGCAGAGCCATGTTCCCCCCTTGTCAAAGTCCACCTCCCACGCCTCCGCCCCGGCCCTCGCCGTTATCACTTCATCCACATGGCATTAATCACTGTCGTTGAGGGGGTCGGCCATTGCTCCCCCCTCAGAGGCAGCCGAGCATTTAATGCCCTGAACAGGCCCCTGATTTATCCTTGTTCTCCAAGGGAAAGGGGTCAGCTTCAGCTCTTTTCTTGAGACATGGCTTTTTATGAGAGACATGCACCATTTGATTGAATAACTACAACCCCAAATTAAAAAAAAGATATTTTGTGTTTTATCTGGTCAAAAACGTTTTATTGAATATTATATATACTATTCAGTATTATGCAACTTTGTCAAGCACTACAACATGAGTTACCTTAACTAATACCACTGCACTTTACTGTGGAAGAAAGGAAGCCTAATATTCTTTGGAAAAAATGGACTGTTTGCTGCATTAATGTAGAAAAATACATTGAATTTTAAGGTCAAATATACTGCTAAATCTTTTTGCACACCTTACAAACACATGGCTGCAGAGCAAGAGGGTATAGATACAGACCTGGTCTGCCTGAAGCCCTGAACAGTCCCCAAAAAGAATGTATTGAGAAATTTAAATGACAAACAACGACCCCATACACACCTTAAGGCATGTTTGTAGGAAGAATGGAACAACACCAGAACCTTTCATTGACTGGTTTCCTCAGGGTCAAAATATTTTTTGTGTTGTGAGAAGGAATTGCAAAAGGGAGGCTGGTAAATGCTTTATTTAAATGGTTGATATGCTGGATAGATGTATATTAACAAATTAAGCTAAGTTTACCAGAAAAAACAGGAAACATCTTGGGTTCATACTCCATTCGAGGAAACAAAAGTCATCATTGCTTTTTTTGCAGTTGTACTTGCCATCGCTGGCATGTGACAAGTTTTAGATTATCTGACAGCTGTAGGGTTTTGCCACTGATAGTACTATGATCTGAACAAGCCTGGCAAAAGCACCGGTAACCAAAACAATTTGATCTGTCTCTCCATTGAGGCCCCATGTCCTGTATAGATTTATGTCATCTTTGACATTTGCTAACACAGTTTTCCCACTACACTCCAAATAAATGTCCCACAATAATTTGATTACATTGGGTCTCTAAAGAACCCTGAATTGAATGTTTCTTTTAAGGAATACTTTAGCATTCTTTAGAGTTCTTGGAAAAGAACAGAACTCTGTTAAAATTGCCTTATGAATGAACTGTAATGATTCTACACCCTGTACAGAACCATCCTGAACTCCAGACTAATCTGCTCAGTTCTCCTCCCCTCCTACCTCAGTTGTTTCAGTCTAGACAAGACAGACACTTCAAAATTCATTAAAATGTTTATTCTTCACTTATTCAATATGTTTTCTGTTCTGTTTCGCACTAGTACAGGAAAATGTGTCTAAATAACAGTCAAAGGTAACTGACCATACCCAGCAGATATAGCAGGCTCTTTTATTAACATCCCTTCGCTGACCTTAACTCACCATACTTCTATGCAGTGTATCACACCGGTCACTGGCAGAGGAAGGAGAAGACAGTAGGGATACATTATTCAAAGGACACACTCTCAGCCTTTTTAGCTTACATACAGTACTGTGCAAAAGTCTAGGCATGTAAGAAAGTGGTTAAAACTGTTTACTTTGGCAGAAAGATTATTCTAACTTGTTCCAATAACATGTCTTTAAAATAATTCCCAATGAAGAGAAATTCAGTAAAAAAGCTAATAAAGTTTTTTTTTGTTGTTTGTTTTTAAAGCAGTTGATACCTTATGAACTGGTTTTGAAAACACAGGATTGGTTCCAGATTACTGGGATTCCCTGAGGAGCTCTTGACCTGACCTTTAAAATTAAATACATAAAATCTGCACTTACTCCACTTATTTGTATTCACTAACATTAGGGTTTTTTCTTAGTAAATAAAAGCTTACCGCCTAATTAAAAAAGCCTAAAGCTTTTGCACATAATTGTAGGTCACCATGCAAACTTTTTATGTGAACTTTTAACATTCATATATAAATTTTGTGGATAACTGCTTTGCCTGTCCCTAAACCTTGCTGGTTGCAGTACTTTTATAGTTGCTAGCCTTTAAGGAGCTAATTAGTCAAACAGCATCGTTAAGTGTTGAGGCTGAATCAGCGGTCATGTGGAACAGGAACACCTTTGCTCCTTAAAGCCCATGACTGAATGTAACTTCTCTTTTGTTGTGTTTGGGAAACTGAAGTATTAAACAGCTGCTTGGCTCAAACAGCATGGTGAGCTATTTTGTTGAGTGGTGTGAGGTTTTAAAAGGGGAATATATCAAATTATCAGATGTGTAAGGTGCAATGTTTTCTGTGCAAGTTCTGATGCTGAATATGACGCATATGTTCACTTGACATCCGAGGACTCACCGTGCACATCACACCTTACATAGGGAACAAGCAAGGAGGGTTCAGTGGTAGAATTCTCGCTTCCCATGCATGAGACCTGGGCAGCAGTAGCCTTGTGGGACTAGGCCCTAGGATCGGAAGGTGGCGGTGGTCTAGTGGTAGGATACTTGCCTATGGTTCCAGAGGTCCCAGGTTCGAATCTCACCTCTGGCACTACCACCACTGGGTCCCTGAGCAAGACCCTTAACCCTGAATTGCTCCCTGTGATTAGGACATGGAAGTCGCTCTGGATAAGAACGACTGCTAAATGCCGTAAATGTAAATGTAAATGTAAGGTCATGGGCACTGGATATGGCTGCCTTCTGCTGCACAGGTGTGCATGGGTTAAATGCAGAGGATGCATTTCATTGTGCTTCACTGAGTGCTGTGCTGTGTTTCACAATGACAGATAGTCACTTGAAATGGCAAGGCCTGATTTTGACAAATACTCTTCTAATGATCCATCCATTAAATGGATCTCTAAAGTAACAAAGGTAGTTCTTCTTTTGCATCATTGCAAAGAAGATTTTTGTTTCATGATGGGCATTTGGTTGCATCTGCCACAATGATACCAACCCTGAAAAACTGTAAAGTCTGTAAATACTG
This sequence comes from Hepsetus odoe, assembly GCA_017165825.1. Taxonomy (NCBI): domain Eukaryota; kingdom Metazoa; phylum Chordata; class Actinopteri; order Characiformes; family Hepsetidae; genus Hepsetus; species Hepsetus odoe. The sequence goes on along the minus strand of CM029381.1, from coordinate 12,072,750 downwards.
TAATGTATATATATTTTTTATATCTTCTTGCTAAGTGAACTCACTCACATACCGATCTGTAACATCTTGTCCAATAACAACCATTTTCTTGTTCATAGTTTTGTTGCTGGGATAGGAGCAAGGTGAGATGGGGTGCTGTGTCATAACAGCCACTGAGCCTTGGGCTACAGTTGTCAGAAGTATTATTAGTATTAAGTCATAACAATTTTTCATTCTTTAATTATTAAATAAGTTTTCTGTTCTATAGTCTCTGACATCCAAAGGAGAATTCAATTTATACTTTGAATCATCTTGTAGTTTCTTGTGTGGGCTCTTACATTCACAGGCCTTGCATCCTGGCCTTCTGATGCAAATAAATACATCAGCAAAGTGCCTACTGTTATAGTCAATGTTTTGAGTGTCCTCATTTTGATTTCTCCTCATTTTGTCTGGGTATTGTGTATTGTTTTTCTTTTGCACCTAAACTGTTCCGCTTGTTAGGAAACCAAAAGTCAGTCAAAAAAGAATAGACTATTTGAAGTATGCAACAATTGGTACATTTTCTAAATGTGCTGTTCATACAGTTTGTATAAATCCACTGATGCAGTCTTCTGCAGTTTAACCCAAACTAACTGTGCTTAAATTATAGAGATTGTTTCAGTCTGGAATGTTGTTTTGTATGATGTGTCTTATCAAAATAAATGTCATAACAGCAAAGTAACCAGAAGTCTTGTAAGAGCTAATGAGAGCATGAATAATACATACACACACACACACACACACATTTATATATATATATATATATATATATACTCCCTGCGATGGGCTGGCGACCTGTCCAGGGTGCGTCCCCCGTCCTCGCCCTGTGTGCGCTGGGTTGGACACCAGCACTCCCCCGCGACCCAGTTTGGGACAAGCGGCAGATAATGGATGGATATATATATATATATATATAACAAGATAAATTATTACAAATTAAATTAGCTCTGACCTGTAGAGGGATGGTCTCCATAAGCACTGCTGTGCTCTAATGTTGTGATCTGACACCGAGACATCAGCAGAATTCTTTAAGTCTTGTAAGTTCTGAGGTGGGGCCTCCGTGGATCTTACAAATTTGTGTAGCTCAGGCCACAGATGCTTGATTAGGTTTAGACCTGAGGCATTCTGAGGCCAAGCATAACCTTGAACTCTTTGTCATTTTTTTCAAACTTAAGTATTTTTGCAGTGTGGAAAAGCTCATTATCTTGCTGAAAGAGGCCACTGTCGGAGAATCCCAGATGCCATGAGGTGTGTACTTGATGAGAAACTAGAATACTGTACAAACATGTTAAGCCACCCGGTGTTTATTGATATTTGGTTACATTTTTTTATATTTTGCTTCAGTTTCTTGAATTTTTAATGCTTTGTTGAAGAATAGTTCTCCAGGCTTCTCCAGGAAGGAAAAAAAAATGGAAAAAAAATTGGCTCTTATTTCTAGTTCAGTCTCTGTACCTACAGTACTGTGCAAAAGTTTTAGGCAGGTGTGAAAAAATGCTGTAAACAAAGAATGCTTTCAGAAATGGAAGTGTTAATCATTTATTTTCATCAATCAAAATGCAGTGAATGAACAAAAGAGAAATCTAAATCAAATCAATATTTGGTGTGACCACCCTTTGCCTTCAAAACAGCATCAGTTCTTCTAGGTACCCTTGCACACAGTTTTTGAAGGAACTCGGCTGGTCGGTTGTTCCAAACATGACTGTGTTTCAACCTCCGTGTGACACTGATGATCATCAGCGCCTGTTTGGTAAAACTGTTTGATCATACACCGACTATAATCCTACAGAATCCCTGACTTTGTGCAAGTGTACCTAGAAGAACTGATGCTGGTTTGAAGGCAAAAGGTAGTAACACCAAATATTGATTTGATTTCGATTTTTCTTTTGTTCGCTCACTTTGCATTTTGTAAATTGATAAAAATAATCATTATTTATATTTCTGGAAGCATTCTGTTTACAGCATTTTTTCACACCTGCCTAAAACTTTTGCACACCGTACTGTGCCTAACCAGTTTCAGAGGATGTTGTTTTTTTTTTAAAGCTGCGGTGACTTACGCATGAATCATTCAAGCACAACAAAGCCATGTTGCTTCAGATTTACAGATGATCAGGACAGTGATTAGTTTACGGGTGATGTTGAATGATGATTAAGAACCCATTTTATCTAGGAACCTATCTTGTATCGTTATGCATTTTACAGCCTATTACAGTAACTCATTTGTTCTCACTTCTTAAATTAAACTCATCTAAAAATAAGTAACACAGTTTGACAGGCATAAAGCAGTATTTTGTTCCGAACAAGGCGATTCCCTAGCAAAATATAAAGAAGTGAAGGGTGGCTAAAAACTCTTAGGTGATACATGACAGTGATATCTATATGAATGCAGGGCCTGAAGTCTCCCAGCAGCCTCTATTTTGTCTTCTTCCCATAGTGCATCCTGGTGCCATCCATTCCCCAGGTAAGCAATCCATATGCATCTGGCCACCACGTAACATATAAAAAGGCTTTTATACATATTGTAATTTCAGCTGTGAGACTGCACCAAGCAGCCTAGTCTTCGTTCCTCATGTTCTTCAGTAACCCTTTTGGTGCCCTTGGGTGCTTGTCCTTCATTGGACCACTTTTTATACTAATTTCTGCATGCAGGTAACACCCCACAAGACCTGCTATTTTGGAAATGCTCTGACTCTTTTGGAGATACTCTGACATTTACCAATGTCATACAGATCCTCTGATCGTTCAGAAGGTTTTTTTCTCAATCCAGCACAACTGTTCACTTGCTCCCTAATATATACTGTCCCTGTGAAGATTTCATTTTTCTAAATCACGGTTATTGTCACTGATTCTCAGGTTAAGACTACTGGAAAGTCCAGCATGTGTGGTTTCAACACAACATGCAGCATAATCTGTTCAGTTGTATTTGTATAATCCAAATACAGTGTTTGCCTTTTGAGTAGCTTTGAGGCTCTCACTCCAAATGTGCCTCAGCTTCAAACAGCATTTGGCTGTGGATTTCCATTAAGCAAGTCACTCTGTTGAGGGTCTGGAGTGCTAACTTCAGCACATAGCATGCTGACTTCGGCTTGGCATCCCTGTGAAGATGAGCAGCATAGAAATTCATGCCAGATGTTAATGGGGCGCAGTTAGCACAGGAGAGAATAAAGACCAACCAGCTCAATGCAACAGGTGCATACAGACATTCAATAGCATCTAAGCCTGATGCTGAGCAGTGATGATGCCTGAGTCTTCAAGCACCTACAGCAGGCTCTTGTGCAGTCCTCTTTTAAATCTCTAAAGAGCCAATACAGCATCCATTCTCGGTTACCACAGAGAGCTTTCGTAAGGGAAACTGGTTGTTATGGCAACCGTGTACTAATGGTCGGACTGACAAAAAGGGATCATGGGACGCCAGCCAGGTCTGACAGAGTGAATGTGTGAGGACAAAAGTGTGGCATAAGATTGGGGAAGAAACTGTCACTTTTTTGTCTCAAAGGCTTTTCAGCTGGACGTGTGTGTGTATGTGTGTAAAGGGGTCGTGAAAGGCACAGCTGTGAGGGCTTAGAGGCACTGAGGTTGTAGGGTAAACGTTATAAGCAAAACTGGAATCATATCTAGAGTGAAATGTGGTTGTGAAAGTGTTCTCTCTCTTTCTCTCTCTGGGCTTACATAAAGGCAGCACGGTTGTGGAGGCGGTTTACATAAGGACTCCAGCGTAATGCTTCATCATGATGCTGTACACTGCCTGACAAATCACACTTTCATGAAAGACCACCTCCCTGCCCCCCCTCACTCTTTCTCTTTCACTTGTTCTCTCTTTCCCATATCTCACTTTATCTCTCTCTCTCTCTACCACCATTTTTCTCACCCTCACACATTGTAACTACCTCTTTCCATTTCCTTGTCTATCTATTTTTTCTCTACTCCCCTTTTCTCTCTCTCTCTCCTTTTCTCTGTGCTCTAAATTAGCGATCCTGTGGTGATTTTCCTGCATTAGCTACGAGCTATATCGGTGCACACTGTGATGGTTCAATACTGGCGAACCTCACTGTGCCTTGTTGCTCATGCAATGGAAAACAGATCTCCTCTTGCTTCATAAGTCATAATGAGCTCTGCAAAAGCAGCTGTTAAAGAACCTGCAAAACTTGAAATGGAAATGTAATGCAAATATGTCATGCTTTGCCTTGCAGTTCTTCATTTGCATCAGACATAGGCAAGGGATTATACTGGGTATGTTTATAGACTTGGGTATATTTGTTCAAATTATGCATATTTGGGTGATAGAGGAGTTCCTCGACTCATACACTGGTGTGCATACACACACACACACAAACACACACACACACACACACACACACACACACACACACACACCCAAAGACACGCATCTGAAACTTTGCCCTTTAGGGTAGTATGCTTCACAGCCTAAAACACAAGGTCACAGATGGACTCCTTATGTGTGTTCATCTTGGTTGTCATGCATGGATGCATGCCTGTCAGTGTAAATGTGTGTACTCTAGTTGCTGCAAAGTTTTTCTCTACTGCTTGGCACCATTGCTTATTAGACATCACTTCAGGTGCTTTATCTGACTGATCAGCTTTTTTGCATCCCATTGCAGTCTCATCTGCTTGACGCAGCATCTCCACAGAGCACTAACAACCAGAGGGTAGCAGCTGCTGCTCCAGGCAAGACATGAGAGTGAGTGAGAGAAAGAGGAAAAGCAAAAGGGAGAGAGAGAGCAAAAAAAAAGGAAGGCTCTCTGGGCTGTCTCTTCCCTTTGGCTTACTCTCTGCAGTCCAGCAGCAACATCAAAGCAACCCTCTTTACTTTCAGCTGAATGAGAACACAAATATACTGTGCAAACAACAAAATGGGCTTCAGCTGTGACAACTCATTGGCTTTTACTTTGTGATGGGAGCAATATATAATCTATTAAATTTTTTTTTAAGTACTTGCTTAGATGTTGAGAGTGGTCACTGGTGCTGCAGGCACATCCAGGAGAGCGTTGACATTTTTTTGAAGTTACAGAGGATGAGATTGAAGAAGTTTTACAGATCTGTCTTGGAGCTGGAAGTTGGGAAGACTAGTGCTGAGACAGAAAAACTGAGCAAAGTGCAAACCTGCCATGGAAGTGGCTGAGCTCCAGAGATTATGGCACAAGGCTTCCGGCAGATCCTCAGGCTTTGTCATGAATTGAGAATCGTTACAAGAGATCAGATGAGGCCTTCTGGCAAAACCAATATTCACATGTCTATTACTGATATCAATTTGCATTTCAGACTTCTGAAGCAATTACTTTACAATTTTTCTGCTGGCAAGTTAATCATATGTGAACACAGAAGACCTCAACTGGTGAAAATGACATTTTACCTTTGGTAGCACATTTCAGCTTGGTTCTGAAAAGGTCCTACTCAAGTTGAACATCTCTTAAGCTCTACATTTTGCAAGTGTATGCACTGCAGTGCATAAAATAGTGACACTGTTTTTATTGACTTTGTTCTCCAGCACATTTGAAATGAAAAACTGAATCAAGAATAAGAATGCATAGAATTTAAGTTACTTAAATCTACACTGAACAAATCTTGCCAGTCCTACTATTTCAAGAGGCTATAGGTAATTGGATAGATTAGATGTTCATCGATTTTTGCAATCAATTACTTGTATTCTATGAACCACAGGAAACACTTAATGCTGAGGATTATTCCTGGTGCTGGAATGGAATGTAGGTTTTTATTCTTCTTGTTCTGTGGGCTAAAAAACATACGTCTCCATAAACAGTTAATAATTTCATCTTTCCATCATTCTAGTTGTTGTGCACCTTGTTCATTCATAAGATGTAGCCTCAGAACATTGTGGTTTTCAGACTTTCTAGAAAGCTCTTATCAGTTTTTCATGTTTTTGAGGCTTAACTGTGGTTTACTTCATCTGGTAAACTCTGAGAGATGTATCTGGTGTATTATTCTCTCTGAAATCTTCAACACAACATTGCCTATATCCTGAACAACATTCTTGATTTATTTAATAGCTTTTTTCCTGAGCCATCCATTGCTGCTGTGTTCTTCTGTCTGTAATGATGTTTGCTATTGCTGAGGTCACTAGTGGTTTCTTAACTTTTGACTTTTTGTGCGTTAAGCTAAATATGACTGATACATTTATAAAAATGGACCCCTCTTCATCATCAATGATATGTTTTGTCCACTGTCACTAATTCATTAAGTTGGTGTTTAATATGATTTGTAGGGCCTAAGTTATGCTTTTAAAGGGCTTAACATTTCGTGGACTTAGCTGACTGTATTTGCAGAGACATCAGAAAGATAATAAAAATATCAAATCCTTGAATGTATCAGCATTCCATTTTTGGATTTACAATATTTAAAATCTTTTGCTTGCTGTCACCTCAGCAACAATGCAATAACACAAAGCTGACCAAAAAATAACTATGTAACCAGTTGTCAAATTCCCCTGAGAATATGTATGAAAAAGAAGCCGTGGTTCATATGGTTTACCCAGTATAGATCAAAATGACATAGTTTTCCCCTGACATAGTTTTAAAAAAAACATTTTTTATTATAAAATCTGAGGTGCCCAATTCATGCACTGCACTCTATGCCTCAAGTTCTTCACAGAAGGATCTCTCCAGCCTGAGATCTCTTCAGCAAGCATATTTCTCTCTGAAGAAGACAGCTGCTTTATGTAGAACCTCTACAGCTGTTATTATCTGATCTAACTTGAACACCATCATTCAGACTTACACCTCTTTGGGAGGCACTGAGACAGACATTGATGAAGAAGCATGGAGATCCCTGCTCCCAGTACCTTACAGCTGTGACAGTGAATGATGAGTGTAATCATTGGGTATATTTCTGTGGTGCTCAGAGTGAGGACAGGGAAAAAAAGACCACAGAGTGGCTGCAAGGCAAAGATCAGAAACCAACACTCAAAGTCTCATCAACTTCACATCTCTACAAAGCTTGTCTTTCCTCCCACTGAGTTGTATTATTCATGTGATTTTTGCAATGAAGATTGTACAAAGAAGATTGATTTGGGAGGGAACAACAAAGGACCAAGGCAGGGAGTGTGGGAGGATAAATTGTTCTCTTTTAAAACAGAGAAGCATGACTAAAACGAGTGAAGACAATAACCTTAAATGTTTATTGCTTTTACCATATATTACCCCCATTGTTCAAACCATAGTTCCAGTATTGGTTATTTCTGTTTTAAAACAACAGCAAACTCTATTCACTTCCAGTCTTTCACATTCACATTTTTTAAACTCAAAGATTCTTTGAGGAACCAAAAGCACTTCTTTTATGGAGTGGCTCTAAAGAACCATTTCAACATTTCTATTAATCCTCTTCCTGCAGGATCTGATTTGGTTGTCAGATCCATATCACTGCATCTAATATATGTCCATGATTGCACCTGCTCACCCATTATCGCATTCATTTAAAATTAAAATCAGATAAAAATACATTAAATTACACTATTACGGTATTAGTAGATTGCTTTCCCCAAAAGCAACTGAATTACAAAATTATGAGCTAAAACCTTTTAATCACATGCCTAATATAATCACACACATAATAAAGCTGCAGCGGTGGCCTAGTGGTTAGGGAGTTGGCCCTGGATTGGAAGGTTGTGGGTTCGATTCTCTTCACCCACAGTAGGTTGCCCTGAGGTTGCCTTGAGCAAGGTACCGTCTCTGTCACTGCTCCCCGGGCGCTTTCAATAGCTGCTGCATGTGTGTGTATGTGTGAAATGCAGAGGCTGAATTTCATTGTGTTGTGTTGTGCTGTGCTGTGTTTCACAAGAACAGTCACTTTCACTTTCAATATGAAGATGGTACTCTATGTGCAGGCAAAACAGCACTGGCTGACTAAAATATGGGATTTCTTAGATGGTCTGATGATGTCCATAACCAAGATGTTAGCACTGACATTAGCTGTAAAGTTCAAGTTTAAAGTTGAAACACATTCTCACAACAATATTGAGGCTCACTGCTGCAGACAAATAGAATTCAGTAAGTTTTAGAGTTGCTCGCATTCCCAGTGATCCCAGTCGTCTAATTGGAACAATGATATTTGCTTCACTGGGGAGTGATTATAATGTTAGCTCATTAGCAGATGTGTTTAATGTATACATGTACTGATAAAGTGTAGCATAGAATTCTTCTGTCAACCAGGCTACTGGAAAAAAAGGATTAGAAAATGGCTTATTTATATAATAAATAATTTAGTTCCTCAAAGATGTTATTGGATAGTATATAGTACAAGTGTTCATTAAAATTTTTACAATAACACGAAAACATTTTAATGGCGGTACAGTATGGTTTTGCTCCAGGAGCCTCAGCCTTTTGTTAGCTTTGTTCAAGACAAAATTTAAATTCAGAACTGAAGAGAGTTGTGACTGGCAGCAATTCACTCTGTTCTATTGCCTATGAACCCAATTTCCAGAGCCATCGGAGCCTGACCCAAGGATTACATGCAACAGGAGGGAAGTGAGCATGACATTTTGGGGTAATTCTGAGTGAGGGGCAATTTACTAAGAGACCACACAAATCTTTCACTCATCCCTCAAGCTCAGTCATAACATCATTAGTGCTCTGGAGGTTCAGTAATTCATGAATTTCAAAATACAAGAAAATGTTACACAAGAATGGTGTCCCTTATGTCTTCATACATAATACAACTTAATTTTAAAATAATAAGGTTTGGACCAAAGCCCTTATCCGGAACTACTGCACTCCATTTGAATAATATAATTTATTTTTTAGTATATGTTCACTTTCAAAAAATAAACAAGTCCTAACCCTTAATCTAATTCAGGATTGGCTGTTATGTTGTTTTGGCTGTACATGACTAGAGATATAGGGAAAATGTTATACAAAAGAAACTAAAGTATTTATGTTTGCCACTAAATATAAAGTTGTAGCCATCTATTTGACTAGTAAAGACATCAGATGGAAACTATTGTATATTAACAGCAATGTCTCCCATCAGGAATTTACAATCAGAGAAGGTTTCACCACATTGTATTGTCATGCAAGTTTTAATCTTGCATTTCTATTAATTTTCTAATTACATTTCTATTTTTTTGAGGGTGGAGGTGGTCTAGTAGTAGGGTACTCGCCAATGGCTCAATAGGTCCCAGGTTCGAATCCCACCTCTAGTACTACCACCACTGGGTCCCTGAGTGTCTCCAGGGAGACTGTCCCTGTAATTAGGACATGGAAGTCGCTCTGGATAAGAGTGTCTGCTAAATAACGTAAATGTAAATTTTATTATTCTACAGTGAAACTCTGTCTGTTTCTTAGGCAATATCATATCAACGTCTTCTAGAACTTCCTGCTTTGAATGTTGCTCATTCAACCGAAGACTCAGAAAATGTGTCCTATCAAAGTGATTTCTCCTGTCATGTCCTCCATATGTTTCACCCATACCAGATAAATCACACTGACAACCATGCGGCAGTCACAGTGGCCCCTAGGGCAAGTCATGTTGACTCCTGCTGAAAATAACACTTACAATGCCTCATTATTGTAACAGTTGAACCAGCCATATGTTTGAGGGCTTTAACGCTTTGAACATGAGACAAATGAAGAAGTAATGGATACCGTTTACTCCTCAGCCCTTGGGAGAAAAATAAACAGGCAGTTTGATGGAAAAACATTAGTTGAATAGGGAAAACGGAACTGTTACCTGCCATGGTGGATTGCTGGGTAATCCTGTGCTTGCGGGTAGGGTGAAATTAGATGCGTGAGCCAGGAACATGGCAATATATGGAGTCATATAATCTGCTTATATGTGGTGTGAATCATAGTGTATATTAAGCATGTAAAAGAAAGCACCCCTATTGCTTTCCCTCTGTCTTGCAAGTTAACTGTCACAGTGTGAGAACATGGGAAACAGTCAGAAAGAGATTGTATTTCAACTATGCCCTTAAGATAAGTTAAGTTTCTAAACAGTTTTGGGCTTAGATGTGTGCACAATTTGGCAAGGGCAGGTGACAACAACAAACCTAGCACGATACAAAGAAAACTGACACACTAAAACTGAGCCTAAATGTAAATGGGAGATGATAGACTAGGCTAAACAACAGCAAGACAACAGTAGTAGATGAATTGGCAAAGCGTATATATATATATATATGCACACACACACACACACAGTACTGTGCACAGTACAGTGCAAAAGTTTTAGGCAGGTGTGAAAAAATGCTGTAAACAAAGAATGCTTCCAGAAATATAAATAATGATTGTTTATTTTTTATCAATTTACAAAATGCAAAGTGAGCAAACGAAAGAAAAATCTAAATCAAATCAATACTTGGTGTTACTACCTTTTGCCTTCAAACCAGCATCAGTTCTTCTAGGCACAAAGTCAGGGATTTTGTAGGATTATAGTCGATGTATGATCAACCAGTTTGACCAAACAGGTGCTGATGATCATCAATGTCACACGGAGGTTGAAACACAGTCATGTTTGGAACAACCCACCAGCCGAGCTCCTTCAAAAACTGTTTTGAAGGCAAAGGGTGGTCACACCAAATATTGATTTGATTTAGATTTCTCTTTTGTTCATTCACTGCATTTTGTTGATTGATGAAAATAAATGATTAACACTTCCATTTCTGAAAGCATTCTTTGTTTACAGCATTTTTTCCACACCTGCCTAAAACTTTTGCACAGCACTGTATATAAATAAATAAATAAAGAAATAAATAAATATATCTCTGAGGAGATGTCAAATTAAAAAGCAATAGAAATGATAAGTAATGTAGCATCAAAAGCCTTGTAAAGACACTAAACACAACATATTTGTGGTGAAATGTACTGTACAGCACAGCAAAAGTGCATTCAGTCTGGATAGGTTCTGTCATTTTTCACGAGGTGTATTTATACGGAGTGCTCCTCTGAAACTGCATTGTTTCAAAGTTTTTAGCTGACTTGACTCAGTTTTGTGTAGTATTTTTTGAACCGTTATTCATCCTGTGCGCTTCTTGCAGATGGGTTCAGGCCGACAGCATATGTTTTCTCTGTGGGCCTGCTCCAAGACTGTCATAACGTACAGCCAACTGCCTTAATGAAAGATATCTGAAAACATTGATCAGCAGGTACAATCAGTTGTGGACGTTCATGATATTAACCCCTCGAAAACAATCTATATTATTCAGATATTAGTAGACTTCAGCAAAATCTGTAAATAAATCACTTCTGGTTCTTCAGTTGCATTTATGTCTTTTTTGGCATGAAAATATTGTACATGAAATGTGTATGAATGTAACATTTTAAAGAACCTGCACGTAAAGGTACTACACCAGCATACCAGCATGAATTCTAAATATCTTTTTTAAAATGTACAATCAAAATGTCAACATTAGGATTCCCAATTATATATATATTTTTTTCTTAATCTGTACAGTTTAAGCCATAATGAGTGTACTATAGATAATCATTTTACTGTGGAAGTAATTTAATGAGCCTTTAGGGTAAAACAAGGTAAAGAATATATATTTCATATTTTCATCACATGTGTTACTCATGTAACATTTAGATGGATTTCCAGATTGCTTTTTGAGAACATTTTAAAAATAATTTTCACACAAGCACACACGTGCAGCAGGCGGGAGCTATATAAAGCACCTGGAGGGCAGTGATGGGGACAGTACCTTGTTCAAGGGTACCTCAGGGCAAACTGCTGGTCTGGGATTCAAACCCATGACCTTCCAATCCTGGGGCAAACTCCCTAACCACTAGGCCATTACTGCCTACGGTGAGCGTTCTATTCAATTCTATTCTATTCTATTCTAATTGCAGGCAAATAGGCATACCAAGCCCTCTTGTACTGCAGGTGTGATATTATGTACACTGATTTTGCACACAGCAGAAAGTATGTCTCCTGAGGAGTGGGCCTGACTCCCAATTCAGTCACGACCAAGATTCATGATGGATTACTGTCTGCCAGTCAGCCCTCTGTAAACACCATAGCCTTGCGTCTAACAAATGCCAAAGCTTCCCTCGAGTGAAGGCTCCCCACGTTTTAGTCAACAAAGAAACATCCATTTCCCTTCTCTTCTCTCGTCAGGCCATTTTTAATCATTCGGCATTATGCATGGTTAATTTGGTTATGTATTGCAACTAACTGCCGCTTATGCATGTTGTTCACCAGCGGTGCCATATATTTTCTGGTAAGATGAATGGGTGTTATTTGCCATCGTATTGATCTTGTGATTAGGATAATGAAAATAAATTGCTCTCTGAGCTCTTATAAGACTTTCTCATAGCGGTTGCTGCACTGGTCGAGGAGAACTCATTTGGATCTGAAATTAAAGTTCTTAGCCCTAAGTTTAATACACCCAGTACTCTGCTGTTGTCTTTTTATTGCACTGTAATTGCTCTGTTAATGGCATGGGTTAAAACTGTTAAAGGGGGATAATAATAAATATTGATAATCAACATCCCATAGAGATCAATTAATAGTTTACATCCTCCAAGGTTTTACGAGCCTTCATGTTTAATGAATGAGCTATGGCAATTCAGCAATGCATTTTCCCGATATTTAACAAAAAAAAAAACACAGCAGTGTAGAAAAAGCTAATGAAAAAAAAATGGTTTCCTTTAAAGCAGCAGAACCTCAAAATATTTCTCACAGTACCAGTACATCTTGTACAAATGCATTCAGCTAACAACTTCTTCCACACAGGCTTTGAAAGGATCAGCTTTGATGGCATAAATGGATTGTGGTTGAAATAATTGAGTCACTGTGAAAGCCCAAGAAAAGCCATGCTGTAAATACTTTCAGATGCACACACTGAGCAAAGGCATTATGGTACAGCCCGGCACACAGCAGGCTGCGCGCCATGTGATATCTGCATGAAGAGAAGAACAATCGAAATTTGATTTGCCATCTGGATGCTGATAAGAGAGCGTAAACTTTCATGAATATGATGAAACAAGTGCTGCTTGGAGTATGAAATCAAACAAAACATATTTTATATTGCTAATTTTCTTAATAACAGATTTACATTCTTAAATTAAGACTGCATTTTCAGTTGGACAAGGAAAGGCTAATTTTCTCACATCCAGAAACCAGCTTGTTATTATCTTGCTAAGTTTGGTATTTCTTTCATAAACACACACACACATATATATATCTAAGCACATTAATCCCTCCACTGCAGTGGCAGGAAGTACTTAACTGAGGTTAGCTCTTGTGAAGATAATAAAACACAAGTTATATCAAAATCTTTTCCCTTCCATTTACTGACTGTTTATCACAGAGCTCACTGTTTAAAGTACAGCACTGTCAGGATTGATCTTCTAGCTAGATGAAGGCTGAAGGTTCCTTTGTTTTGTCAGTTAACATGGCATCAGGGTGCAACACTTTTTTGCAATGCTTTTTTGGGAATTAGTTTTTTTTGCAGCTTGCAGAAGACATGCACACTTTTGTCTTTTTTTTTTTTAAATTAAGTATGACTAAGATTTCATCCTTTTAGGTGGAGAGAACTTTGTACAGCATTTATTTATTTATTTTTTGCTAGACATGGGGTCAAAAGAGGGTAACGTGATATCTAGTTTAAAACCATATGCCTAATATTGTGTAGGTTCCCTCTACACATCTTTGACCTACAGGGCATTGACTTCAGCAGACCTTTGAAGATGTACAATGGTATCTTGCACCAAAACATTAGCAGCAGATCATTTTGAGTCTTGCTAGTTGTGGAGCCTCTTATCCATCACAATCTACAGGTTGTGATCTTGGGAGTTTTTAAAGTGAAAGTGACTGTATTTGTGAATGCACAGCACAATGAAAGGCTTCTTCTGCATTTAAACTTTTCACACAGTAAAGCAGAGGGCAGCCATATCCAGTGCCTGGGGAGCAGTGATGGGGATGGCTCTTGGCACAAACTGCCTCAGGGCAAACTATTGGTCTGGGACTGGAACTGGGAATCTGAACTTATGGGGCTTAGTGTCTTAACACTTGGTGCCAAGTGAAAACTTAGCACCCTTTGTCATGTTCCAAAAAAAAACAATTTTTTATGCGCGGCAGGCTTTATTATCCTGCTGAAACTCTGTGATGTTGTTGTCATTTTAAATGAAAGCGGGTTCCCATGTATACAAGCTAATATTAAAGAAAGAAGTTCTTGGATCTTATGGTGGGCTTTATAAACTCATGGCTATGTTTAATAGTGAAAGTAAAAGTATTTTCACATGCACAATGTGAAGAGAACTTGAGGTGCTGGGACCAAAGGTGAGGTGCTGTGTAGTCTTAAGAAACCAATATCAGTGAGGTTAGCTGCAAAGTTTGAAAGGCTTAAACTTGCTAGGGAGTGAAGGGGACATAAGGGTAGGAAGATAAAGCAGATAAAGTGATACAGCCATCATGCCTAGTGGGGGCAGTGTTGTGATTTGGGGTTGCATCAGTTGGTTAGGTCTTAATTTAGCAATAATATGTGCCCAAAAAAAGGACAGCTGACTACCTGAATATACTGAACGAAAAGGCTTTTCAATCCATTGATTTTGTTCTTTCCTGTTGGTGCTTGCATGTTCCAAGATTCCTTGTATCATTGGGACTGCATTGTGAAAGAGTGGTTCAAAATTTTCCACCAAAGACTCCAGACCTTAACCCCATCAAGAATCTTTGGTAAATGCTCATCAATCCAATCCAAAGCAAAATTAATGCAAATCTGGACCAGAATAATTGTTGAAATATGGCATATGATAATTAAAATGAAATAAAAATTAGCATATTAGAAGGACAGCTTAGGTTTGACGTTTTAGAGACAAAGTTAGAGAAACAAGGTTGCGTTGGTTTGGACACGTCCAGAGGAGCGATGAGGATTATATTGGAAGGAGGATGTTGAAGATGTTGCTGTCAGGAAAGAGGAAAATATGAAGACCAAAGAGGAGGTTTTTGGACGTGGAGATAGAGGACATGCAGGTGGTTGGTTTGAAGGAGGAAGATGCAGAGTACTGGAAGAAATGGTGAGAGATGATCTGCTGTGGCGACCCCTTAACAAGAGCAGTCGAAAGAAGAAGACAAAACATTTCATAATCACTGCCATTTCATAAGCACTGCCATAACAAATATAGTTCCTAGTATATTATACTATGAAAACCACTACTGGTTTACTGTATTACATTACGAAAACCTCTAAACCAAAAAACGAAAACTCGAAATCTTTTTTTTTTTTTTTTTTGCCTGTAACTATACCGCCTGGCTATATTCACCAAATTCTTCTTAGCTTTATAAAGCACTGGCCACTGTGGCGTAAAAGTGATGTGCTTTGCTGGGTGTCCTGCTGTGACCCTTTCCCTGTCCACTCATGTATGATGAAGTGTGTAGTGTGCCTTCACTACACAGCTCAAGCCCACAAATATATTTTCTATGTCTGAGGAATGTGTCTCAATGGCCTTTTCATCTTCAGGCATGGGGATTGTGGTCCAGTCAATGAAAGCCCACTGCACATGCTCTTGTGCTGTGTTTTAGGCGGAGCAATTCCTCCAGGGTGCTGCTTTAGTCTTATTACTGGATTTTATAACTGTGAATCTGACAGGAAAGACAATAATGACAAATGATCAGTAGTAAGGATTGTGTGGAGCGTTATATTTGTGATATTGAGGATTCTGGGTTGGATCTGTGGAAATGAAGAACGGTTACTTTGCTTAGTCACTGAATCACATTTATCAGGTTCAAAATACATAACTGGTCATTTTTGTTTGATATGCGATGCAGGTATATTTAAGCCTGTCAAACACTCACTGGAGAGAGTGTGAAGCTCAGCTGGATTTACGAACAGGGCCTAAATACAGTATGGACAAACGTCCGGATATGCCTTCTAACAGAACGATTGATCCTTTTAGAACAGCAGCAGTAAACAATTTCACCCACCTGCTGTTTTATAACAACTAGAGGTCAAAGTTATCGCTGACAACAGAAAAATTTAAAAATTATTCTCACCTATGAGAACAATGAAAGCAGGTTATGTCATTTACCTAAACACTTTGTCAGTGGTAATGTAATGTATCACTCATTAGTTACTTTTTTGCCCCCACCCGTTGCTATAAACCTGCCTCTAAACATCAGGGTCATTTCATAAAATCCGGGAGTTTTTCTGCTGGGACTAACAGCTATGATGATAAAGTATTATATTTGACACAAGGTTATTTTAATGATTATGGGGAGTTTATGGACTGAATTTTGCATCTCAGATCTTTTAGGACTGCAGCTGGATATGCTGATTAGCTTCGATATACAATTACATGACGATTTTGTGTGATATCTTGTGGAAGGTGGAACACAACTATATGTAATTTTCCCGCATGTATAGAGCATTGGCTCATGTGTGTCGTTGCTTATCTTGTGTGTTGTTGTGATGTTGCAAATCTGAAAGGGTAACTCAATTTTGTTTAATATAAAGCACCATGATAGCAGATACCAGCAGCATGAGAACAGATGCCAGCCTGGTTTGGGAATCAGTGTAAATACATTTATGAACTGAATGGTTGAGCTGCTGAATTCTTTCTCCTTATAGTTATTTCTTAAACAAGATGATACTCTTAAGGCATTTCAATCAACCCACTAGCACCAAGGTTAATCTAAAGGTTTACATTTGATTCCTTCTTTGGTAGGTGACATTTACATACACTTTAATGATCTATCTACACACCACTGCCAAAATTAAATCAGACGGATAGAGAACCTTGACTTGACCTGTGTACTTGATAGCACATAATTTGATATAAGTTTTTTTTAATATATAAAAAAAAGTTTTTGTAATGAAAAACAATGAATACATTTATTTTACAAGGTGTGAAGAACCATTTGAATTTTTACTATGAATAAGATGCATTTTGAGTGGAAGAAAAATAGACATCTTGCATATTGGTAAAAAACATGTATTTGTTTGAGTTATGGACGTATGTTACTGTCTGTATCTATTTGTAAAGTCAAGTAAGGTTTATAGTGCGTCTGGCTACAACAGGCCCCCTTGCACCAAGTGCATACAAATGTTTTTTTCCCAATGCCTAAATAATGAACAGATACTTAAAAAAAATGGGATTTGTTTAATTTGTAAAAAGTCTGTATTTCCATTAAAAATCTTAAAGTCTTTGGGTAGGCAACACTATTTAATTTGACTTGATTTGATTCATAATAAAAAAAAGCACTTGTCACAGGGTTACTAAGTTTCTTGCATAGGTTGTAATATTTAATCAGCAGTAGCTGATCCAAACTGGTTACTAATATGATGATCAAATGTGGAAAGTCGCTCTGGATAAGAGCGTCTGCTAAATGAAGTGAAAAAAGTGAAAGGACTATTCTTGTCATTGTGAGAACACACAGCACAGCACATCAAAATTGGACTTCTGCATTTAACCCATGCACACACACCATGCAGCAGTGCTATGAAAGCTGCTCAGGGAGCAGTGATAGGGACAGTACCTACTCAAGGGTACCTCAGGGCAACCTACTGGTAAGGGGTTTGAACCCACAATCTTCCAATCCTGTGGCCAACTCCCTAACCACTTGGCCACGGCTGCCCCAAATGCTGTAAATGCCATAAATGTCATTAACATAATGTTAACATAATGTTCATTCTCAACAATGCAGTCAAGTCTCCAGGATTTGCATTGTGCCTAAACACATTGTGACAAGTTGTAGCACTTCTGAGGCAAGTTTTACTATATATGTTGCAGGTAACTTATTGTGTATGTAGTTCATTATCATGCATAAAGCTGAGGTAGTGATTAAAGTCTGGTTTGGTTTAATGTTTGGTTTCCAAATTGAATTAATCAGCTCTGCAACTGTGCCAGTACAATTATAGCTCATGTGTATTAAAGTGCACCAAATTGTGCTAAACTCTTTGCGTCTTAATATTCAAAAACAAAAAGGCCTTAATCAACCAATGATTATTTGCTGCTGTGCCACATTAGTTAGCTGATTAGTTAGTTCAGAACATGGATCAGAGCAAATTACAAAATGTATTTATTAACTTGACTAGGCCCATTAATTTTAGTGAAGGGTGGTGTTAGAGCACATCAAGCTTTATGGCAATGGTTTGGGGATGGGATGATTTGAAACACTGATTGTAAGCAGTGTCAGTAAGGTAACTCATCATTATTGCCAGGGTTTTGTAATGTGATGTCCAGCAAGCTCACATAGATGAAGACTACACTAGTGATGATCTAGTGTTCACATACTTTTGACCATATAGAGTATGATAACGTGAACTGGGCAAATCTTGAAGACATATTAACTGATGCATCACTTGCACAAGATCATCATAACCTAAGTGTTGTCTGTTTTTTTTCTACTTCTACCAAAAATTAGAAGGCTAAATCCTCCTTCCATCAGAGACAGAGTGGAGAGGGAGCTGAGAAATCGGGGTGGCATGGGGGTGCAAAAACAGTGTAACTAGAAATGCAAGGTAGATTTTAAGCCCTTTAATCACTTTGTCATTTCCATCTGAAATATTGGCTTATACAAAACAATAAAAAACAATAAAAAAGAACATCTGTCCAAAGTACAGACTGCATTTCTTTCTGATGTTGCTCTTGGTGATCCCTAATCACATCCTAATGTCTCTGACCTTGTTAAGTCAGTTGCCTCTCTGAGTGTTCGAATTTGAGGCAGACAGCCCATCCGCCTCTGCACTCTATAAATCCTCTTCCACTCACTGTACCTCATTTTCCTCTCTGAAGAGTGAGTCATGTTAAGTACCAAAGGGCTGAAGGGGAGTAAGCCATATTGGTCCAAGAAAAAAAACCCAAATGCAAATCAGTTCTTGAAAAGCAGGAGTCATGATTTAATCTGGAGCAGGAGCTATTCGCCAGAAGGTTTGCTTGGTGAGATTTTTTCCCCCCTCACTCCCTCCGGAGAAAATGGTTTAAAATGTTCTGACACCTGCATGCAAGGGCGCCACAGTGTTTTTACAGATGTTACACAGCTCATCTCCACTGGGAGAGCAGCCTGCTTTGCTATTCCAGTCAGATTTGCTGGGGAAACACGCCGCACTGCGGGCTTTACTAGGCCTTGGGCTTGTGCCGTTCGTAGCACAGCTGATGCTCCTCTCCTGAAAAGTCCCATATAACGGAATACTGATTTTTCAAACTAGAGCTTGATGTAGAATGTATACATTGCAAAATGTATTTTTACTTCCCATATCTAAAAACTAAGCTTGTCTAGCCTAATCTGAATTCATTGTTTATAAAATCCTATATTTTTATATGTTAAAGTTTTTAGACATCTGGGCCTGGCTGCTTTATGAGCCTAACCAATACATTTTGGTCAGATTGCACACCAGAGCAGCTCTGTCTTCTCTTTGCTGAAGGAATCATTCTAGAAATACTCACAACAATGTAAAACATGTTAATATATATTTTTAAAACTCTTTAGAAAGCACATAACATATCTTTTACAAGGGTCAGATGTTTGCATTTAATGTAGAACAAGCAAACAATGTTCTGATGCAGCGTGTTACTAGAATCCCATAGAAGCGCAATCAGAAATCAGCACTAAAGTGGAGGTGTGTTTTTATCATTAGGAATGGTTCTGGTACCTAAAACACTGAAAACATCCAGAGCTAATCTTGTGAAAAAAACATGATGCAAATGGATATGTCCTTTCAAAGAAAGTATAAGTGACTGAAAAGCAAAAAGGATGCAAACATACACTAGCAGTGAGTATAGTTGAACGTCTTGTTTATCCTGGCGCCGTAAACATTGTCATTATCATTTGCATGTCTCAGCCGTGCCCCAGTGTTTTTCATTTGTCTTTTGATTGAAAGTGCCAGGCGGAACATCCCACACAGTGGCTTTGAGGCAGCTGCCAAATGGGTTCTGCCACTTTTCTTCGCATGCAGTTCCAGTTCTACTAAAGATTTTAATATAAGCACACTCAGTCAAGCCAAGAAGCACTGACACTGCTAAATGGTGTGATATAACAACAATATCTATCTCTGCTGGTGTGAAAATAGAGGAGGAAGTTAGAGGAGCCACAATCAGAGATTGCCCTTGTAGTGTTCTGATTGAATAACCCATGATCTTTTGTTCCTCGGTCATAAATGGTCTACTAGAATGCAGACAATGGGTTAACTTGCTTTGTATTGATGATTGTACTGTTAGAGACCTGAGGAATTATTTCTGAATGTTCGTCTTCTGACTATGGGAAATTTCACTTTTCATCACTGATATAAGTAGCAAAATTAGGATTCTTACAGTCGGGTTTTTCTGTGTCCTGGTGGCAAACAGGTCCTAGGTGAGGGAAGAGAGAAAGAGCGGTTCAGACCTCTTGTGATGAGAGATCCTTGGACGACGCTTTCCCTCGCCCAGACGTGGGTCACCGGGGCCTCCCTCTGGAGCCAGGCCTGGATGTGGGGCCCGATGGCGAGCGCCTGGTGGTCGGGCCTTCACCCATGGGGCCCGGCCGGGCACAGCCCGAAGAGGCAATGTGGGTCCCCCTGCCCATGGGCTCACCACCTGTGGGAGGGGCCAAAGAGGTCGGGTGCAATGTGAGCTGGGCGGTGGCTGAAGACGGAGGCCTTGGCGATCCGATCCTCGGCTGCAGAAGCTGGCTCTAGGGACATGGAATATCACCCCTCTGGTGGGGAAGGAGCCTGAGCTAGTGCGTGAGGTTGAGAAGTTCCGGCTAGATATAGCTGGACTCACCTCGACGCACACCTTTGACTCTGGAACCAGTCTCCTTGAGAGGGGCTGGACTCTCTTCTACTCTGGAGTTGCCACCGGTGAGAGGCGCCGAGCAGGTGTGGGCATACTTATTGCCCCCCGGCTCAGGGCCAGTACATTGGGGTTTACCCCGGTGGATGAGAGGGTGGCCTCCCTCCGCCTTCGGGTCGGGGGACGGGTCCTTAGTGTTGTACATTAAGCATATGCACCAAACAGCAGTCTGGACTACCCACCCTTTCTGGGGTCTCTGGAGGGGGTGCTAGAGAGCGTCCCTCCTGATGACTCCATTGTTCTGCTGGGGGACTTCAATGCTCACGTGGGTAATGACAGTGACACCTGGAAGGGCGTGATTGGGAGGAATGGCCCCCCTGATCTGAACCAGAGCGGTGTTTTGTTATTGGACTTTTGTGCCTGTCACGGATTGTCCATAACAAACACCATGTTCAGGCATAAGGATGTACACATGTGCATCTGGCATCAGGACACCCTAGGCCGCAGTTCGATGATCGACTTTGTGGTCGTGTCGTCGGACTTGCGGTCACATGCCTTGGACATGCCTTGGGTGAAGAGAGGGGCGGAGATGTTAACCGACCATCACCTGGTGGTGAGTTGGCTTCATCGGTGGGGGAGGATGCCGGTCAGGCCTGGTAGGCCCAAACGTATTGTGAGGGTCTGCTGGGAACGTCTGGCACAGTCCCCTGTGAGGACAAGCTTCAACTCTTAACTTTCTCACTGGCCA
Source organism: Hepsetus odoe (assembly GCA_017165825.1). NCBI lineage: Eukaryota > Metazoa > Chordata > Actinopteri > Characiformes > Hepsetidae > Hepsetus > Hepsetus odoe. The sequence goes on along the minus strand of CM029381.1, from coordinate 12,051,312 downwards.
AAAAGGCCCTGTAGGCCTCCTTGCATCTGGATTGGCAGACCGGGGTGGTGGTCCCCCTCTTTAAGAAAGGGGACCGGAGGGTGTGTTAGAACTATAGAGGGATCACACTTCTCAGCCTCCCGGGGAAAGTCTATTCAGGGGTCCTGGAAAGGAGGGTCCGTCGGATGGTCGAACATCGGATTCAGGAGGAGCAGTCTGGTTTTTGTCCAGGTCGCGGAAAAGTGGACCAGCTCTACACCCTTAACAGGGTCCTGGAGGGTGCATGGGAGTTTGCCCAACCAGTCTACATGTGCTTTGTGGACTTGGAGAAGGCATTCGATCGTGTCCCTCGGGGAGTCCTGTGGGGGGTACTCTGAGAGTATGGGGTATCGGATTCCCTGTTAAGTGTTAAGGGCTGTCCGGTCCCTGTACAACCGTTGTCAGAGCTTGGTCCGCATTGCCGGCAGTAAGTCGAACCTGTTCCCGGTGAGAGTTGGACTCCGCCAGGGCTGCCCTTTGTCACCGATCCTGTTCATAACTTTTATGGACAGGATTTCTAGGCGCAGCCAGGGCGTTGAGGGGGTCCGGTTTGGTGGGCTCAAGATTGGGTCACTGCTTTTTGCAGATGACATTGTCCTGTTGGCCTCATCATGCCGTGACCTTCAGCTCTCACTGGATCGGTTTGCAGCCGAGTGTGAAGTGGCTGGGATGAGAATCAGCACCTCTAAATCTGAGGCCATGGTCCTCAGTTGGAAAAGGGTGGAGTGCCCTCTCAGGGTTGGGAGTGAGATCCTGCCCCAAGTAGAGGAGTTTAAGTATCTTGGGATCTTGTTCACGAGTGAGGGTAGAATGGAGCGGGAGGTTGACAGGCGGATTGGGGCAACGTCCGCAGTGATGTGGGCTCTGCATCGGTCCGTCATGGTGAAGAAGGAGCTGAGCCAAAAGGCAAAGCTCTCAATTTACCAGTCGATCTACGTCCCCACCCTCACCTTTGGTCACGAGCTGTGGGTAGTGACTGAAAGAACGAGATCGCAAATACAAGCGGCTGATATGAGTTTCCTCCGCAGGGTGTCTGGGCTCTCCCTTAGGGATAGGTTGAGAAGCTCAGTCATCAGGGAGGGGCTCAGAGTAGAGCCGCTGCTCCTCTGCATCGAGAGGAGTCAGATGAGGTGGCTCGGGCATCTGATTAGGATGCGCCCTGGACACCTCCCTGGTGAGGTGTTCTGGGCACGTCCCACCGGAAAGAGACCCCAGGGAAGACCCAGGACACGCTGGAGAGACTATGTCTCTCGGCTGGCCTGGGAACGCCTTGGGATCCGCCCGGAGGAGCTAGAAGAAGTGGCCAGAGAGAGGGAAGTCTGGGCATCCCTGCTGGAGCTGCTGCCCTCGCAACCCGACCTCGGATAAGCGGGAGAGAATGGATGGATGGATGGATGGATGGTTTCCATTTAACATTGCTTTTTTTCATGGCCTGTACTTGTGTGTTCCTGGATATGCATGTGTTGACCCCTGTCTGTAATAATGACTACGAGTGTAACTCTAGGCATGCTGCTTCCAAACTCATTACAGTAATGGGCTTATAAATGAGATTAACCTGTTATTGACTGGAAGGTTGTTGATTTGGCAGTTTTTATTATATAATTTGGCAGTTATTATTATTGTTTTTGTTGTTTACAGCAAAGAACGTGTTAAAAAAACTCTCAATAGATTCATTTGATACAATCCTCACGACCTTTGTGCAGCGGTGGCCTAGTGGTTAGGGAGTTGGCCCCGCATCGGAAGATTGTGGGTTCGATTCCCACCCCAGTGGGTTGCCCTGAGGTACCCTTGAGCAAGGTACCGTCCCCATCACTGCTCCCCGGGCGCTTTCAATAGCTGCCCACTGCTGCACGTGTGTGTATGGGTTAAATGCAGCTGTCCAATTTCGTTGTGGTTCATGTGTGCTGTGCCGTGACCTCGCAATGACAAGGGTTGTCACTTTCACTTTGCAGAGACTGCTATCCAGCTATATATTAAGAGAATACAGGGATTTGACAGTTTTTTTCCCAGTAGTTGCAGGAATAAAAGCATTCCAGTGAAATGATCTTGTATTGGAGTTGCATTCTAGACTGTTAAGAAATGAGCAACGGAGAAGAAATTGATATGAATTAAAACTTCATCCTGGAACTTATATTTTTTGGGAAAAAAAAGTGCTAAAATTCCTGTCTGTCATTATATTCTGGCACAAATGCATATTCAAATGCTCAGGCAAACTATTGTGGGCTGGATGACAAGAGAATTATTCAGCCACTTCAAAGGCAGAGACATCCAGCTTCTATGTTATTATCCCTCCAGCCCCAGGAGTACCATGCCTCACAATGCACAGTATGTCATACATGCAACAAGACCTCATCTCAATCTATTATTTCACAGCTTGCCCACTCCTATACAAACCCACATACACCCTGCAACACTGAAGTCACACTCTGGTGTGCAGGGGTCTCAAACCCAACATTAAGCCTCACAGCAGAGAAAAATATCATGTGCAAATGCTAATGAAATTACCAGTTGTTTTAGATGCTGTGAAGGACATGGTGCCCGGAGGTGGGCGTGACTGGTTCTATCAGTCTTGACTCCATCTGTGCAATGAAGTGACAGCTCTCTGCCTCCCATTACGTGCTTTTGAAATGGAGCTGCACCTGCAATAATGTTATTCTAAAATTAGAGACAATAGAAGGTGGGAGCAGTATAGCTCCAATCAAAAGTTTAGAATTCACTGTCATATCACATTTCAACAACTTCCATTTCAATCTAACAGATCTAACAGGCTAATAGTAATGTTCTTTTATATGTGGTACAGACAAAAATATTATTGTTTTTCTTTTCCATGACTACATGTGTTTACCCCTCATGTTAAGTGGGAGCTAACTGATATGTTAAAGGAAGCTTGTGATCTTCTTTGCTTTGGTTTGTGACCATCCATCCATCCATCCATCATCTGCCGCTTGTCCCAAACGGGGTCGCGGGGGAGTGCTGGTGTCCAAGCCAGCGCACACAGGGCGAGGACGGGGGACACACCCTGGACAGGTCGCCAGCCCATCGCAGGGAGGAGCAGGACGGGGACGGCACCTTGCTCAAGGGTACCTCAGGGCAACCCATCGGGAAGGGGTTCGAACCCCCGATCTGCCGATCATGCGGCCAACACCCTAACCACTAGGCCACCGCTGCCGGTTTGTGACCAGTTCATTGATATTTAAGTGCAGTGACATCCCTTGTTCAAGTGATTCCTGAGTTCTAGTCATGGTCAATAAAGTCAAGAACGAGACTCCCAGCTGCGCGCATATGTCCTACCCACAACACCCCAGGGTTACACTTAGGGCCTTCTTGCTTTTTAGAGAAAGTATAATCATTTCCAGGGACAAAAAAACTGAAAAAGGAAACAGGATTGGTCATTAATCATTAGATTTATATTATTCATATTACAATAATCAGTCTAAATGAACAATTTCAGATGAATTAAAGACATTTCTAGAATTCCATTAGATTTTTTATTCAATATTTAAAGCAATATTTACTCTTTTTACTATTTACTATTCTGGAAATGCAAATTTTATTTATACAACTTCCTAATAATAATGCTACAGTTGTTAAGTTGCACAGCATTAGTATATAACATTATTCCTTAACATTTAATGTGTAACCAAATGGGTTTATGCCATTAAAAACTTGACCAGTAATGTGCCTCCTGCTATGGGCCGGTTGTTTCCTGCCACATGCCATGCCCAACAATCGGCACTCTAATGAAAGGTTGCAGAGGAGCAGATGGATACACTTCACCAATGACATTGCTTTTACTTAGGATTAAGGCTCTGCTGTTTTTAAAGTCTAGAATAGAGCTGGTACCTGACACTACCAATTTGCCCCGACTTCAGTTCTCCTTGGCCCCTAATTAGCCCACTGTGGGTTGCCATGACGATGGTCAGTGGTGATTAGCAGCGACACATTTAATTACAGAGAGGCCTAAAAAGCTGTAGTTGTGTTTGTCCTTCTCTCTCTCTCTCTCTCTCTCTCTCTCTCTCTCTCTCTCTCTCTCTCCCTCTTTCTTGCTCCCTGTGTCACTCATTACACCACCCCTCACTGAGCTGGAGGGTCGTGTGGGGGAGAATTGGGGCAGTGGATGCTGGGTAATAAGGCAAAGACCACAGGCTGAAGAGGCTTCCTCTTGGAAAAAAAACAGCAACATGTGATAGTACTGAAATGAATTGTGATATAATGAGAAGGAAAATGCACACAGGCTAAAACATGAGCATGACATTTTCTCTAAACCTTGTTTATTTTCCACCTTTTGAAAACTAAATTTTTTCCTTTTCTGGGCAAGTTATTCTTTTAGAGCTTTAATATTTTGGTATGATGGTGATGATGTACATATCACAGCGCAGTGTGAATGACTTGAGAGTGAGAAATCTAATAAAAATAGCTTTCTGTGAGAGGAACTCTCTTGAGCATTTCTACATTAATCTGTGCTTTTACTTTAATACGGCCCATTTGTGTAGTGTCTAATCCAGGCTCAGGAGAAGCCATGGCTCGGAAGATGCACAGTAGCACTCCCAGTGGCTTCAAGCTGTCAATCCATTTAAATTGGCTCCCCCAGCTCTGTAGAGTGTGTATTAATAGTTAATAAATGTCATCTGGCGTATGAGTTGGATCACCTTCCCTATGTCCTGCCCTTATGGGGTGACAAGAGAGATTAATGACAGCAATAGTAACATAAAAGCAACAGTTCTGATCAAAATGTCTAGACTTACATCCCGGTTTTATGAAAAGCATCACTCATTTAACCCCAAGGGATCTATATGTAGGCCAACACTAACACTCCTCATTCTCATAAAATTATTAGCTGCATAGTGGTAATCAAATCATATAGAGTGGTTATTGTTAAATATATTATTAAGATAAATAAGTAAATAATAAAATGGCAGATTGAGAAGTTTAATCAGATTAATATATTTTGAATTTTATTTTACTCAGACTCTGGGTCCAGCTTTATTTGGACTGATCACCAAAGTGCCTTATAGATGATCTACAACTGCTCAAATTGTTAGTTAACCAATGAACTTGGTGAAACTCAACAGTGCTAATAGTGTTAGCTTTACAATTTGGACCAAGGTTAGGTTTTGTTTTTGGCTTGAGGTTAAGATTGGGGTTAAAGCTGGGCAAATTTAACATGATTTTAAGATATATTTAGTTGAATGATGGTTAAGACGGAGTCAGGTAGCTACCAGACATCAAATGTTTACTTTTGGAGACTTTAAATTGTGACGCTTAACTACAAATAAGTGTCTCTGATTCAGTGCTGTTTTTAACAAGCGCTAATGCACTTTTGGTATACAAGTGTCCACACAAAAGTGAAATTGATCATTTTTATCATTGGGAAATCACAAAGTGAGCCCCAACAAAATTAGACTCTGTGTATTACCCATGCACACAAACACACATGTGCAGCACGGGGCAGCTATTGCAAGTGCCCGGCGAGCAGTGAAGGGGATGGTAACCTTGCTCAAGGGTGAAAAAAGTGAAAGTGACTATTCTTGCCATTGTGAATACACATCACAGCACACAGTGAACCACAATGAAACTGGACCTCTGTATTTAACCCATGCGCACAAACACACACCTTGCAGCAGGGGGTAGCTATGAAAGCACCCGGGGAGCAGTGACGAGGATGGTACCTTGTTCAAGGGTACCTCAGGGCAACCTACTGGTAAGGGAGCCGGGGTCCTAGTCCCTAAACACTAGGCCACCGCTGCAACAAGGTGAGAAAAGCGCATTGAGGACCTAAATTTTTAATCAAAACACATTTACACTAGGAGCTCCTATCTAGGTAAATAAAACTTTGCATTACAAACTGAGTTTTGAGAAGCGACAGGTTTTTTTTGCAAATAATTGCAATTTGGTATCACCTTGATAGAGGAACAAAAGGCAGCCAATGTTCAATAAAAAGAACTTTGTAATGTCCTTGGAGAATCCAGGAGAACTATTCCAGAAGGCTTCATAAAGAAATTTCAAGAGCACTTGAAGACAGATTAGGCTGTCTTGAAGAATAACAGTAGTCATACTCAATACTGACTTTAATGCTTGTGTCACGGGGGGAGGGGGGGTGTTGGTTGAACGAATCACGTATCAAGGGATCTTGTGCTTTATTAAATATTGTACTTTATTAGACATAAACAAAAACCTTGAGAACCCAAGAAGTCCAGAGATTTAAACACCAGCAAAACAAAACCAAAAAGCCCAAGAAATCCAAAACAAAATGCTCTGATTCAATGGGGCTTATAAAGCCAGCCCCAATGAGGCACACCTGTTGCCCAAGTGCGGACAGGTGTGCACAGTCAGAGCAGAGCGCCGCCTACCGTGACAGCTTGTTAGAATTACCCAAACTCTCTGCTTGTTTTACATGTTTATTTGCACATGTTGCCAAGAATCACTGTAACTATTATCTCAATTTAAAGAAATTAGGGGTGGCTTAAGACTTTTGCGCATTACACTATATGTGAAAATCAGAATTTCAAATATTCAGTAATTTCCACTGTTTGACAGCTAAAAGCTAAAAAAAGAAATCAAATTGAACAGAGCAGTTAAGCATTGGTATACTTGATTATTCAGCTAATAGCTTTGTTCAAATGTTGAGATTGAAGTGTATTTGATCTTTCAAATGCAGAAAACAAAATGAAGACGTTTATTTTTTCATTGTGATAAAACAAAATGTGGATAGATAAATGCTCTCAGCTTCACTCTTTGAGATGCAGAGCTTCTGTTTCAAAATGCCTTCAGGAGTGCTGGAGGAGAAAGAGAAGTACGATTACCTTTTGTGGGCTTGCCTCATCATGTGAAAACAAAGTGGAGGTGTTATGCTGCATAAAAAAACAATATTTGACCAGAACTGTTTTGAACATGCATGAGCATTCGCAAACATTCTGCATAATGTATATTTGAATTTGCTTTTCTTTGCATCAGATCACAGTGAGATCAGCTGCTGAAGTCGATCTTTATGTTGACTCAATCCCTCAACAACTCTTTTGAACTACACTTGCACAAATACAGTAATGAAACCCTTAAAATGATATCGGACTTACCCCTCAGGTGAAATGGCGAGTTTATGAAGGAATGTTTAAGCTGTAACGAAGGGTCTGAAACTGTATGGTTCCTTGGACATTGTATGGTTCCTTGGACATATGGTTCCTTGGACATTATCTAGACATTATCTAGATTTTAGAGGGATAAATACTAGCATACAAATGTATTTTTTTTTGCTTATGAACTTCAGAAATGAAAAAGATAGAGAGAGTGGAAGGCATTTGCGCCCTCAATTTAGCCCAAAATGAGTCCTTAAGGAGTCATTCCCAAAATCTCCATGAAGCTTTTAATAGACATGCTAATAAGCAGGGTGCAGCTGCATTCCTTTGAGAGTGAGTGACAGACGCACTGAGAGAAGAGCCTTGCACAAGTGAATTATCTTTTGTGTGCTCTCTGTGTGACCTGTGATGCACACTCATTGATCTGCAAGTGATGAACTGTAACAGCTCATTGCAGGTGTATTTCTATCCAGATCAATAGGATGAGGTAAATTTAGACATGACCTAAAAGGCCGGTCGAATGTGTAAAGTGAATGCCAATGGCATGAGAACATGATTAAAAGGCTGAAAACTCTCCATGTGTCGAGAAACTGAGTAGATAACTGCCTTTATCGTTTAAATCTAATGAAACTATAGAGAACACAGTCTTGATGCACGTTTCCTCTTTGAGTCATGACCCACAATTGTAATGCATAAATCCTGCACTTGAGGGGAAGTGTGGTAGTGGCATAATTGTTGCTATGATTGTCCCTTTGCTGTCACCCATACACTACAAAAAGAATAACTTCATCATTCGTCTCTTAACAGGAGAAGCAGGCTTTTGTATTCGTTTTTTAATGAATGCTGTTGTCTAATAAGCTTTCATACTGCTGGTGGGACCCAGGAATCTTTAGAATACAATTGTTTGATGAACATACTGCTAGTGATTCATGGGCATCAGATGGGTCTTGGAATTCAAACTGGACAGTTAGCGCACTCTTCCAGGCACTCCATTCCATTTTTGCCTCTATTTTCCACAAGCAAATAAAACACAACATGAAAACCAATCACCTGTGAAATGAATAATGAAAATAAATGGCACTGTACAAAGGGTGGAAAACATTGGACAGAAGGAAGAAGAAAATATGGGCAAGCATAAAGAGCTGACTGCCTTTGACAAGACCAAATTGTTATGGCTTTAAGACTGGGTCAAAGCATCTCCAAAATGGCAGGTATTTTGAGGTGTTTCTGATATACAGTGGTTATTACTTATCTAAAGTGGTTCTAGGAAGGACAACCAGTGAAACAGTGACAGGGTCATGGATACACAATGCTCATTGATGGTCATGGCCACCAAAGGCTAGTCCAGCTGGTCCAGTCTCTCCAAAGAGCTACCATAACACAAATGAATGATTAACAACCTCCACCTGAATGCCAGGACCCAAGGGTTTTTAGCAGGATAGTTTCCTCTTCTCACAATGCATCCTGTTGGCATCTCTTCTCCAGGTAACCACCACACATGCACCTGGCTGCCTCCATAATGAACTGAACCTTAGAATGTGTTGAAGTAATGATGCACTGAACTACCTAACTGCCATTTCATTAAAGCTGGTTGTGGGTTATGCTCTTGCCTCACAGCTAGGAGGTCCCTGCATGGAATCAAATCCAGGGAGTTTGGATGTTTTCCTTGTGTCTGTGGCACATAGGCAAGTACCCTACCACTAGACCACTGCCACCGTTTGTGTGCTGGGTGTTGAGACACAATATATGAGCTCCCACTTGATGTACCACACAACTATACTTTACTATACCATACCATAACATACCATACCATGCTAATAATATCTTCTTCTTTTGGCTGCTCCTGTTAGGGGTCGCCATTTCTCATTTACATTTCTACTGGTTCTCTGCATCTTCCTCCTTCAAACCAACCACCTGCATATCCTGTCTCACCACATCTCCTCTACACATGTCCAAACCAACACAATCTTACATCTATGACTTTGTCTCCAATTGCCTCAGCTATTCCTCTAGTAATTCTCTAATATTGACCATCCTTGTCACTTGTATTGCAAATCTCAGCATCTTTAACTGTGCCACCTCCACCTCCAATCTTTTTTTTCAGCACCACTGTTTCCAAACTGCATAAAACAGCTGATCTCGCCACCATCCTGTAAACCTTCTCTTTCCCTCTTTCTGGTATCAATCTGTCACAAATAACCCCTGCCACTTTTCTCCATCCATTCCAACCTGTCTACACTCTCTTCCACGCTCCCCTTTGCTCTGAACTGTTGACCTCAAACATTTATACTCCGCCACCTCTACTTCCTAAATCCTAACCATTCTGCTGTCTTCACTTTAATTCACACTCAAGTGTTCATGTATAGCAGTTATATTTATAGCAGTGGCATATTTCTTTCATTCACAAGGTCGAAATATTGATTTGGACTAAACTGATGAAAAACAGCAGCATCATGTGATTAATAGTGAACACGTTAACTATGGAAATTTAAGTAAAATAGGTGGCAATACCCTTAGAGCAACCGTAAGAGCAATGTCCAGTTACTGTAATGGTAATTCAGCACAGACAGGATGATGATTTTTAAACCCACACACAGTCAGGAGAAATCAGATTAGCAAGCAGTTTAGTTTTTAAAATGTATTTATTTATTTTTTTATACAGCAGTCACATATTATTTTCATTGTTTGGTGCTTCAGTGCATCACATACACTATTGGATATGATGGGTATGAGATTATATTCTTACGTATTATTAAGCATTATTATGAATTCTAATGCGTGGGCATGCACATAGCCTCCACTCTCCTAAACTGATAACCAGCATATGATAAGAGGGAGCTGGGGAATACTGCCAGTGTTATAATAACAACCCTGTCCTTAATACTCTAGGGGAAACTGTGCAACAGCAACCCTAATAAAAAAAACCACATCTTTATTTACTGCTACTGTCCCATCTTATATCATGTACTCAGCACTGAGCATGTACTCTTATATTCTGTCCCAAGTCAACAGTGACAATAGAACTATGTATCAAGCGAAGGTTATTCAGAGCTGCAACTGAGCTGAAATGCAGTCAGTATGTTTTTCTGATGACTGTTAGAATCAATATCCTTGGAAATGTTTTCTGCATATCTCAGCACCATTCAGATCTAAATGCTTTCTCATTTAGGACCCAGTGCTGGGCTTCCTTCTCATGTTAGAATCCATTAAGCTTCATTCCCATGTGTGTATGTGTATTATGTATTATGTGTGAGAGAGTGTGTATGTGTATGTGTGTATATGAGAGACAGAGCAGCTTTGACATTGATGTCTTATCAGGCTCTGGCAGAGGCGCAAAATGGAGCGGTAATTCAAACCTTAAGCGTTAATGTTTATTTCCTCACAGATAGGAGTATAATGCTAAGCTTCCCTGCATGTCTCTCTCCTCTCTTTCAGCAGAGGCCCAGTCACAAAGCAGACAGACTACAAAGGCTTCTGAGAAGAGGCTGAAGGAAGCAAAACAGTGAAAAACATGAAGCCGCCAGTAATGGTGAAAAATATGAACTTATGATATCAGCAATAAAAGTGTGTATGTGTGTGTGTGAGTGTGTGTGAGAGTTAATGGAGTGAGTGGGTGGCTGGAGGAGGCTTAGGGCACTCAACAGATTCTCTCAAGCTTTTAGACTGAAAGTACAGCTAATTATGAGATAAGTTCATGGCTAGTTAATGACCTAGTGCAGCACTGGCTCTATTTAGACATGCCATTGACACTGAGATTTCAAGAGTTATTTCAAAAACACATTAAAGCGGATAAATGAGCGGGATACCTAAGAAACAGCTTAATTAGAATGAAGAAAAGCACAGAAGAACCTGCCTTTGATTCGCATTTGTTATAGGCCGCTTTCTTCAACGTTCCAAACTCACTACCTCTCACTGCAGCTCGACATCATTTCACACTTGCTTCTGTTTTTGTTTTGGCAGGAGAACTGAGATGCAGTGGAGAGCTGCAGGCTGCCCCTCTCGCTGCAATTTCCCACAGCACCCCGAGTTCTTACATATCTCATAGTGCCTGCGGAGTCAGTGGCTTTGAGTTTTGCACAGAATCCTGCAAGGTAAACTCAGTCAGAATGTAACCTTGAATAAATAAATAATAAATGGCTAAGTAAGCACAGAAACAAAAACACATAGCATAGAAGTGAATCTAAAACTACTTGAAAGTCTTTTCTCACAGGCGAAGACAATCTTGTGCATCAGCAATTTGTTTGTGTTGACTTATCTTGCAGTTTTTGGGTATAAAAGTAAAAGATTAAGTATCCACAGACCATTATTTCTTTTATTAAAAGGTCAAAATACTGATTTGTACTAAACTGATGAAACACAGCGGTATCATGTGATTGATAGAGAACACATTAACTGTGGAAATTTAGTAAAAAATAGGTGGAAATACCCCCCTTAAGAGCAACGTCCAGTTACTGTAATGGTAATTCAGCATGGACAGGGTGATGCTTTTTAAACCCACACATAGTCAGGAGAAATCAGATGGATCAGCAAGCAGTTTAGTTTTTGGAGCAATAAAAAGAGAAGAGAAAAACATTTAAAAGAAGCAACTTGCCTCATCACTGGTGCAAGCATCGCCTATGCCTGGGGTAAGAGGCTCCCCTGGTGAATCTTACATCAGGCATGTTTTAAAACAAGACAGATAACAGTTCACAGCTCACTGTCAACAACTTAGATGAAAATCTGAATAATGTTTATGGGCCAGTATTGTGAAAGGAGCCTTTCGCCTCTTGTCTTGAGAGACCCCAAATATACCCCCCTTAAAAAAGTACGATTTAATTCATTAAAAAATCAAAACAATGTCTAAATTCTAAGAGAATGTCATCTGAAAGAATTTTCTGAATAAATTAGATCTTAGCCATTTAGTAAATGCCACTTTCCCTTATTATCACCAGACCTTCCTCAGAAATTTTGGTAATGGCCATTTTCCTCTCTGTATCAGATAACAGTTGGGCTTACAACTGTTGCATCAGTAACCCTCTCTTTAATCCCTGTTGTTTTGTTTTAGATGACACAGTAGAGTACAAACTCCAAAGTGTTTTTGCAAGGCCAATCAATTACAAAGAAAAGGAAAAACTTTCATCTGCAGGCTCTTTTCGAAATGTCTGTGTTATGTAAATGCTTGATGCTTTTCATCTGCGTTCCTTTATCAGTCTGGAAAGTGACAGTGGATTGCAGGAACTGCTACAGTGACAAGGGCTTCCTCAGTGCCATTTAAAGAGGAAAAGGCAAGACAAACTGAGGACAAGCTTTTGTCTTTAAATGCTATGTTGTGCTAAACACTCAGACTTGAGAGGGAGTTCATCTTCACTTTTATGACATGCCTCATTTCATAGTTTAGAGGCAATGTTACATTTCTTTAATCTTTTATAAAATACCTGGATTTCCAGGACTTTACCTTTTACTCAAAATTAGAGTGGCTTATAATGATACATGTTAAGTGTACACAGATTTTCAACCGTAAGGTTCCTCTTTAGAGGCTTGTTGCTATGGTTACCTCTCTCTGAGATGTGCCTTGTTGCCTCTGCACTGACCCACCAAATTTCTTTATTTCAATAACAACCACAGTATTTGGCCAATTTTGTTGACTTGAGATAAACATTAATGTAATTCCAGGGAAGCCAAACAATACTATTATCAGCTGTTAAAAATATCTTGGCACACAAGTCTTCAAGGTTAGATGCAGAAAGATGCATGGGGAAATTTACAAGATGCAAATTCTACTATTTCTAAAATGAGGTTTTGAGGTTTTTTTGTCTGCAGATTTGCATCAAGTATTTTGGTAGGAGCTCATGAAAAAAGAAAAACTGTCAAAGTACAGCAGAACAAAAAATTATTCTCAGAGCTGTTTGTGTGTGTGTGTGTGTGTGTGTGTGTGTGTGTGTGTGTGCGTGTCTGCGTACACGCATACTGCTGATATTAGACTAATGCCGACCTCTCCCCTCCTGGCAGCGTTAGCATTTAATATTCAACTCTCCTGCTTCTTGTCAGCTTAATGTCTGAGGCCGAGAAATCTTCATTCCTCATTCAGGCAAAGTTTTCATCACTATCAGCCAAGCTGGGATAGTGATGAAAGGAACCACCATGGTAACAGAAACTGTTTTCCACCAGAAAAACACAAAAGAGTATTCAAAAACTCCTCTAATTTTCTCCATTAATTAACCATTTTGGTTTTCTCCAGAATCTGCAGGTGGAGGGAAACTTTGATCGAATTATCTTGGAGACAGTGGAATCTGAGGCCTATGTTTTTACTGCATCCCTTAGTGTTACAGGTAAGGATGAAGTGCCTGTTTCAGAACCACTGCTTTACTGCACTACTGAGTGTGTGAGGACGTTTAAAGAAAACAAACTTCTAAATGTTGATTTATCTGTTTGCGCTGCCTTAAATCTTTGAGTTCATTCAACAGTTTGTAGTTAACACTCTCAATGTTGACTTATTATCAGAATTTTTTATAGTGTTCAACTACCCTCAGGTACCTTTAAGTAAGATCCCATCATTGCTCCCTGCTCCTTGGCTGCCCACTGATGCACAGTCTGTATGGATGTATTTCATTGTGGTTCATTGAGTGCTGTGCTGCACTGTGCTTTTTGGTCACAATGACAAATTGTCATGTTCACTTAACTTCAACCCCCCCAAGAATGAGACCAGCACTCTCTAAATAATAAAACATCGACAGAACACACACAAACCAGTCAGAATGTCCATTTCAACCCCGTGAATGGCTGAATGACTGAAATACTGTAACACTTTCGATCTTGCAATAATATGGACCTAGATTAAACATTAAATACAAAAACATTGTTGCAGACACTGGGAATGAACCACCCACTTTGGCTCAACATCACTTTTCCTGCAAAAACCAGAAAGACAAAGAACCCTAAAGAAATACACACAGGTAGACATGTTATAAATTGTCTAATCCTAGCATACCATGCTGTACTGGCCTGATAAGAGGACACCTCAACATGGAGCTCTAACTAAAGAACCCCCCCCCCCCCCCCCACACACACACAATATAATTCATAATTAGAAACAGTAAATGATAAAAAAGAAATAACACTGGTGGCCATTGCGCTTAATGAGCAACACCCCAATATTGAGGTGACTGTGAATCAGCCAGCTTGGAAAAGTGACAGTTAAGTATGCAGGAAAATAGGCTGAACACCTGATCTGCTAATCTGCTTCAATTTCCCCTAGTCTCAAACCAATCAAACATCTTTGGGATGTGCTGAAATTAGCCTGATTTAACTTAGAGGACTTAAAGGATCTGCTGCTAACTTTTGCTGCCAAACACCAAAGCTTCAGAGGTCTACTGGAGTGCATGACTCGCTGGGCCATTCTTTGTTTGTGCTCTGCACTAAAAACATTTGGGTTTGAGATCAAAAGGTGAGTATGAGATTAAAATTAGATTCCAGCTTTTATTTCCTGGTTTTACATACAGTTATGTTAATTCACATGGAACAAAGTAGAACGCTTAATTTACATATAACACACCTTGTTTTTTAAGTGCACAAAAGCATTGGAACATGAGTCTGGCAAGTGTTACACAGGAGGATCCTGTTGTGATATGATCTTTAAATAATGAATAGATATTGATATTGATTCTGAGTTGAAGATTTAGATGGATTGAAGCCTTTCACAAATATTGGGCACAACCTCTACAACTATTTGGAAAGTCCTGAAAAAGAGGAGAACCACTGGTGTACAGAACAGAAGACACAAAACTGGTCCATTTAGAATAACAACAGTTGTGGAGAGACAAATTTTAAGAATCCCCAAACAACAGTCAGTGGTATTCTGAACAACTGCCACAAGGAAGAGGTGATGGTCTGGCAATCCATTGTTCAAAGAAGACTCCAAGAGCCAAAATAACATCAAGAGTAAGAATAGGAAAAACTAACAAAACAACAACAAAAAGAACAACAAAGTAGAGATAAGACTTTCTTGTTTTTTTGGACTGATCAGACAAAGATTGATCTCCATCAAAATGATGAAAAAGCCAAAGTGTGAGAAAGCTTATATGTGAAGCTCGGTGGAGGTAGTATCATGGCTTGTGCTTGCATAGCTTCTTTTCAGAAACATTTTTCAGAACAATCTGTCGATTTACAGAGAAAGGCATTCAGACTAATCAGAGAAAACTGTGATCCAAACAATGATCCAAAACAAGAGGATGTTTTTGGACTGATGCAGTTATTGCAAGCATGGATATGCAACCAAATAATAATTTACTGATATTCAGTTTACTGTATAACATTCTGTAAAAAAAATTTGCTACCTTGGGAAAAGTGAGAGCTAAGATACAAAAGGTGTTATATTCTATGTAAATATCAGAAAAGACCTTTAAAGCTCATATCATATTCCATTTTCAAACTTAACCCCAGTAACCTTCAGTGCAAAGAATATGAATTTGCCTTGGTTTTCCAGCCCTTTTGGAGGGTACTGCATGCTTCAATTCTATAGGCTGATCTGCTGCTTTTTTTCAGAGAACAAAGGCATATGACCCTGGAACTTACAAACACCCTTTGAGTAACATATAAGAATCAACATACCTGCCAGCTAAGGTTGAGGTTGGTGAGAATGTTTGAGTCATCAGAAAAAAGGCAAGTCAGAATGTTCTTTCTGAAAGCAGCCTCTGCCTAGCAGAACAGTGTGATGGACAAAGGGACCACAGCAAGAACTCTTGGATGTAATGCTTTCCTGTGAGCCATTTTATTTTACATTTGCTAAAGGGGTATAATGCTTCTCAATATTTGGACATGAAACAGTGGAACTGCTACTGTGATAGACTTCCATCTAATACTAATCAACTAATCAACCGACCTTAGTACCTGGCCTCAATAATGCTCTTGTGACTCAATGCAATCAAATCCACATAGCAGTTTCCCTAATACTAATCAACTTATTTAACCAACCTTAGTATCTTGCCTCTCTACTGTTCCAACATTAGTTGTAAAACCCTCCCATAAAGGATAAGCTTTAACTGCTGAAAAGGGGGTACACTGAAAATATATGCAAAGGTAAAAATACTTAAAAACCCCATGAAAAGTCCAGCATCTAGTAAAGTAATTAGAGCTCCATGGAATTGAAAAGTGGCACCAGACCTGGGCTCAGCAGCGAGGAGAAACATAATGTTTTTTTAATGAATTAAAAAGAAAGACTGATGGGCCAGTTGTTCAGACCTGCATAAACATTTGGCACATGTGCTAGAGCCATCATATGTCTCTTTTTCACAATACCTCAAAGGCCTGTGAATGAATAACCTTGTGAAATTATTATGCTTGCGAAAACTGTCTGCTCTCCATTTTTCCATCCCTTAATTACAGTCATTAGCAAACAAAGTTGAGGTTGTGTATGGCAAGTCAATAATACATGGTTCTACCCCCAGCAGATCCCTCCTCCTACTCAGGTCACAGAAGTTGTTTAATGCGTGTGATGCAGTGAAACCAGTTCAAAAGTGTATAAAATTTGGATCGGAACGAGCCCATCTAAAGCATCTGCTTTGTATGCAGGAGACGTGCAAGTCCCCTTAGATGAACAGAGAGAGAGAGAGAGAGTGAGGGAAAACATTTTCACAATTTAAAATGCACAAAGAGAGATCAGATAAATGTATAATTATGGCATTAGTTATTTAAAAGTCTTTTACTGTGAAAGAACACGTCACACCCGTGGCTTTCTGCAGTCTCTGGCAGAGAGAAGAAAGCTGGATTGCACAGATGTCTCGCCCTCTTTTGATGCCAGTTTCCAGAGTTGTGCCTTCTTTCTTTGCATTCTAACTCAGATAGAGACTAAATTTTGACATTAGGGTCTTCTTTTGATTACCTCCATGGTTAAAGCAACTGCTTCAAGCCATTCTTAAAGGGGTTGCGACCAGATTAAGTCCAACTGGGAGCCACCAATAGAGTTTCACTCGAGTGTGAATGAGAAAAGAAGATAACGAAGGAAATGCAGGGTGAATCGTTTAAAGTGTACCAGGCCATAGCTAGTGGCAAGTAGTCAATTCCCAAGAAGTCGAGGGGCTTAACTTTATGGTTCCTTTTTGTTCTTTTAACTCCTTGTGTAGCTATAATTTTCTGCTGTTCTCACAGGGCCGGCAAAAAGGGAATGAAGCCATGTCAAAGCAATGACAGGGTGGCAAGAGGGAAAGGCCTGATGAATATTTATGATGCAGTCACAATGTTGTTTGAGTTGTGTTTTGACTATTTGAATAATCCTCTCAAACTCGCATGTATGACACCAAAGCGTGAGCTGATAAGTCCCTGACTGAACTGAAGCTCGCCATGTCGCTTCAAGGTGTTTTATTGACTTTGGTAAAGCAGAAGAGTTGCCTCAGGCCCCACCCACCTGTCTGTTTCCCCGCCGCAGAGACTCTCAGCGTAGGCTAAATGTCAAGTGACTAGTGTGTAACATTTACCCAAGCAGAGCTAGGGACTCTGCTGTTGTTTTACCCAAAAGCAAACAAAACAGAGAGTGAGGGGGATGAATGGATGGAGGGAGGGAGGGAAGGAGGGAGAGAGAGAGAGAGAGAGAGATTTTCAACATCATCTTGTTTTACCAACAAACATAAAAAAGAGGGAGAGAGATTTTCATCACTCTGCATTAATACCTGCTATCACTCTTGCTTGTGGAACAAAGAAATGACTCATTTTTCCACTGAGAGAGTTTTCTGAAAAGCTCTGGATTTTGAGTGCGAGTTTAAGACTCCAAAAATGATAAAACACTGACTGATGAACGTAGTCTGAAAAGCATATTGAAACATTGTTATAGACAAACTGTCACACAGCTTGCCTGTTTGAGACTGGCTTTATGTAACATGGTCTGTGTCATTTGAGTGGGTGTATCCACGCTACCTTGGAGAGGCCAGGGGAAGTGGGGAGGATTTGAGTGATTAAACTGTCAGGCGCTAAGCGTGTCTGGGTTAGCATGTCTTCACAATCACCACGCTGTGACACTGCTAATGCAGTCTGACTGGAGTGCAACACATAACCCTGAAATGATTTGCATGAAAATGGCTATGAGTTATGAAACCTCCTCTCAGCATACAACTTTTTGTTGACTGACCTTCATACACTCAAGGGGTTGAAGAACTATGACCAACCTGGTCTCATACATTATAGAGCTGAATGTGTTAAAGTGATTTTCTGTGAAAAATGGTCTGCTATGATGGTGCTAAATATGGTTTAACGAGAGAATGGGCCTTCACAAGGAAGGATTACTCACTCAGCCATGTCAGGAAGTGTTGCAGAGCCTGCCTTCTTCATCCCCCCGAAACAGAACACAGGGATCTTCTACCATCTGCAAGAAAAACACTGTCACACCTCTAAAATAAAACATGGGAAAGCCACCAGAATATCTCCAGAACTGTGCCTTTTTTCTCTCCCTCTAGTTCTATTAAAGTGAAACAGTTTGGCTGCGTGTGACAGCCCTTGTTCTGGACAGTATTCTGCTGCCCTTCCAGCTAACTGCGGCTTCTTTTGCTCCTTTTGCCTCTTGCTTCTCCTTTGACAGATTTTCTGAGGGTTGATGATGAAGATGTGTCATCTTGTCAGCAGATGTTATGCTTCCTGTTATGATTCCACTGATTTCCACGAGAGTGACAGAAAGCTGACTAGGCTTTTGGAACTGTCTGCCTAAAATGCTCTTCAACTTCTGGAGTTAAAAGGAGACATTTTTGAACAATACAAAAATGTATTATTAGCATTAATCTTGCTGATCACTCCTTGTGCCTAATCCAGCCTTGTGACCAAGACATTTTTAGCTGAGTCAATTGAAAAGCATAGTATTCAAAGCATACATTCACTACTGATGCAGACAGTATTGTTTCTACATTTTAAGTTTCTTATGGAATGGAAAGCTACAGTTTGAAGATCTGACTTATTGAACTGCATTCAGAAGCTCAGCATATTTGATCATTGTGTTTATCATTTGATCGTTCCATTTCTTCCTGTCCTCTGTATCTTCCTTTTTCATACCGATTACCTGCATGTCCTCATTTAGCATATCCATAAACCTCCTCTTTGGCCTTCCTGGCCTCTTCTTTCCTGGTAGCTCTATCCTTCTCCCAACATAATCCTTGTCCCCCCTCTGCACATGTCCAAAACATGTCTTCCAACCTGAGCTGTCTCACCTTTGTCACTCCCAGTGCAAATCTTAGTACTAAAAAGTCCTGAATTACATTCCTTTGTAAAGCGCAGCAGCTTATATTCCATGGGCTTTTGAGTGTAATGCAGAAGTAAGTAATTAGTGTTAGAATTATTTTTGAAATAATTAATTTGTAATAAGCCATTTTCAATAGCTACTCCAACACTGCACATGAATAATCATAACCGTGTGTTAATTTGTTTATTTGATCAAAGGTTAATAAAATAAATCAAACAAATGATCAAGATGTTTAATAAATAGAAATGTAATTCTTTATGTTTATAATTATGTTTATTTCCACTGTATGGTCCTATAACATAACAACTCTAATTTGTAATTGTAGTTGCAACTGCTGCAAATCTGCATCCCATGGAAGTAAACAAAATGTCAATTTAAAGATCTATATTAAAGCACTTCAGCCTTCTACATTTATTTACAAACTCAATTAATAACAGATTTGTTTAAGTTGTATGGTATTGATGTGTCCTTCCAAGATAATGGCCTATTTATTCATTTTATTTAGCTATATGCATTTTTATATTCATGCATTAAAAAAAGCAGTGCTAGCTTGAAGAATCATGGTTGTTTTCCTGTATAGTGCTTAGTGTTAGCTCTCTCTCTCTCTCTCTCTCTCTCTCTCTCTCTCTCTCTCTCTCTCTCTCTCTCTTTCCTCTTTCAGGTGGGCTTGCTGAATGAGCCTCAGTAGGCTTGTCGAAGAGTGACATTCTGCAGGTGTGGCGTTTTGCAGCTGCAGAAATGCTTTGTACAACACTTTTGCCAATTATGTTTCTTTACATTCCTTCAGGAGGATAAAATTCACATGCATCAGCTTTAGGCTGACTCTCAAATCCTCAACAGAAATCTACAGTCAACTGAGAGCTGCCCAAGTTCGGGAAAGGGTCATTGCTTAGAGCAAAACAACAACAGCATCCCATAAAGCGGTATACAGTAGCCTATTAGTCCTGGGAGTTAAACTGTTAATCTTACAGTGAAGGCAAGAGGGCCAATTTGAGTCTACTACATCATCATTCATAGCATTATGTTAAAATCTCAGCACACTAAGCATTTTAGGAAAAGCACTTTAGTTAAATGGATTGTCTAGTTTTCCTTTCTGTAGAAATTCATAAAACTAAAAATTCATAAAAACATAAAAGCTGTTTTTTTCTAGGAAAATATGGGTATGAAATCTTTAAATTACATGAAATTTCTTTAACCTTTAAAACAGTTTTACATATTCAAAATAGTTCAGCATGACTCTAAATGGCTTTTCAATGGCAGCACTCTAAAGAACACTTTTTGACAACCTTTATTTTTTAGAATCCTCCTAGCACTCTCATCTGTCTCTTAAAGAACAACTAAGAGATGCTAATTACCTTCACTTATGCTACTGCAGATGTCCCTTGTCATCCAAGGCGCTGTGCTTCCTGCATTTGGCTGCTAAAAGCATGTGTAGGAGTATAGCTGCAGAATAACCAATCAATACCCAATGTATGATGAAGCCTTATTTGGTGCAGGACTATACAATATCAATTCAAGCTCATTTGCACTTCATTCAACCAGTTTTCAAAGGGTTGTATCCACCTTGATCAACTGACATTGAGTCTAATGCATAATGAGCATGACTTCAGCCTTTGTAAACACTGTATAGGAGATATTTAGCACAAAATGCCTGCTTTAAGTTCTTGAGTTGTTTTGAAGTAAGTTAGCCATCAATGACGAATATTTCTACTTTTGTAGTGTCATTGAAGGATGCTGTAAAAGGAATGTATGCTGTATTAAAAAGGAGACCTTATTCTAATTTAATTCAAATTAGAGCAGATTTTCCTAAAGATGAAATAGACAAGGTTGTGTAAGGTTCCAACAGCCCTTACATATTTTTAAGAGCTGGATTTGGTGCATTTGGACAAAAAGGCGTTGAAACCTTAGAATTTGAATACTACACGAAAAGTGTCAAGAATTTTCTCATGAACAGGATGCAAGCAGACCCCAGAGGATCAAAAGTTGATTTTTCTAAATCATATTTCTTGTGAAAGCAATCAACCTACCTGTTATTTATTAACATTATATGAATTACAATTAAAACACCTCTAATATCCTTAAAGCATTTTATTTTAACTGCAAAGTTTCCAAAGGCACAACAGGTTATCTGTCTGCATATAAGTATTGAAATGTAACAAATGAATGTTGGTTAGAGTTATAGTTCTTCTCAATAACAGCTTTTGATCTTTTGGGGCAAGAATGTCACTTTGCACATAGTCCATTTGTGACTTTTTACCACTTGTCTTGGTAGCTTTCCAATGGATTGTTCAAGTTCTTATACAGTCCCCTCCAAAAGTACTGGAACAGCAAGGGTAATTCATTTATTTGTGCTATTCACTGATATAGCTTCCATTTGTTGTTTGTTTTGGGAGGTTTCTCTCATAAGTCCCCTCTTCAGATGAAATGGATGCACCTTTGGGTTCAGATCTGGTGACTGACTTTGCCGGTCCAAATTGCAATGTGTTTCCAAGCTGCTTACTTTGAATGTATTTTTCTGTGAACAGCTTCTGTAGACTTCAGAATGCCTTCTGCTACTACCATCGTAAATAAAGACCAATTCATGGCGCTACCTCCACTGTGCTTCACAGATATGTATCATGAGCATATTCTGTATTTCCACAAGCTATAGCCTTACCATTACATTGGTAGAAATTAAACATGGTCTTATCATTCCATATGTTATGCTGGAAACTTTACACAGCTTTATACTGTTTTGTTTTTCGGATTATAACCGTTGATAAATGTATTGCATCTGGTGGTATTGCCACTTTATTTCTTCTTTCAAAGTCTTTTTTCCACAGTCCATGCATACATGAGTTTTCAGAATTTCTTTTCTGTCTTCACCAGCTCCACTTTTCTTATGTTCAAAAGTTAAAATGCACTTAAAGAATACACCGAAGAGACCGTATGACACAGCTTTTCCTGTTGTACTGTTGCATGTGGTTGGATTTCAAACATTAATGCTGCAGTTTAGATTGGTTTGATTTAGTGGTTAAGCCTAGAAAACACCTCTTTTCTGTGTCTTTTCTGCATCTGATTGAGCCCTATGTATTTCTTGCCGGCGTCGCCAGGTGTCTTCTTTCGACCCTGTAGCCGAGATGTTAAAAGTCAGGTTGAGTTTCACTCATTAAAGGCATTTGATTCATGGAAGTAAATAAAGAACTGCTCCAGCCAAGTCGTTATTTAACCCTATATCTGCCAGCTACACTGATCTAAGTTAGAGAAAAAATTAGAATAATTGTATGTGTAAAGAGCAATGAAGAAATGTTTTAAACACAAAAGATGCAATGTGAGTATAAGATGTTTTCAATTTATATAAAAAAAGGTAGTAAAAGTATAGTTGTTACACCTGTAGGAATGTTATAGATATTTAAAAGCACATTAGACTCCTAATGAAAAAATAAGTGTAAAACACTCATAATGGGTCAAGTGGTGGGAGCAGTGGGCTCACTCAAAAGTTGGAACACAACTGCTCAACATCATTTTTCCAATCAGCCATCACTTTCACCTGGGCTAATAACGTAAAGGTTTGAAAAGAGTATGTATTGATCTGAGAGAGAGAGAGGTCACTCAATGTTTAAGGTTTAATCAACCTTCTAGTGTTCTTTTCTTCACACTGAAAATTCAGATATCATTTCCAGTACTGGGTGGGTTTGTTTGTTTCAGGCAACTGGAGCATGATGATGATGATATTTGCACCAACCGTGCTTCATTTACCTTCTCAAATGTTTATAATGGAGGCTACCTTTGTAGATATTTTTGGTTATTTAAGCATGACTGTGATGTTGGTCACACCAGGGAATTTAAATGCCAGGATTTGCAAGTCTAATGATAAAATCTGAATTTGCCATATTAATGAAGTAAAAGGTGTGTGCTTGGCACAGCTTGTAGTATTTTTTCTTTCACAAGCCACAAACTGTGTTTATGTGGACCCGAGGAGACAATAAACAAAATGAAATATTTAAAAAATGAGACAGTTCAGTCATTATACTTTAGGGATCGTTGAGTGGGAATTGCTTTAGTGAAGCAGGGGATGAAAGAATAATTACTGACTGAGTTTTCCCTGCTGTTTTTTTCTGCTTGCATTGTTTTCTTTAAAAGAAGGAAATGCCAACCACTCTGTGTAAGTCCTGGCACTACTCTTGATAATAATATTTGGTCATTTTTTGGTGGGTCTAAATTTTATTTATTTATTTATTTATTTTTTAAACCATTTTTAGCTTTTAGCATTTAACT
Organism: Hepsetus odoe; assembly: GCA_017165825.1. Classification (NCBI taxonomy): domain Eukaryota; kingdom Metazoa; phylum Chordata; class Actinopteri; order Characiformes; family Hepsetidae; genus Hepsetus; species Hepsetus odoe. The sequence continues at coordinate 12,027,771 of CM029381.1, read as the reverse complement.
GAGGATGCGGTCATTTATATGAAGCCTACACGTATTCATGCTTCATCCAGAATTATGTTCTTTCATAACAACAGTTGCAAAGTTTCACAGACTTTACAAAACAAACAATCCTATTCAACCAGAAGAGTTTGTCAGGTGCAACCTTGTTTTTGTCAGTTATTTTTGTTCACAAATGAACTTATTACGTGAAAATCTTAAATATAGGCATTTAAGTCATTTTATCAAATGGCATTCGTTTTGGTTGTCTAGCTATCTTCTCGGCCATTTATACCTAGCAGTGTTGCAGAAGGTGCTGGAACCCAACCCAATGCTGGATGAAAGGCAGAGAAACATCCTATACAGGTCGACAGTCCATCACAAACCAACATTGGTGGAAATTTAGCTCCAGTCCACCTGATGTGAATGTCTTTGGATCGCAAGAGGAAACTGGAGCACCAGGTGAAAACCCAAGCAGACTTTGGATAAACACGCAATCTCCAGTGTCAAACCCAGAACCTTCTTGGTGTGAGGAGACACTGACTATAGAGTTTTTTTATGTGAACTTTTGGTGTTTCCAGTCTGCTCAGTCTATTTGATCATTACAGCATAACCAATTAAGAGGGTTTCCTTTGTAATTAGACACTTTAACATTATGAAGCAAATCTAAATGCAGATGTTTGGCTAGAGTTTGATCTTTAGACTTTCATAAGACTGGCTAGCAAAAACTTTTAATAACATTAGAAAAACACAACATTGTAATTTTCTCTCCCTTTACTTTATAGCATAATAGACAATTAAGTGTCTGCAGTGCTGCATGGTGGAGTAGAGCACTCCTCAGCATTCACTACAGTGCTGGGCAATGCTACATAGCCAGTGGCTCAGAAGAAAAACAGGCTAATGTTCTCTGCAAGAGGCACATGCTTGCTTCTGATCTACCAATGGGGTAGCACAGTGCAACCAGGGAACAACATAATACTTAATCATGTATTCATTTATGATTAAACTAAGAGAAATGCGAAGAAATCAAATGAACATTGTTTTGAAAGAAATGAAAGAAAAAATAAAAGTGTGGCTAGCCTAATTGGCTCAATTGTTCCTGACTTAAGTCAGAGTGAGCTACAAGAGTAAATGACTCATCTGTTTAAAAGCATAAAACAGGCTTTATCAGACCTAAGTGCTTCAAAGCTTTATCTCATAACCCCATCTCCTGGCTTAGAACACCCACTTCCCCACTGTGGAGAAAAAAAGGTGCAGTGAGCAGTTAAGCTTTGAAGCATTCTACCTTTGTACTCTACAGAGGGTGAGCCCACTAGAAGTGAATAATACATTAAGTGAATAATGCATATGCTTGTGATTGCCCCAAAGTACACTGCCTCGCACAATGCCACGAAGTGCTGCTAGCGCAGGTGCTTAAGTGTGTAAAACTGCTGGACAAAGTTGTAACAAATCATGTTGACTCAGTGCAAATTCTCTCACACATAAATGATACATGCTATCATTTGCTGCTGCAGCATTCATGCAGGGCACCAAAGCACTCATAAACTGATCTATTCGCATAACTATTCTATTTACTGCCATTGTAATAACATCTTACTCTCCAGATAGCGATAAATATATATACCTAACTTGCCGATGTGCAGTTAGGTTAGCTAATCTGACGATGCTCAGTGTGCACTGACACAATGCAGAAGCGTGATGATATGCAAGGTGGAGAGAAGGCATTCTATTAATTATGATATCTAATAAATTTGCCCATTGTTTAAACACCTAAGCAAACAACCAACATCAATAAACAACCCATTCCAGCACATTCATGTCAGATGCTGGACTCCTCCCACCTTCCATCTCAAGTCACAGTAGATTAGTAGATTATGCTAAAATACAATCTTGGTCATATATTTCAAATATATAATTCAGTGGCTTTTACTTTCAACAGCCTGTGACTCTCTGATTTGTTATGTTATTTACAATATGAGATAGCATAGATGGATGAAAGGGAAAAAATAGCATTTATACTAACCATAATGATGCTGTATACTATGATGGTGCGCTGTTTTGAAAGCTTTTTTTCTGAACTTTAGGATGCCCAAACCTTGGACAAACAGACACCCATGGAGATCATAACTCTTTCATGTGCCTGACCTCTTGAGGCCCAGAAGAAAATAAATGATTAAAACAAGCCCTCCAGTGTGGCCTAATCAAAATAATTAGAGCATGTGTTGTATAATCAAGTCATTAATCCTATAGATCATCTGTCCTGGTGCCTCTCCCAGTCCAATCACACTTCTGCCTCCTAATCTCCTCAGCCTCTGCAGTTTTCTCACCAATCGCTCTTCATCCTGGGGAGCTTCTCATTAACCCTCATTAGTAAGCCTACTTTGACATTAATTACTGCTCTACAGAACTACCAGAATCATGACACATGGTGGCAATATTTCAACTTTATGTTTATTTATTTATGTTGTGCTTGAGATTAGAAAAGCTGCAAGAAATGTTCATTGTTCACCCTGGGTCATTTGCACTTTTTTCTTTTCATTTCTTAATGTGTACACTTTCACAAACTTTTAATGGGCTTAATTCTTTCTTTGTGGCCCAGAAAAGGTCATTTTTTTCTGTCTGTATTAAGACCGTCTGTGAAGTATGATGTTGGCCATGGAGTGAAATGAACTTGAGGCTTTTTTTTTTTTTTTTACAAGTAACAAAACCTTGAGCTCTAATTATCGCTTACTGAGCAGAATTCACAGAACTGGCAAACTTAAACAAAAAATATTAGTTCACTTCATGCATGTACAGTACTGTGCAAAAGTTTTAGGCAGGTGTGGAAAAAATGCTGTAAACAAAGAATGCTTTCAGAAATATAAATAATGATTGTTTATTTTCATCAATTTACAAAATGCAAAGTGAGCGAACAAAAGAAAAATCTAAATCAAATCAATATTCGGTGTTACTACCTTTTGCCTTCAAACCAGCATCAGTTCTTCTGGCCCCCACAGAGCCCTGATCTCAACATCACCCAGTGTGTCTGGATTACATGAAGAGACAGAAGGATGTGAGGATGCCTACATCCACAGAAGATCTGTGGTTAGTTCTCCAAGATGTTCGGAACAACCTACCAGCCGAGTTCCTTCAAAAACTGTGTGCAAGTGTACCTAGAAGAATTGATGCTGTTTAGAAGGCAAAGGGTGGTCACACCAAATATTGATTTGATTCAGATTTCTCTTTTGTTCATTCACTGCATTTTGCTGACTGATGAAAATAAATGATTAACACTTCCATTTCTGAAAGCATTCTGTGTTTACAGCATTTTTTCCACACCTGCCTAAATCTTTGCACAGTACTGTATGTTTAAGTGAGAGAAAGAGAAAGAGACAGAAAAAAGAGAGTGCGCAACAGAACAAGCTTCCTTTAAGAGTCGTTGTATCATACAAAATGACAAGTGAATGAAATGGAAAGTAAGTCCTTTTCTTCAGTTTGGCCTGATATACAGAAACTTACAAAATGTTTATTTAGTGCCCCATAAGTAAGTAAGCAAGCAGTTGTTCTCTTAGTGACATTGGTGATGAAACACCATGTGCAACGATTCCGACAAGTAGCAAATGTTTTCTTACTTCTGGCTCATTTCCTGGCTGTAGACAAACTACAAAACCACCCAGCAACATGAATAAATCAGTTTCCAATCAAAACGCATTGTTTGCATTGCTTTGAGGTCGAGAATATACGTTCACATATATATTTTTTCGTTAGTAAATATGGCTATGCTTTTCAGTAAACAGGTTATCAGCTAATTCGATACATAACAAACTACCCACCAAACACTCTTCCTCTAGCGTGAGTTTGCTTTTCTCCTTGTTTGGAATAAATTTTGCCTCTTTTTCTTATTATTTTCTTTCATTTTGACATTTTTAATCAGTGATTTCTATTTTCCAGTAAAGTTAAGTGACAACTTGTCATTGTGAACCACGGCATAGCACCCAGTGAACCAGAACGAAAAACAGCCTCTGCATTTAACCTATACACTTACACACGTGCAGCAGGGGGCAGCTATTGAAAGTGCCCAGAGAGCAGTGATGGGGATGATACCTTGCTCAAGGGTACCTCAGGGCAACCTACTGGAAAGGGATTCGAACTCACAATCTTCTAGTGCCTAAAGACTTGGTCACCGCTGCCCCTAAAGGATTTGCATTTGCAAATAAAATGTAGGAAATGTCTTGTTTTTTTAATTAAGTAAGTACAACATATGATGTCTTTACACAGGATAATTTATTCTGTTTTCATATAATTAGATATCTGTATTTGTCTAGATGCTTCCAAATACAAGACCAGTTGCAAGCAATTACCAAAAATAAGCGGTGAGCACAGCACTGATGCAAACAAACTGGAGGCTAAGGTATCCAAAGTGAGTAAGTGTAGGGAGGATGAACACCCCCTCTGCTGAAGATGAGTGTAACAGAGAAATGGGGGCCAAACATTCATTTCTCTCATGCAGCCAGGTGTTTTGCTAATGGGAACAGAGAACCTCAAATTCAACGCTAGCATTCAGGAAAATCCATAAAAGTCGTGGCTTGGGCTAATTTGCCCATGAATATACAAATGTTTACGGATTAGACATTACTCTGCAAAAGTCTTTAGCCACCCATCAATTCTTCTCATTTTGCTTTAAAAGAGTTTTTTGTGCTTTTTGTGAGGAACAGTTCTCTGTGTTTCGTGAAGGACAAAGTTCTTGGCTCGCATCTTTAGTCCAGCCTTTATACATGAGCAGTTTCAGAGGACAGTGACCTACGTATGAATCATTTTGGCAGAACAAAGTACTAACCTAGGGCATGAAGCAGTGAAGAAACAGGTGATTACAGATGATCATGCTGTTCACTGGTTAACTGGTGATGCTGAATGTGTGCTGAGTGGTTGAAACCCCTTTATCAAGGCAATTGATATTTTAGGCACTTTGCAGCCTGTCACAGTAAAACAATTTTTCCATTTCTTTCATTTAATCGACTCAATATGCCAAAGATAAGACAGTTTGAAAGGCATTAAATAGTATCTTTGCACACCGAGGTGATTCCCTCTTTTGGTGGCTCCAAAACCTTTTCCCAGTACTATATATTCACTTTATATCTTTATTTTGAACTTTAAAGTGCTAGTGGTTTGTCCTTAGTTTTTGTCCATCCTTCTGTAACCTGAGCCACTGATACTGACCAAGGTCACAGGGGTGCTGGAGCATATGTCAATGATCATAGGGCAAAAGGCAGAAAAACATCATTGACAGGTCACCAGTCTACCGTCTGCCTACCGATTTAAATAAATCATTGATGCATTGCAAAAAAAAAAGCTGCTCTAAAGATAGACAATGTACTATGCTAATTAAAGTTCAAGATTAATGTATTTTTCAACAGCTTCCATGCTTTAATTTTAAGATGGCAAATGTATAAAAAATATGGGCCTGCAGTGTAACACCTGCTTATTACTACATCATTTCTGTTTTAGTTCCATTGTAGTTACTGATCAATCAATCTTCAGATTAATAAATGAAAGATAGGTTCACGAGGTTAAGCATTCCCTAAAGAAAAACAAAACATTTTTTTTTTTGTTTTAGAACATCAACATTCTCATAAATAACATGTCTGGAAACATTCTGGTTAATGCTAATCTCACCCCTGGGCTGAAAAGAGGTAAATGTCAGCATCATTTTTAAATCCATGCTTTAAAAAAAAGATTTATATCAAAAAGCAGTCCGTAGAAAATTGCCTGTATACAAATATGACTGATAGGCAAGAATGTGACTTTTTCATACTAGTGTGCCAGAAAGAATCTTATTTGAGCCACATTAAATGGTAACAGATATGAATCTGTAACAGTATGCTCAGATTTACATGTAAAGAATGACCAACAATGTAAAAGCTTCACTTTTTGAGTTTGTGAAGCACGGCAGTGCTGTTGCGCTGTTCATATTTGCAATAGCAGCATTATTTAAAATGTTATTAAGTTTAAAGTTAACTGTATTTATTTAGCACTTTATGTGCAAAACATCACAGAAGATGCTGGTCCAGAGTTTAGGATTATTAGCGGCAGATGGAGTCCCCCAATTGCTGCAGTTGTGTTCTTTGAACAGCTCTCACTTGAGGTACACAAAGACTTGTGTTGGGAGGAAACAATTCACTGATATTCGAACAAGAATCACTATGTAAGACATTGTAGATAAGCACAGGCAGTTTATTTTCAATGCCAAGTAAATAAGCCTTTACAAAAAGTCAAATATGAGATGAAAAATCTTTCTCGATGTTTCTTAAAAATTCTTAGTCTTAGTAAAATTCCTTAATTAGAAACAAAGATTCTTTATAATTAACAAAAAAAACAAAAAAAACAAAAAAACAACTGTAAATCAAAAACAAGGCCTAAGACTTTAGGAGCATGGCATTAACATTTGATGTGAGCGGACCAGTGGTACCTGCAAATCCCTTGAAATACTCTTGGCCTAGCACTGATTAAAAGATTAGCAGCCATTATTCTAAGACTCTTTGGATCTTCTAAGTGCTTTTTAACAAGCTTTAGACGACTACTTTCCATAGGCGTTATTGTTTTCTATTCTATTCTATCTAATCTACCATTCATTCTACCAGTATTGTGTTTCCTAAACCCTGTCCCTGTTTATTTCCACATTACCTGAAGAGAGAGATACCAATACATCTGAAAAAGAACTGTAATGCTTTAACAACCAGTTTTATTTATTATATCTGGCTGTTGTTAAGTCTTTGTGCTGTTCTACCTTTCATTTTTGTTAATAGAACTCAGATTTCCTGAATATGAAAATGATTATTTCCTGCACAGCTGTGTTGCTGCATCATTAGTTTCTGCCCAGAATGGCTGATAAAAATGTAGAGTTTCTAGACGTGACATTTTTATCATCTGTATGAGGACCAGTGCCAGTAAAGAAGGCAATTATGAAGCTGAATCTTTTAAATAAATCCATCAGAGAAGAACTAATTATTTTGTTTCATAATACAACAATATCATGACACACTTAATATACAATACCAGAGAAGACTACAACAAACCATCTGTTCTTTGATGGTTAAGGTATGTATTTGGATATTCAGGTAAATGCTATGTGTCAACATCCACATGAATGCCAAGACCCAAAGTTTCCCAGCAGAACTTTGCCCATAACATCATACTGCCTTCTTCTTGCCCCTTTCATTTGCTGCCTAATATATCCCACCCCTTGAGCGGTACGCTCCAACAAGATAATTACTGTCGTTTACTTCACCTGCCAGAGGTAATAGGTGTACACAAATATCTTTTATGTAAACACTACTCTAAAAATGTATAAAGATCCTTTTAAAAAGAACCTTCTTCTATGGTATCGTGCCAAGAGCCTTGCTTAACACATTTATTTTTGAGAGCGTAGGTGTATCCTCATTCACAGAGTGGCCGTACCTATCTCTATCACTCCGTAACCTGCTTCCTCTTTCATCCCTGCCAAAGTAGCAAGAGGCAACCATCTGCATGGCTAAAAGCATCTTTGTATAGTGTTTGGTGTGAGCCTGTACTTTGGGCAGAAGCCCAGAGAGAGAGGAAGAGAGAGAGACAGTGAGAGGGAGATTGGAGGTAGGACTGATCCGACTGGGCTTTCGTTTGGAGAGTGCTGTAGTGATTCAGACTGTCATGTGGTCCAGCCAAGCGCACTGCAATCTCCTCCCCACAGCAGCTTCAGTACCACGGACAGGGACAGATGAATAACAACACACAGCCACACTAATGCATAGGGTGTCAAATCAAGAAGAAGAGTGACAGCCTAATGAAAGCTTCTCAAAACAAAGCTTTTGTCACAGGGTGTCCTCTGCTCATCAGTGGAATCAATAGATGGAAATTGCATCGTGATAACAGCTTATTTTGTTATGACTTTTAAAGAGACTACATTCTGTACTTATCTGTATGTCCTTCAGCTAAGAAAACAAAACCAGTTTATATTTAAACATTGCTAAAAGATAAAAAAAAAAAAAAAGCAAATAGAAAGTCTGTTCTCATTCAAGGCCATTCACTTCAGCTAAACGATATTAGTGCTCACTCGAGCATGGCTCTCATTTCATCCACAAACACTTTCAGTCATGCGATCCATTACACCTCTGTTGTTAAGATCAAAAGCATGTATACATTTCCCAGTGGAGAGCAGAATGAATTCAGCTTTGATCCACCGTTTCAGTCTGTCAGCAAAATCACACCCCTTCACCCCCTTCTCTCTCACTCTCTGTATGTTATGCACAGAAACACACAAAGCTGCCTGATCATAGTTAGATTATGGCTTTGTGGGACTGGAAATTGGGCCCGGGTGAGATTGTCTAGAGACACTGCAATTTAAAAAAAGGAACTCTTCTCAATGATTTCTTCTGTAAATGACAGGCTAACAAATAGGCTGTGTTGATAAGGAGAATTAATATTGATTTTGCCAGTGGCTTGAGGTTACATTTAAAATATCTTCACCTTTGAAATACAAGAGTGTGGTGTAATGTGTAAAAAATTTCCCATAATTTCCCACATCATGCAGTCTGTTTCTGGAAATTAAATGCAAAAACTGTGGTTTTGAATATTTTTCGGGGATATTACATAAGCCAATGCATTTCATTTTACCTGCCTGTTCAGTTTAGCACATTCGTTTGTACTGAAGTTGTAATATATGTCATGTTGTAATCAGTCTGGATTGTTTTTGGAATAAAGTACAAAATATGGCAATCAATCAGATCAGAGGCCATTAAAAAATAATCAGAAACATTTTTTTTATTATTTACATTTAAGATAAAGCAAGAAAAAATAAGTCTTTTTATTTAAAGTGTACACAGATGTAAAATTAAACTGAGACTGAATTGTGACAATTTTAGGTACATACATTTCACAAAATAAGAAGAAAAGAAAGAAAGAAAAATTCTGCAGGTTTTAAATTTTTATTTGATTTGTAAGTAGAAGAGAAGATACTTTGTTATCTTTTTAATTTGATGGAAAGTTACAGTTGTTCATTCAGTACTGTTTTTGAAGAATTAAAAAAATGATCATTCTTATTATTTGACAGTCAGTCAGTCATTTTCTGGGCCGCTTGTCCTTATTAGGGTCATGGGGGGGGGGGAGGTGCTGGAGTCCATCCCAGCTCACACAGGGCGAAGGACGGGGACAGACCCTGGACAGGTCGCCATTATTTGTATTTATATGTAATAATATAGAATAGAATAGAATAGAAACTCAAGAATTCAATTTTTCCAAATGATAAAAAACATACAACTTTTATGATTCATTTTATTTTACTAATATTGTATTAAACAATTTGCACGGAAACAAAAGTGTTAGGAAAACAATGCATATGCAATTTGAACATGGTTAAAAAAATGGTTAATCACAGTAATATCTTTTAAGGAGTCATTTTTAGTGTTGGTATTTTAAAAGACACCCCATTATGGGAATTGCTATTGAGTTAGCTTTAATGGTAGCCCTGAAGCTAGTAAATGTCATTGATTGTTAAAGCCATTGAGATCCATTAGAAGGACTCTTCTGGGGCCAGAACTGCAGCCATGCAGACGCTCACTGAGGAATGATCTCAGATGACCATATGTAGAGCCGAGCTTGTTCAACAGACTGGAAAAAGCCAAAAGATTTCTGGCAGGCAAAAGACATGAGCCGTCCAAATTTGTGTAAATGCTGCCATTAGTTGCGCTCCACAACACACGTGACTGGGGGTCCAAAGGCAACTGTTTTAAAACATGTCAGAGAGTTTCTTATCCAATGTGCTTCAGGTTCTACAGTGATACAGAAGCCCACGCAGGGTTTTGAGACATGAGAAACTCTGAGGGAAACTGGCCTGCTTCCACTAAGGCTGAGTGGAGCACTCTAGAAAATGTACCCTTGGAGACTGCTTGGTGTGAAAATAAAATAAAAGAAAAAACAACAATGGAAAGAACACAAATACCCCAACGACTTTTCATGCTACAGAATGTTCAGTCATTAGGATTTGAATCGTGCATTTCTTGTCCTTTGTGTTCTGTAGAAGTAAATATGCAGAGTTTATCTTCAATTAAAAGAAAAACGTCCAAGAAAGGATAAAAGGCAGAGAATCTTATGGAAGTACAGAGACATTGTCTATACAGCTCGAGGAAAGGTGATAATTTGCTCTCAGTATGTGTTCATAAAGGTATCCTTCCCCATCTACAGCCAATGATTATGCAATTATCTCTAATAACACCATTTAGACAGATTTGTATTGGGCTAAGTCAAAACGTCACACCTGGAAAGAACCCAGTGACCTGTTACTGTTTTTGCCTCTATCTTCTTTTGTTCTTAAGATTTAATGCAGAACCATCAGAGCATTATTGATGGCACATATGGCTTTAAGTAGAGTAGAGTGATCTTTTAATGAAGGTAAATATGGCACAATGACTATTTTGGTCTTCCAGTGTCAACAATATATTATTAAAATTATTAAATGCAATCATAAAATAATATTTTTACATTTTATATAACATTTAGTAGGATAATAATTCATATATTTAAATAATAACTCTCTCTCTCTCTCTCTCTCTCTCTCTCTCTCTCTCTCTCTCTCTCTCTCTATGGTCAGATGAATGAATCACGTAACTATATAATAATACAAAATTAAATAATTACTTCTTCAGAGTCTGTTTTTAGTTTGTGAATGTAATAGTACCGTATTGTATTACAAAACCTATCTTTTCATATTTTTTCAAAACGTCTTTGCCCAGGGGAAAAACGTACTAAACTTGGGTACTAAAAGGATGAATCAAATTGACCCTATTGTACCTTTGAGGGTTCTTTCACATTGTTTGAATATTTACATACAAAAATCATAAGTGTATAGTACACTGTCATAAAAAGAATACTAGTTTGCTGAAGATTTAAACAGGTAAATTATTTTAAAATATTTCCTAGGGTGAATACGCTTTTCCAGTTTAACTCTGAGGACATTTCCCCAATATTTTACACTAAAGCATTTCATATTGATGTGAAATTTGGAAGCCACACAGAATCTTGAGCCCATTAAAGTTCTTATAAGGTAAATAAAATTTTCAAGCAAGCTGAGTATGAAATTGCATTGGAGGGGAAGCAAAGAGTACAGGTTAAATATTTATTTTTAGAACATTAATGTTTGATGTTCCTTAAATTAGCAAAATGCTGACATCAAATATATCAGCAAAAGCTCCCCATTGACAGGTAACGTCCACATCCTTCTGGGGTATGACGCACAGCTTAATCCCATTTACAAATATGTAAATCATAAATCTGTTTTATATCCCAGTTTGATGTTTTAGAATAAGCCAACTTGTATATGCTGTAGGCTAAAAATAAGCAAATGAAGACGAGAAGTATTTGCTAAAATTAGTATAATCCTGAATAAAGCCAGTCTGCCAAACTGCTTCATCATGTGGATGCTTGGCACAACATTTCAATGTTAAAATGTTTCAAATAATGAATTAATAATGAATAAACTCACCATAAAAAGTATTTTGCATCATTTCAGTGCAAGTATAAGTGCTATTAGCAGAGGATTACTCTTTCATTATAGCACACTGTTCCACACACTTTCTGCTTCATGGCCAAGCAAAGCACAAGACTGAAACTTTCACAGTTGAGTGTGACAGCTGAAGGGTGTCTGTGTGGAACACCGGGATATTTTGACTGAGTAGCAAAACCCCTCACACCTTAATATTAATTCTTACTGTGGAACAGCATGTTATAAGCTAAAATAGGCACACTTGAACTGTAGCAGAAATGTACACCCAGGTCATTGAATAGAGTAGAGTAGAGTAGAGTACTGCAATGGGCTGGCGACCTGTCCAGGGTGCGTCCCCCGTCCTCGCCCTGTGTGCGCTGGGTTGGACGCCAGCACTCCCCCGCGACCCCGTTTGGGACAAGCGGCAGAAAATGGATGGATAGAGTAGAGTAGAGTAGAGTGATCTTTTATTATCCCACGAATGGGGAAATTTGGGTGTTACAGGGCTCTTATAAAAATGACAGGTGTACAGAAAGAAAAGAAAAAATATATAAAGATATAGAGAAAGAGGAACAGGAACAAGTACAGGAGAAGAAGTAGAGGAGCTATAAATAAATAATAAATTATCTGTCTATAAATATCTATATATATAATACATATACATATCTACAAGAGTAATAATACACGGTAATAAATAAGTTTTGAATGAATTATACATATAAATAACAAGTAGCAAAATATAAATATAGCAAAAATATGAATATAAATGTAATAATAAATAATAAATGTAATAAAAAAATGTAGTAGTAGTAATAATAATAATAATAATAATAATATAATATACAATACAGTAATAATAATAATAATAATATACAATAATATACAACAATAATAATATATATAATATAATATAATATATAATAATAATAAACAAAAGGGGCAGCGGTGGCCTAGTGGTTAGGGTGTTGGCCATATGATCGGCGGATCGGGGGTTCAAACCCCTTCCCAGTGGGTTGCCCTGAGGTACCCTTGAGCAAGGTGCTGTCCCCGTCCCGCTCCTCCCTGCGATGGGCTGGCGACCTGTCCAGGGTGCGTCCCCCGTCCTCACCCTGTGTGCGCTGGGTTGGACACCGGCACTCCCCCGCGACCCCGTTTGGAACAAGCGGCGGATAATGGATGGATAATAATAAACAAGCAATGTAATGTTATGATGTAATAATATAATGAATAGTGGGATAGTATAATCCATACCTGACAAGACTGATTTTCTTCAGGGAAAAGACACACAGCTGAGAAAAAAACTAAGACGCATGAAGAGAAAAGATGACTGATTTTAGGACCATTCAACTTAATTAGACTTTTATTTGTTTTTTATAATTCTATGAGTCCTTTGATTCACTCCAACCCTGCTTGGAAAAAGTCTGATACAAATTGGTGGTCTGGGAGTAGAAATATAAGTTAGCACTGCTTGTCACAGAATTTCTCTCTATAAAACATTTATGTATTTTTAAGTCTTAGTTCAAGTTCATTCAAAATTCAATTCACTTTGGAAAAATGGAAAACCTGCTACCAACCAACCAACAAACCAACCAAAAAAATGTCTAATTAACAAATGTACCCTTTACATAAACCTTGACTGATTAGACATAGACACATTTGATGTTTGAAATAGCTAATCTAGCTAAAAGATTACACATAACTGTTCATGAAAAATTGACTAAAATATCACTCTGAAGAGTCTGATCAAAGAAAAATGTTTTAACTTTCTTTTGTTCTATTGGTGATTGTTTTGCTGCCCTTTAATGCTTTGCACCACAATCCTCCTACATCTAAGAGCTCTTGTAAAATGTTTAATGCATGGGCTAATTTATTATGTGCTCTCTATGAATGACGCAGTAAAGAACCATATTACTATTCATTGTACATCTCAGTGGCATAATGCATAATTTACTCAGTGAGAAAAGCCCATAGTATTTCGCATCTTCTGCCTTTCAGTGAAAACACCTCAAAAGATCTGCCCTTTCTCTTCACGTATGCAATTTGCTCTTTCCATTTATTTTATAATACAGATTTTTTGTTTTAAAGCAATCTGCACATGTGTGCAGCTGCTGAATAAAACCATATTTAACAGTGCTAAAACATTGTCCTCATCCACTACTTTCAGTCTTTCACCAACACATTGCTAATTGATTACTAATTATTCATTGCATTATTTAATGCATTATGCATCACCATGTTATCCTAACAGAAGGTATACTTGTATGTGAATGTGTGTGGAGTGTAGATAAGGGTGTTTGTTTCTCTTCTATCTTGTGGACAAAGCTGACAGCTGGTGGGAAGTTAGAGGACTGAGCTAGGCACTCTTATATGTGCCATCTCTACATATCAGATTTACTCAGTTTCAGTTCAGATAATATGGGTTACTATTTTTTATTTTGATACGTTTTTTTTTAATTGTTTTTGTTGTTTGCTATGACAGTTTATGATAACGCTAACTTTAATCAACCTTAGGTGTTGGTATGAGAGCTGATGAACTTCCCACCATGTTCTAGCAGTGTAGTATTTGTATAGAACAAGACACAGAGCAAAGCAGGTGTCATGATAAGAAGAAAAGATGGTAGGGTACTTGCCTACGGACCTCTGGATCAAGAGGTCCCCGGTTCGAATCTCACCTCTAGCACTACCACCAATGGGTCCCTGAGCAAGACCCTTAACCCTGAGTTGCTCCAGGGGGACTGTCCCTGTAATTAGGACATGTAAGTCGCTCTGGATAAGAGCGTCTGATAAATGCCGTAAATGTAAATGTAAATGTAAAAGAAAATTACAGTTGTGGACCAATTTGTTAGTACCCACACAGCTCACTGAAACATTGCTTCATTTCTCCTTAAAAGTGATTAAAATATATCAGAAGGATATTGTGCATGGTGGACAAAGAACCAAAGGCTCTAGAGAGGAGAGGAATGAAAGTGAGTAGGTCAAAGACAGAATACATGAGTGTGAATGAAAGGGAGGACAGTGGAGTGGTTAGGATGCAGGGAGTAGAGGTGACAAAGGTGGAGGAGTTTAAATACTTGGGATCAACAGTTCAGAGTAACGGTGAGTGTGTAAGAGAGGTGAAGAAGAGAGTGCAGGCAGGTTAGAATGGGTTGAGAAGAGTGGCTGGAGTGATTTGTGACAGACGGGTACCAGCAAGAGTAAATGGGAAGGTTTACAGGACAGCAGTGAGGCCAGCTATGTTGTATGGGTTTGAGACGGTGGCACTGACGAAAAGATAGGAGGTGGAGCTGGAAGTGTTACATGGTGTGACAAGGATGGACAGGATTAGAAATTAATATATTAGAGGGACAGCTTAGGTTAGATGTTTTGGAGACAAAGTTAGAGAAGCAAGGTTGCGTTGGTTTGGACATGTCCAGAGGAGAGATGAGGATTATATTCTAAGGAGGATGTTGAAGATGGAGCTCCCAGGAAAGAGGAAAAGAGGAACACCAAAGAGGAGGTTTATGGACGTTGTGAGAGAGGACATGCAGGTGGTCGGTTTGAAGGAGGAAGATGCAGACGACAGGAAGGAATGGAGACGATTGATCCATTGTGGTGACCCCTAAATGGGAGCAGCCAAAAGAAAAAGAAGAGACAAAGAGCCAAAGAAATCATCAAAAAAAAATTCAAGCTGAACTGCACCATCCATTTCTTTTTGAACATCAATGGGCTCCATGGAAGGAGACCCACAAGGACTACTAACACTATTGCAAGAAAAAAATAAAATTAAACAGCCTGCAGTTTGCTAAAAAGCATTGTCCTTAGGACAGATGAAATATCAAGTCACATCAGCTCCATCTTCACAGATAAAACAATAAGCTTTTACAGAAAAGAACACCATATCAACTGTGAAACATAGAGTGGGCTCAGTTATGTTTAGGTTCTGTTTTCTACCTTGAATCTGTGCAGGGCAAAATAAAATCTATAACTATAATTCAGAAAATATCAGTTTTCTGAAGTGAAACATACTGCCCAGTGTCAGGAGGCTCAGACTCATTTGCAAGCATCGGTCCTCCAATAGTATAATGTACTAATGTTCAAAACATACAGCTAAAAGCACCAAAGAATGGCTTATACAAGACACTGAACTACTCTCTTATTCTTAACCCTCTTTATCATTATTTTTATCCTGTTGAACATCCATGGAACAATTTATATATTTTATTCTACATTTGAATATAAGCTATATATCATAATATTAAAAGTGATAATAAAATTAGGAATTTGTAAGTGTTAGTGTTGCTAGTGTTATAATTTCAAACTGGTAATCAAATTTAAAGGGGGGTAATTAAAGGGATAACTGAGTAATTATTATTATTACATTATATTATTTATTATTACATTAAAAGTTATTCATTAATTACTATTGTTATCATAAAATTATATAACTGAAATAATATTTATAGTTTAATTTAATTATTTAAGCAATGTGATTCTAATAGTGTCTTTTTGATTCATTTATTTTCACATCTGTTTTAGATTTTTGTCTCACACTTAAGATTTGTGGTTTTAAACTGAATTAAAATATAGAGTTTGATTACATGAGCAAACCTTTTTTTGGCTTTTTTTTTTTCATTTTGAACTCTCTTTTAAAGGCCCATGCTCGTCCCTGAATTGAGATCATAGCCGAAGAAAGAAAGAGAGCCCAGAAATGTTACATCTCACTGCTCAGGTTGGTGTCAATAGGCCACTTATAATTTCACTCTAGTTTACTGCTTTATGCTGAAGTGCCTTTTTCTGCTGGATTAACTGCTTGTCTACATGTTTTCAATCTCATTTTACAAAATGCTTTTTAGTATTGCTATCACTTGTAACAAACCTATTAATCTATTCAAATATTCCTTGTGTCATATATGTGTGTGTGTGTGTGTGTGTGTGTTTGTGTGAAAATATGTTAGTGTTTCTACGTTATTGGATTAAAGGGGCCACTCTTTGTGAACCTAGCGAGAATGTCAGTGTCAGTGTGTTGGGCAGTACTCTGTATCTAACAGCTGTTAGCTGTTATTCTATTGCTTGACAGTTGTGTCCCTGCCAAAAAACAAGTGCTAAACTGGCCATAATTTTTTCTCCTTCATTAAGTTCACATTATAACTTTTTGTGTATTTGCGTGAGAGTGTGTGTATGTGTGTGTGCACGGATATAGAGGAAACCAAAATGAAAGCAGTTTTCCATCTGCTTCCTCTTTATACTATCCATCATTCTGTGCAGTTTTCATTGAATTAATTGAGCCTTTTGACGACTGCTATCTTAACTCTGGCAGCAAACTGCTGACTCGCTAACACTACTAATTAGTCTTCAGTGGATGCAGTGAGTGCTAGAGCTCCTCTTTGTTTCTGTTGTCAGGGTCATTGCAAGTTTTCTGAGGCACTACTAAGGCCCTCAAAATGTCACAGCTTGTCTTTGCTTCTGTTATTTGTATTGATGTTTCTAAAATCAAGTTCTTTTTTTTCAGTTTTGCCCAATTCAGTGCCATTCGCACATACAGAACTTTTTGGAGACACCTTATAATGTCACAGTGAGGGACTTCTACAGCTTATGCATTCAGGCATTATGTTACCATATATATTTCCAAATGAATTCACTTAAGGACTATCTCTGGGTTTCTTTTTCCTTTGAACACCTAGATTGCTTCATCAAAGCTAAAAACATAAAAATCTTTCTAGCCTAGTGTAGTGTTTGTTTGGCTGTCACAGGTTTGCTGTGCTCAAGCTCCCATTCCCCACACCAGCCCACTCTACATTGCTGCGACTGTTGCTATGGCAACGGAAATAAAAGCAATTAAGGATGATTTAAGAAGAAAAAGCTGATGAGTTGTAATTTCCATGTGGCCCTTGGAGCTGCATGAGCGCCAGGTGCTAATGTGCTCCTTTATCCCTTTCCAATCTCATCATGCTTGACTTCAAAACACAAAGCAAAAAATGCTGACAAATGAGTAGAAGTTTCCATTTGTTTTGTTTTGTTTAACTGCTGAGTGGAAAAAAGGTCTGCTAATGCAAGATTAATTTGAATGTGCATATATAATACTGACTGACAAGCCAGGACTTTTGACTAGCCAAGGGAGCAGCACTGCCTAGCACATTCTTGTCAAAGCTGGCTTTAACTGAGCTAAAACCTAGAGAATTCTGACATGTTTTAACTTTCAAAGCTCACCCTGGCTGAAGCTGCCAGACAGATTTTGTAACTGGCTGAGAGAGACTTAGATGAGGACATGAAACTACTAGCCACTTTTTAAACCCTTATTCCTGCAGTTCACGTACACTCTGGCAACAATTTCTGTTCACACCAAAATAAACTTAAATGTAAATATCTGTAGATGTAAATATCTTCTTATACAATCTATTTTTTGTGATGCTCAATGTTGGTACCCTTCTTGTAAATTCA
This sequence comes from Hepsetus odoe, assembly GCA_017165825.1. NCBI lineage: Eukaryota > Metazoa > Chordata > Actinopteri > Characiformes > Hepsetidae > Hepsetus > Hepsetus odoe. The sequence continues at coordinate 12,009,890 of CM029381.1, read as the reverse complement.
CCGTTACTCCTGCTACCTGTATTACCAGAAATTGCAGAGCAGTGAGAAATAAAATATATCTTAATATTCTATTGATGAAAGAATACCTGTCTAAATTCTTGCCCCTAAAACCCGCATGGGAGAAAAAAGGACATGATACCTTTTCCTGCACTGACAGACTCCTGAAACATTTCAGAGATGTAGATAAGCACCATAAAAATGATGAGATTTGACACTTTTTGTATGTAAATGTTCTTCATTATTAATTAAGGGCAAAGGGTCAGAGGATTAATTGTATGTAAGCCATTGTTAAGATCAACTGAGGAAATCTGAGGGTAGTTTCTCTGCAGCAAAATTTCAAAAACCATGTATAGCATAAATTTAATAAGACTGGACACTGAAGACTTATTCTCTCTTTTCCCTTTAATGATCAACAGTTGTGAATATAAACACTCTCATTATGTAGATTGGGTCTGGGTCTGGGTCAAGTCTTGTTTATCTCAAAAGAGCTGAAAAGAGGTTTTACCCAAATGGTGCAGTAAATGACCTCTGCACTCTTAAAAATAAAGGTTTCCAAATTTTTCTTGGCATGTATTAAATTCATTTCTAAAAGAATATATTAGTCTTACTGTATACTAAAATATATTTGTTTCAGGGCTAGTTAAGGTGTTACTGTTTGTAAATGTCCAGAAAATAAAAGAAATCAAAGAAAACCAAAGAAAAACCATGTGCCATATTGAACCACTTATGGCCAGCAAAGGACCTCTAACCCCTGAAGCTCCATGCCTTTGCATGGATTTTATGTCTCTTTGACTGTGTGTATAACATTAAATGCTTAGTCTGGACACAAAGCTGATTGTTGAACAGTGCATTTAGCAGAAACAATCCCTGAACGGGGTATTAGAGACTGAGTTTATGATTACACAATCCATTGCTTTTCTTTGGCAAAAGTGGCACACTGGAAATGCACTAGATAGAAATGATAAGAAGCTTAATGTAGTCCTCTCTTGATATGATGAACATGATCGGAAGCATACTCTCTGCACATGACTTGTTTCTTAGTTCTTCTTGTCTAATCTGAGCTGCTCACCTGTCTTCCACACAAACACTTGCCTCTTCCCACAGACCCAGCAATAACAGGAGCTGACAGCTGAGGCATAGAGGCAAAATTAATATGAAAGGAAAGGAGTTTCTTTTTTGTTTCACTCCACACCGCTTTGTGTTATAATGACGGTAATGGGCCCACTGCTTCCTGTTCAGAAACCTCCTGCCTCTCTGTCTGCCTTTCAAAAGGTGAAAAGCTTTTAAGGTATAATGGGGACGCAAATGTTACCTCCTGGCACTGGAGAATTAGCCATGCCCCGTCACCTTTAACCACTAGCTGGGTGAAAATCATCTTTGACTGAGTGGTGTACAGGCCAGTGGATAGTTCCTTGAATGCATGTGCACATCAGTTGCATGGTATATGGAAGCTATGAATGGTTCAAATCTGTGTTTCATCTCTTTAATCTTTTAGCCACCTGTTTTTACATTAACTGCTGAATGCAGCTACACCATACTGCTGGACCAATAGGCACAGATGGCAGCCTGAATGTCTATCTATGCTCCCAAGAGAATTACTGTGCTTTACCATGATATCAAGGAAGATCAGCAAGGTCATGTTCTGTGATGTTTACAGTTGCTTTCCTTTCTGCATTGATCCACTTGTGATATGTAAGTGAGCTATGTGTGGATGAATGGTAAATAAAATGTCCTTGATGCTGTAATGGGCGATATATTGAAAACACTTGACAAAGAGAAATGAACTGAAAAAAGCTGCCCTTTCTAGCAGCAGCACCAGGGATTCCATTACGGAAGGGCATAACATTGTTTTGTGGTTCCAGTTAAATAACACAATAAATTGTTATGCTGCTCCAAAAAGGGCACCCATTATTCACCTTTCTAGAGTTAATTGTTTTATTATGTGACTTAAAATACATTTACATGCTTCAAAGTGTCAAAAAGTTTTCTAGTTTTCTTATTCTGTACATCTTTTCTGTCCCAGTTTTATCTCCAATCTGAAATGGTCTGTTTAGGCTCCTGTGTCTTTAAAGCCTCTCTCCTCCTGTGGAGCAGGACAGTCACAGCCTAGTGTGATCTCATTTGGCCATCTTATGGGGGGGATGTGATGAGAAACAAGATTTCTTAGTCTTAGGTGGACAGAGTGTTTCTCACTATTCCATATACAGCTTTAAGGTGCTTATATGAACTGAAAAATATGTTTTGTTCATCCTTTTTAAAGCTGTCTGGAAATAGAAGAAACAATCACAGCTTAGGTGAATCTCAGCTTGGGATTTTGTACTAGTCAATTTATCCATGTATGTACTAGTCAATATATCAATATATGTCTTTTCCACTGGTCTTATTATGTCTTTCACTTTATGGGTAAACATTAGAATATTGATATTAATGTGGTGTACACTCAGTTAAAGATACCCAAGTCTGCATGATAGATAGAGTGCTGCAATTGTCTAGCATTCCTTTGTCAGAACCTATTCGATGAATCTTTTGAAATGCTTAAATAATCTCAACAAATCAATCTTTTTATATTTGAGCATGCAGTACATATTAAAGCTGAAAATATAGGTTCTTATAACATAAAGGTTTGAATGTGTGGTTGGAGGGATAACCTTTAACCTGTTTAAAATGTACTTTAAACTTTTTAAACTTAACAGTAGCCTATTAGAAAGAGGAATGGCTGTTTTACAAGTGTCTTTTAGACATCTGAAAGTATGACAAGACTCCAAAGAAAACTGGCACCTTCACAGCAAGTAACTTGCTCATCTTCAAGCGTTCTAGTTTCAGTTGAACTGCTACTCTTATGGTAAAAAGTTAAATGTACTTTCGACCTCCTCTGCTGGAAATGAGAGTTCTTGCGCTGGACCAAACCTCAGGCAGTGACCTTCTCAGACATTCACAACAAAGACACCCAGGCTAATTTACACAGCATAAATTCGTTCATTCAGCTTAGAGTTATGAAATCTTTGACTTTGTTTGGTTCCTTTCCCAACCACATGCTTCTTGAAAGTGTCTCTCTAAAGAGGAAAATCAAAGTATCCCCACTGACTTTCTCTGTAGAGAAAACGAAACACAAAAACCTAGTCTCAGCTGAACTGCAGCCAGTGCTTCTATGAAGAGCCAGAGGACAGGGACATACTGCTTCGCTCTGAAGGCTGATCCAGAGATGGCAGGAAGGGCTTGTCAATCCTGCAGAGGCTGTTGCTACAATGTGGCAAACGACTCTGTATGATGACCACTTCTGCCTGCCAGGAATACCTGAAAGGTGAAAAATACTCAAACTAAATTCTCGGAACTTATTTCGTTTAAAACTCATTAGAAGGATGCTGGACTGGTAAAATTCCACAGGTTACTTTTGGCCCACCTGCACAGTTACTTGTACAGTTCTAATGCTTAAACTGATTGAGTTTAAGGAGTAGTTGAGAGAGCTGATTGATGCCACAGCTCAGTTGTGTCTGAACTGAAATAATAAAGAACTATGCAATGCAAAGGTAACACTGATCGCACAGAATTACCAGTTTATAGGATACGCTTTATGCCAACGCTCAGTTGCCATTTTATCAATATTACCCCACCTTGCATGCGTACTTTCTTGTCCAATAACAACGGTTCCACAGTAGCCTTATTTTGTATTAGAGAATGCAAAACTGAATGTTTTTCAAGACCTCTTTGTCACATCAGTAGAAAGGTTGCTGCATGGAATTTGGGGGAAAAAAATTGTTTTGAAATGATTATATTTGAATGAAAGTAAGATCCAACCTTTTATTTGATTGATTTTTTGTTCATTTTCACTCTTCAACATTTTAAATTAGAAAAACGGCATAACATTCGCTGAGGCTATATTTTGTTTTTTCATGTAATACCTTTAATTACAGAAAAAAAAGCTTTTTTAAAAGGAAATAAGTTAGTATATGATGTCATTTTCACTTAAACAAAACAAACACATAATTTAACCATGGCTCCCAAACCTTTTGCATAAACCCACATTATACATTCATCGTTTCGGGTTTCATGTTTCCTTTATTTGAAAGTTGGGTAGGTTACAAAGTTAAGCGAATAAAAGAGGCTGGCAAAGAATGCTTCGGCACTCAGCTGCCTTTTTCAATCACCACTGGAATTACTTAAGCAAGTCTTAATCATTCCATTTTGCACACTCATGCATTATTTATGTTCTGAGCTATTAATTAAGTTCATCTTTCAGATTACTTAGAACCCACGTTGCCAGTTCCCATAAGTCATTTTCCTGGCAATCAGCTGGTGAAACATGCCATGAAACAAGATTTTTTATCTCAGATAGTATGGATGGGACAATAGAGGAGCACTAAAATGTTACTGGCTTTTGTCAGGGGCTTTATTTGAATGAAAGTGATTAATAAGCTGTTGATGAAAAAGGCCTTTTTTATCACAAGTGATATCATTTAATCTCACTGAACTGTTTTTATATTCAACTTTGCGTCATGTTTACATTAACAAGCAGTCTATTAAGCACTCAGTAGGACGCATGAATCTTTTGAGGCATGTGGATAAGCTGCACAAGTAAGCAGCAATTACAGATAATAATAAAGGATAAATAGCAGAGGGGGTTTATTTAATTGCTCAGATGAACAAAGAGACATTGTGAAAGGATGTCAATATCTTTACAGGCAGATGCAGAGCTAATGTTAGTGCTAATAGCAGTAAGCAAGCTTTAGAAAGAGCTGACAGCTTCAGAATTTGTAGAACATTACATGTAATATAAAGCGATGATTATGAAATGTTTATATCATTTATTCATAAACAAGTGTTGCACTGCCCATTGCATCTGACAAAAAATGGTAAATGTTCTGTAATGCATTTTATAATTTGAGTCTCTTAGGAACAAATGGGTATCAGTCAACAGAAAAAACAAAGACTTATTGTCAGTTCTCAGTTATGAAACTGCTGAATCTGAAATACAAAAAAAAAATTACAGCAGAGGTGCAAGCAAATACATATTATGTTTAACAGTTTAAAAAACAATGAAAGATGATGATGATGAAGATGAAGCTGCATTGAATTCATGCAAATTGATGCAATTGCTGTATTTTCTTAACGCTTCCGTGTCAATGACACATAATGTAGAGTTAAACCATGTATGAGTTTCACATGAGTTTAGTACAAGAGATGATATAAATCAGATATAAATATACATTTCTATATAAGATATACATTTCTGTTATAGCACTAAAAGGCCTTATGGCAGTATTTTGGCCCACATTAATATATGACTGACTGTATTTCAGATAAATTTTAGTATTTCATTTCCCAAAATTGTTAGTGATAAGGTCTTATTTTAATTAATATATTAATAATATGTGTTATTTAACAAGTACATTAAAATAGTGTTTAAAATATATTGTTATAGTTAACATTGTTAATGGTTTACATAATATCAGCATTTGAAGCTGGAGTGAATAATCTTGTTTCTTTCTTTCACTCACTCACTCACTCACTCACTCACTCACTCACTCGCTCACTCACTCACACTCCACTACACACTGCACCACCATGCTGCTCCTTGTTTCTTCAGGTCATTTAAATACAATTTAATAACAAAATCTCTCCGTCTCCTGACACATTGGTAACCTTGTCCGTATTCTTTCTGCAGTCTGTTATCTGCCCATTCCTGTGGTGTCCCTGTATTGATCCATGTCAGTCAGTGCATAGGTCTCCATCTCTGCCCCTGTGTTCATCTGGTTGTCTGTCCACTCTCTTCTTCTGTTGTCAGTACAGTCTCCTCTTCTGTTGTCTGCCATCTCATCTTGTTCTCTGCTGGGCCTCCCTTCTTCTCATTTACCCCTTCTGTTTACTCTCCTCAGTTCCCATGTCCAGCTATCAAACAAATCTTCCACCCTGCTGTCTGTCCAGTCTCACATTTTAGTCCACTGTCCAGTCCCCTGTCAAGTCACCTACTCAGGCCCCTAATTGCTCATGTTGTCTTCTAATCATTGCCCACTCAGTCTTTTGTCTTATTTTTTGTTCTGCTCTTGTTAAGTTCCTATCATTAAATACCTGTTGGTATCCTCTTCCTCACCGCCTTCCATGGTACGAGTTTTTCATGCTTTGCATAGCTGCACTATGGGAGTGGGGCTTCTTTAACATCCTATCATCTATTGTTCCCATCTCTGTCTGTCCTCCCTTCTTCTTTACCTTCTTGTTTTCCCAGTAGTGTGTTTATGTCTCAGTATTTAAATCCATTCCATGTTCACGCCCTCCAGCTGTGTGTTTTTTTAGTACCTCCTCCTTCATCAGTCTCAGCTGTTCCTTGTTTCAGCATATAATATATATATATATACATATATATATATATATATATACATAGCACTGTGCAAAAATTTATGTATGTAGGGAATACAAATAAAGAATGCTTTCTGCAGAAATGGAAGTGTTAATCATTTACTTTCATCAATCAACAAATGTATGAACTTAACAAAAGAGAATCTAAACTTCAATCAATATATTTATGCGACCCACCCTTTGCCTTCAAAACAGCATCAATTCTTCTAGGTACACTTGCAAATAGTTTTTGAAGGAACTCGGCTGGTAGGTTGTTCCAAAAGTCTTGGAGAACTAACCACAGATCTCTTCAGGATTCCTCACATCCTTCTGTCTCTTCATGTAATCCAGACACACTGGATGATGTTGAGATCAGGGCTCTGTGGGGGCCAGAAGAACTGATGCTGGTTTGAAGGCAAAAGGTAGTAACACCGAATATTGATTTGATTTAGATTTTTCTTTTGTTCGCTCACTTTGCATTTTGTAAATTGATGAAAATAAACAATCATTATTTATATTTCTGAAAGCATTCTTTGTTTACAGCATTTTTTCCACACCTGCCTAAAACTTTTGCACAGTACTGTACATGTTTGTCATTTTCTCCTGGCTAGTTACGAATGTCTGCAGGGGCAGCAGTGGCAGTGTTAGTGGTTAGAGAATAGGTCCCATAGTTGAGGTGGTGGGTTTGAGTGCCAAACTTAAGCTTATTTGAGGTACCCATGCACAGGGTATTGTCCCCAACGCTGCTCAGGTAATAGATATGGCTGCTTTCTGCTCCACTTGGTGAGTGCAGTTAAATGCAGAGAAAGCATTTTTTTCATGCTGTGCTGTGCTGTAAGTTCACATTGACAAAAAGTCGCTTTCACTTCATGTCCTGGTCTATAGATTCCCTCTTGTGGCTTTTGTGTTTCTAGTTTTTAGTTTGCTTTCAATTATTGCTTGTCTGTCACCATAGACTTCAAGACCACTGCATACCTTCTTGCCTCATCATTCTTGCCATAATGTTTTGCAGTGGGAATAAAACCTAGAGAGGCTGTAATGCAGATAAAACCTCAGAATATGTTGTTAATAATAAAATGTAGGACTTAATATGCGGTAAAATGTATAAATTATAAAGAACTTAATATATAGATTCAGTATTTGTTGGATCGAGGAAGTCAGATATAGACCCACATACAGTGACGGACCTATCTTTGTACATTGAAAAAATGCTGAAAGGAGCCAGTAGACCTTTACATCGAATAGATAGTCTTTAAACCCAAAAATGTAAACTAAAAAAGCTTCATCACACATCTTAATTGGCAGTGTTGGCATTGCTCCAGGCAAACCCTATAAAGTGAAAGTGAAAGTGACGATTTTTGTCATTGTGAAACACAGCACAGCACACAGTGAGACACAACGAAACTCTGCTTCACTTCTGCTTTTAATTCATACACACACGTGCAGCAAGGGGCAGCTATTTAAAGTGCCTGGGGAGCAGTGATGGGGACAGTACCTTGCTAAAGGGTACCTCAGGGCTAACTACTGGTATGGGATTTGACCTTCCGATCCTGGGACCAACTTTCTAACCACTAGGCCTCCACAGCAAACAACTCTTTAAGTCTTTGTGAAAAAGGAACAAACACTCAGTTTTATCTCCTGCCTGTTGCTATTAATGAGGTAAAGCTTGTCTGTGCTTAATTACCTGCAATTTCCAGGTTTTACTCCCAAACAAACTGCGCATTAAATATTCTATGATAATTTTTTTTTTATAATTTACTTTACTTTACATATTTTTATATTTACTATCATCCCCCCATGCAGAAGGCATGTAGTCAGCAGACTGTAGAGCTATGTCTCATTCACAAAGTCATGTAGTTACATCTCTCTGGCACTGTTTTCTTTTTCTTTAAGGTCCCATTCTGGCATGCTGTCTATAAGTCACGGTGTAATCAATGCAAAAAAAAAAAGCCAAAGAACAACAACATAAAGATAGATGTGAAAATTGCTATCGGCAACCTACTTTAACAACTGTACAATGAAGAAAAGGGACTATTGCTGCTATCATTTTGTCATAGACAGCTCAGACAGTATTTTTGTGCGTATACATGTGGTTTTGTCCTCTATACATGCATTGATTGCTTTTCTCTACTTTGGAGCGTAACTGGCAATAAAGTTGTAATGATGGGGGCTTTTGTGCAGGATGCAAGTGCAAATTTAAAGGACTTTATTAAATAAAACAAAACAAGACTATTAAAACACTAAATAATACATAATCATAGAGGAAGTGTATCGCAAGAGAAATGCTACATAAAAGATGCAGGTAAGCAATGCAGAGAATGACGCATGGCAGATGTAATGGCTATGCTGCCAGTTGTGGCAGCAAAGACCTGACAAAGACTGAGTGAAACACAAAAACTACTTATTATACTAAAGAACTAGAAACTCAGGAGCAATGTACTGTCCCCATTACTGCTCCCTGGGCGCTAAACACAACTGCCCACTCCTGCACGTGTGTATATGCGTTAAAGGCAATGATCGCCTTGTGGTCAGGAAGTTGGCCACAGGATCGAAAGATTGTTGGTTCAAACCACAATCTGTGCTGTGCTGTGTCCTCGCAATGACAAGAATAGTCACTTTTACTTAAATTCAAAGAATGCATTTGGTTGTGTGGTTCACTGTGTGCTGTACTGTGTTTCACAATGAGAAATAGTCACTTTCACTTTAAAATAGCAAAATATAGCAAAATAGCACAAGTATTAGTGCTCCAATGATTTTGGAACTCATGCCAAGTTCAAATCAGAGATAACAGCTGTGGATCTTGAGCTCCAGCCTAGTTTATACCCAAGAAATCTGTATATTCTCTGTGCACAGCACGCAAGGCTAAGCAGTCTGGAATAGTAGACGCACACGAACGAGTGACTTCATCTCCAGCAGCTGTCTGGAACAGCAGACACATGTGACTGAAAAGTGGCTTCACTTCCAACAGAGAAATCGCAGTGTTTTCTCAATAAATTCTTTCTTAATTAAAAGTCTTGAAAACTCAAGCAAAGTTTGTTTTTTTAGCTATACCACTCTAGGTGTATTTGTACATCAGCTTTATAGGACCCAGGAGGAGCTGGAACAACTCTCCTACCCTAAGACAAATGGTAGAGTAATATTTTGGCTATATCGCTTACAAATAAATAAACCATCAACAAACAAAACAGCAGACTCATGTTGAGGGCTGTCTAGAGAGTCTGTCTATTAATTAGAGGAACAAAACTCTCCCAGCACATTTATTTCACTTCACAGCATGAAGCACCAGGGTAACCACGGTCAAATCACAGAGTTCACCAAAAACACAACATAAATCCCAAACCACGTTTGAATAGTGGAGGAGCGGGTCAGCTCAATTGCTTGGCTGAGTATTAATACTATAACCAACAACAACAATAATAGCCAACCTTTGCTATACAATGGTATAAGCAAAGACCATACTTCCACTACTGCTACTGATACTACTACTACTACTGCTACTACTACTGCTACTACTACTGATACTACTACTGCTACTACTACTGCTACTACTACTGATACTACTACTGATACTACTACTGCTACTACTACTGATACTACTACTGCTACTGCTACTACTACTGCTACTACTACTGCTACTACTACTGATACTACTACTGCTACTGCTACTACTACTGCTACTACTACTGCTACTACTACTGATACTACTACTGCTACTACTACTGCTACTACTACTGATACTACTACTGATACTACTACTGCTACTACTACTGATACTACTACTGCTACTGCTACTACTACTGCTACTACTACTGCTACTACTACTGATACTACTACTGCTACTACTACTGCTACTACTACTGATACTACTACTTCTACTGCTACTGATACTACTACTACTACTACTGATACTACTACTGATACTACTACTACTACTGATACTACTACTGATACTACTACTGATACTACTACTACTACTGATACTACTACTGATACTGATACTACTACTACTACTACTGATACTACTACTGATACTACTACTACTACTGATACTACTACTGATACTACTACTACTACTGATACTACTACTGATACTGATACTACTACTGATACTACTACTGATACTGATACTACTACTACTACTGATACTACTACTGCTACTGATACTACTACTACTACTGCTACTACTACTGCTACTACTACTGATACTACTACTTCTACTGCTACTGATACTACTACTACTACTACTGATACTACTACTACTACTGATACTACTACTGCTACTGATACTACTACTGCTACTACTACACACACTCTTTGTTACCCCTACTCCCTGCATCCTAACCTACTACTACTGATACAACTACTAATACTTCCACTACTACTACTACTACTACGACTAATGCTAGTGCTACTATCACTGATACAACTGCTAATACTTCCACTAATACTACTACTGCTGCTGCTACTACAACTACTACTAATATTACAGCTTCTACTATTGCTACTACTTCTACTTCTACTGTTGCTACTACCTTTTGCTTTTCACTAAAGATGTAAAGATTTTGGATTTCAGGCCAAGGCCAAGATGAATATGGGGTGAGTGATCATATTTTCAGTTTTACCAAGTGTTTTTTGTCTGTTGCCACACCAGTGGTTTCCTTTTTTGTCTGACGTTCCAAAAGTTGTTCCAGCTATGTCCAATGTTTGTGAAATGCAGCTTCAAAATAGCATGCTTTGCCCCACAGACAGATCGCATGTTGGTTCATGTTGGTTTTCCTTTTTAACAACAAATGCAGTCTTCACAGGTGAAACCCAACGCCTCCTATCCTACTGAGAGAAGATATCAAGAGCTATTAATAGTTTAAACAACCATTCTGAAAGGAAGGTCATCTTCTCATGTTCCAGTTATTTTGATCCCTTGAAAACCTGGGTGGTCAGATGCACAAGGTGGTATTTTCTTTAACATGTCTCTTTAAAAATCTGATCTCTCCACTTATATTCATCTTTTGCTCCACAGCCCAAATGTCTTCTGCTTATAACGATAAAAAATGGATTTGCCTCGCTGTTCCAGTACTTTGCGATGTAACTGAATGTGACTATCTGTGTGAATGGCACAGTCTTAAATACTGCAATACTGTTCCCACTCTCATGACTAAAAATAATATTCCCAGACCTTTGTTTGTAATAACACTATTGAGCATTAATGTAGCTGTAATGGACCGACTCTACAACTACTAGGACTACTGCTTACTACTGCTACTATTACTCCTACCGCCATAACAGAATCACTAATCCAGCTACTTCTACTACCCTTCTACTACTTCTGCCACTATTACATACCGCTGCTGCAGTGAATACTATTACTACTATTACTACTGATAATAATATTAACTGTAATAAATATCATGATTAGCTTCCTTTAAGGTACAGATAGTGTGTGTGTGTGTGTGTACTATGTGCTCTGTGCTAAAAAATCACTCCTGCTACAAATACTGTTCCCCAGTTCTGAATTAGAAGAGTGCTGCTACTATTTCACCCACTACAGTCAACCAATCAGAACAACTTTTACCACTACTATAATAATCATCGCAATGCTGTGCATTTTACTGGTCGTATTATAACTACTGCCATGATTAACTGGTGTGTGTGTGTGTGTGTGTGTGTGTGTGTGTGTGTGAATGGTACAGTCTGCTGTGTAGTGTTAATAAATCGAGCGCACGCGGAGCTGTTCAGTCGCTCCTGCAGCTCTCTCGGAGTGAGTGAGAGAGTGAGCGTGTGTGGTGTGCGTTGGGTGAATAAAGTGCGCGTGACCCCGTTTTTTTTTTATAATTTCTCGGCGTGCGCGCGCGTCTCGCTCGCTCCTGCGCTTTTATTGTTTGCCGCGCGCGCGGAGTGGAGACGGGGAGCGCGAGACTGAGAGAGGAGCAGGACAGAGCTCGAGCCCGTCTCTCTCTCTCTCTCTCTCTCTCTCTCTCTCTCTCTCTCTCTCTCTATCTCTCTCTCTCTCTCTCGCGGATGCTCGGCGGGATACATGCGCGCTCTCCCGCTGCCTCTGCGCCGCCGATGCCCGTGGAAATATGCAGCGAAGCTCGGCCCTGCTCCTCCTCCTCCTCCTGTCTCTCCTGTCCGGCCTGCCGGGGCTCGGCTCCAGCTCCAGCTTCCCCAGTAACATCAACATAGGTGAGCGCGGGAGGGTGTGTGAAGTTTGTGGATAGAACGGGAAGGGCGGGCTGAACTTTAGTCTAAGGGTTTGGGTGAAAGCGCGGGGTGGCGTTTCCTGCAGGTCAGTAAAGTGCGCTCTCTGCCCCTTCTCTCCGCGCAGGCGGGCTCTTCCCCACCGACTCCCACGAGTATGAGGTGTTCCGCTTTGCGCTCTCGCAGCACCACGAGCTGCCCAAGCTGGTGCCACAGGTGGACATGGTGGACACAGGCAGCAGCTTTGCCATGACCTACGCATGTAAGTTGGGGGTGTGTGTGTGTGTGTGTGTGTGTGTGCTTTGTGTCAGTGTTGCTCTCAGTGGTTAGCAGCTGGACCTTCACTGTCCTGTGACCATCAACCAGGAGAGGTTTGAGAAATGAGGGCGAAATTGAATACAGCTCATGACTGGTGAGCTGCGAAAAGGCCCTGCTGGACACACTGCAGGAGGTAAGCTAGCAGGTCTGCAGGATTACAGAGAAACCTGTTAAGCCTTTACTGATGCACCGCCTCCTTCCAAAAGAAACAAAGAATGTTATCAATGGACATTTTCCTTTCTTTCTTTTCCTTGTTCTTCTTGTTTTTCACTTCTCCCCCTCCCCCTTTTGTTTATCATCAGTATTGTTTTCTACTGCTTCATCATCATCATCATCATCATCATCATCATCGTCATCATCTTTGTTCTTTTTTCCTCCCTTTTCTTCTTTCTTTTTTTTGTTGTTCTTCCTTTGTTATCCTTCTTCTTTCTCTTCTTCTTCTTCTTCATCTAGCCACAATGGTCTTCATGATTTATAATCGCATGAAACATATTCCATTTTCGTCCAACTTTCATGGTGATCACACAATCCACACTTAATTGGGATGAATGCTGGAGAACATGAGAAAGCTGCTATCTTTTCATCTTTAAGCATGTTCACTTATCAGACCAAACAAATCAGATATTCCTCTGATCCCTGAAAGAGACATTCGAAGGTTCCGCTGTCGCATTGTTGGGAAGATTACGGCGTGATTTGCTTAACATGAAGAATCTTTTAACATCAAAAGAGATTGTGTTTGCGGAGCGTGAAGGCGAGAGGTGCGTTGGTGCATTCCGGATCCCCGTGATCCTAGCAGCTCTTGACAGCCTGGATGATGACAGCATCCTCACCCAAGACTCGGCTGGCGGTGCCACTCAGCGACTGCTTCTTTTTTGAAGTCGGAGGTTGACTCAGGCAACTGGCATTATTTATTTCAACTCCAGCCAAAGACAACTTGAACAATGCATGACCCTTCATTGACGCAGTGTAAGGAGTCTTGTGAATTTGGACATGGGTCTGACATCAATTTCGGAATCTGTATGGCATCTTTTGGGGTAAAGGCAGGGGGATCTAAGAAGACCTCGAGGTCATGGTTTGTATAGAATGGTGTATCTGTCAGTCCCAGGTAGAGGTACCTGGAATTCCTATATAAAATTGGACCATCAACATGAACCGGTGGGAATGGAGGAGCACATTCTAGAGCCTCAGCCTATCCAAGCCGTGCCTCCATGCAGTGATGGTTTTTCTCCTTAGTTGAACAAGTTTACAGAATGTTGACAAAAACTCAGTTCAGCCTGATAAATTCTAGCACACTTTTAGTGTTGTGACAAGATGCTGACGTTCTAGTTTAAAATACTACACCGCTGAGTTATTTTTGGACTGGATTTGTTTTTCAGGGAGCTGTCTGTCATCAAATATTTTACTCTTCTCAAAAGTGAAATGAAAATTCTCACATGAGGTCAGTGAGTTCCTAAAGCAGTGCCTTAGGTCTGTAATTGTCATTATAATATCTATCTATCTATCTATCTATCTATCTATCTATCTATCTATCTATCTATCTATCTATCTATCTATCTATCTATCTATCTATATATTTTATGGACAAACAATGGATATAGCAGTCAGGCACAGGTATAACCCATCAACTAGGAGTTTGGGTTTCTCAGTGATTTATGATTTCTTGTAGAAAAAAAAAAGTTCTTCATACTTTAAATAATTTGCCCATTGATGGTGCCCTCAGAAGGTTGAATGTCTGTGGTGCCCGCTAGGAGTTTGGGACCTAGAAGATTTTTCTTTTGCAATTGATTCTTAGGTTGTTAGTAAATGTTTTGTGTACTGGGAGAGGGAGAGGGAGTACAACATACCTGGTACCTGAATGTTTCTGTGAAGTGTAATAGCAATTATGTGGAGCTAATTAAATACAATGGGTCACAGTGTTTTTAATGGGTAAATGGGATGTGTTAGCATCGCATGATTTCTGTCTCCTTGGGATGCGCAGGTTGCAGAATGAAATTCTGATCCTCATAATAAGATCCCAGTCTTATTTACTACATTTATTCCCCGGCAACTGTTATCACAGTGTCTCCGAGATGCTGAGGAGAGAAATATGACAAAATGCTTTTAGAAGAGAGAGTAATTAGAATAGAGGCTTGTCCAGTTCGCTGAACTGATCCGCCATATCCACAAATATTTGTCTGTTTGTTCTGGTGAAAAACAAGTACACAGATTTGACAAAAAGGATGTCTGTCATCTTTATCTAGTTCACACTTTTAGTGTGTGCTTGTAAAGCTGAATATGAGATTCTTTGTTTTATTTGTGTTGTTCTCTTTGTGCTTGGTGGCTTTGAAGCTAGTCCTTGGGTTTTTCTAACAGTGCACAACAAAAATGATGTTTACCAGCAGAAAAAAAGGAGATAAACAGTACTTTTATAAAAATACTTCCCGTGCCCTATTATGCATTCTATTGTATGTGCCAAGAAATGCCAATTCATGCCCTGAAAATGTCAACCATGCCATGCTGCAGTTGGCGCAGTAATATAAATGTCTGTTAAACCTAGTAATTTCATGCTCATTTCAGTCTGTTTGTATGTGCACGAATTGCTTGTCGGTTGCCGTCCTTCCTGAACTCGGCTCCCAAGCAAACGGTTAACTATTAAATAGACACAGAAATGCAAATGAAGGGTATTAGTCACGGTGCTCTGTAGTGAAGATACACATTATCATAATCTGTCATTGAAGATGATGATGAAACGCCACACGTTCATACATAACCGATGTGCTGGGCAGCGCATGAATTCATGTGAGACCGAATATGCATATTAAGCAGTGGCAAAGCAATTGCACAATATCTGGCTGTTTTTCTTTTCTATTCAAATACCTCTCTCCCTGTTCACTCAGCAGCCAAATGATCAGAAATCAACCTTGCCGACTTATGGATTACCATAAAATCTTTCCGTGAATGTGTTTGCAGGCATCACCAGCTGGGAGGAGGCCTTGGTGGTGTCCAAAACAACCTGATATGTGTCACAGAGCAGACCGGGGTGCAAATACATGAAGGGGTCTGCTTAGCTAACATGCACAGTGCAGTGCAAGTTTGCTATGACAGTTGCCTGAAAGGGCTGCCTAAGTGGCCATGTCTCAGAGGAGCTCCACTAATCGTTCAGCGCAGCCTGGCTCTGCCACGTTCATTTAATCTATTATTCATTGCATCATAGCTAAAGTGATTATTTTCCAAAGTTAAGGCGTAGGCATATGCTGCAGTGCTCCTCTTCTGCCTGGCAGAAGTAGAAGGGAAGTTGTTAAAAATCCATTTATGCAGGGAGGGAATTGGCAATATTTAACTGGACTAGGACAGGTTGTCTCTAGGGGGTGGGGGGGTTGAGAAGTGATTAGAATTACCATATCAAGGAGGATATAGCATATTTTGATGATAGAGTCCACTTGGCTGTGACAAAATACTTTTTAGTATGTTTAAAAAAAAATTGCCTCAAAATTGCTGGTTGATTCTACCATGTGGAAATATAGAACAGCAACTCTTGGCCCATGGAGGATGGGAGGCTATTCTTCATATTGTGTTGTTCTCTCAAGATTATTTCGGTAGTTAGTAATGGCAAGGTCTTGTGTTAGCATTAGGCTCATATTATGCTCTTAGAAAAGAGACTCTTTAAATTTCCAAAAAAAGCTTCTATGCTTTGTAACAACAGCCAAACACTCTTTGTTGCTAAATAGTATACTTTTAAGTGAGGTAAAATATATAGAAAAAAGAATTATATTTATTATAATTATAGTTATATTATATAGAACAAATATTTGATTAAGTGGCTTAAGTGCAGTCTGCTGACTTTGACACTGTTTCAAATGAAATCCTTTTTTTAATGAAATGTCTTACAGTGTTTTGGTAAATTGAGGTATGCTTCAAGAAGAGTTAAAAAGAGGATGTTGTAACAAAAAACATGCTCTATTTCGTTTCTCGTCAGTAATTCTGAACTTTGGGTAGATCTAAGCAATGACTAAACTAAGTATTATAATAAAAATGTATCAATTAGCTTTTCAGCTCTATGTATGAAGAGGTATTTTTAAAGTGAAAGTTGTTTACGGAATGAGTTGTACTTTAAGGTAATTGACCAGTTTTAGGGAGCTTGCAGATGTATTTACATTGTAACAGGACAAGCTAAATGTTTAATCTTTAGAATGTAGCTGTTAAAAGCTTCCAATAAACAGAACTGGTGCTGGTAATGTAACAAGGTTCAGTGGTTATTGTAGGGATAACATTTGCTCATCCTTAGCAAATCACTTGCACTGTGAACTGCGCATTCTGGGAGACTATTTGGTTTTTCATCCAGGGAGGGAAAGCTATAGCTACTGTTTTTCTGCTTCAGAGCCACCAGATCATATAATTTGACTTTGACTTTTTAAAATTTTCTCTTTTTATTAAATTCTCTCTTTCTCTACTGGTACTGCTAAACTGCTCTCTTCAAGTAACTAATTCCCACCTTGGTGGAATTCCAGGTAAAGAAACTGACATGGAGTGTGATTGTTGGGCTTTTTTAAATAAATAATTGTTTCTCCAAAAACTCTTTAACATATACATTTTGCATGAGAATTCAGAAGCGAGTAATCAAGAATGTGACTGTAAACCAGTGAAAATCTCTGCCAAATGTATGTGGCAACTTTGGGGATTTCCAGGAAATTGTCAAGATGCGTGAACAAAAGCTAACATGTGACTGGAAGAAAGGGTTACATTTTGTGTAATTATCCTAGGATGTGTCTATAAGGCATCAGATTTACCATTGACATGATGAACTGAAAACAGGAGGGAAGGTTTAAATTAATGTAGAAGGAACAATAGAAACATCTGGAAAATGAAGCCGTCTTGAAAAATCAAGCAGCTGTTGGCCATTTGTGCTATGCTACAGGGCTTTCCATATGTGAACACATGCGGGTTGGTTTCAGGGTTGCAATTTTGAACAACACAAAAGCTAAACCTTACAAATTAAAGTAAACCAAAAGGCCCTTGGTTGTGAATGTGAGAACACTGGTACACTTCTAGCGTAGGTGATCTTTGTTGTGTAAGAGTGGATGTGTGCTGCTATTGGTGTGATAATTGTCACCTGCACTCTCCTGTCTCTCAGATCAGGAATTGCCAAGCTGAAGATACATGGCTAATGGCAGCTGTTAATTAGAGCTGCAACTTATATCACATTGTTATTATATTGCTGAGTGCTTCAGCTGCTTGCAGCTCACTTGCTGTGCTTGCTGTGCAACTCACCCCACACTTAACATTTTCATTTGACATTTAAAAAGCACTGATTTTGACTTTTGTGGACTCTTTTTTGTGCCTTATCAATTGGCTTCCTTGTGGAGGAGTAGGCCTTTTTTTTAGGTGGGGACACCAAATATGAACCAGTGGTTAATCTTTCAGAAGTGTAGGAAGTGTTTTGTGTATTTCAGGCAGTTGACTGCGCCAGCTTACAGCTATTGGAGCATACCCATTTCTGAATGGGTGCGAATAGGTTTAATAGCGTAGATAGTAATATTAAATTAACGCGTTAAGGAGTCTGGAAGTACTCAATAGCTGAAAATGTGTTGATGCTGTCATTTTGTTTCTATTTTAACAAATACATTTCATCATATGAATGCCATCTTACCTCAATTACACTCTTAATTTGAATTCCAACTGGCAGACTCATTTTTCCGACATGAATCATGTGAAGGATATCCGGGACTGAATAGACAGGACACCTGCAGTGGCAATACGCATTATGACAGCCTGTTCGGGGCATTCATCTGATCAGGCCCTCTCGGTCCTCCTTTCTGCACATATCAGTCCCTTTATCACTCTGACAGGCAGCCAGGCCAAATGTCCACAGCATGTCAATCAGTAAGTCTCCAAAGGAGCCCATTGACTAGGCTTACATCAGACCTAGACTCAGAACAAACAGTGCTTTGTGGGTCTTCCCTGAGGATTACATGGCTCTACTGTGGAGTTCTGAGGAGACGTTTCACCTGCTTACTAACTGCAAAGGTGAATCCAAAAGCGATGAAAGACTTAAGAGAGAAAATTTGCCCTGATGTAAAGGGCTTTCCTGAATGTGGGGCCTGCTCTCTGTCCTCAGCTACAGGTCATAATCTGATATTGTCACTCTTGTATCAGCTGCATGGCCTTTGGCAAGAACTTCCAGCCCTCAAAGGATTCCAAAATAAAGGCCTGTCACATAATAAGGGCTGTGTTTGGCTATTGCAGCATAGGTTGGCTCGAGGCACTTCATTGTTGATTGCGTATGACAGGGGTCTCATTAGCCTGATGTGGTTGGCTACTAGGAAGAAAAACCTGTCCTGAGGGGAGTATAGAGCCAGCTGGGGATTTAGAGTGCGAAAGATCAGCCATATTTACCTCATGATGTACCTCTCTAAGGGGGTGAATAACCTCTGTCTTTCACTAATATCATGGAATGAATGAGATGCTTGTTCATACATATCAACAAGAATTTATGTAATATAGAATTTATATAATTGGCATGATCGTTTATGGTTCCAAATAACAGAAATTTAGCTGACAAAGATTGTATTTGATTGTATTCTTTTTTCATTTTTGCAGACTTTGCAGACTACTTACCAGACATAACTGTTATATATCCTTTTATTCTCCCAGATCTAGTTAGCCTCTGGAAACAATGCAAATTTACTGATAGTCCACAGTAGAAAAATGTATACTGCTAATCTACAGTAAACAATGCCGTAGACAATTTAGATAACTACTAGAACAGCAGAGTTTTAAAACTAGGATGTTGATTACTTGAATCAAGGTGTAGGGCAAATCTGAGTAGAAAAAAAATGCAGCTAGCTTTAGACTATATTGGAAATCTCTGATTAAATTCCAAGACTTTATTCAGAAGTTCCAAAAATGCTCTGTACATGAAAAAAAATAAGCTTCCAGCTTTCTGGACCTCATTTCACCAGTCTTTGCTGATTTGGTTTCAGTTCTTATGGTTGATGCAGAGTATAGCCTTTTGCAAATCTTGGATTCTGTTGCAGAAAGAGGTTCATTTTGACCTTTCTTGGCCCACACAGTAAAATTTTCGTTTTAAATCTACATTGTTGAAAAGATATCTGCTGATTAAAGTATTCATTGTTAAAATGTAATGTCTTCTTCAGGTTAAGAATATCTTTATATAAAACAGAAGTACTGGCTGCTTGTGGTGCTGAAGCAGTGTGCACCTTTTATAGGCACCCCTGACATTTGAAACATTTCATGTCAATCATGTTAAATGTAGAATGCAGCATTAGTCTTGCCCAGGTTTTGCAAAACCTCCCAGCTGAGGAGTCAAATCACAGGCTGCTGTATGGAAAACAATTTTATTGCCCACCATGTTACATCAGCTGGTTGTGTACTTGCATAAACCTACAAAAAAAAAAAAATCCTTATATTTTCTCCACTTTTATACTGTTTTTGAGATTGAAAATAAAAATCAGAAGCACGGACAAGGCTTTCAATAGAGAATGTTAACCTGAAGTCATTCTATAATTAAATATGTACTTTAATCATTTATTTTGAATGGATAAGAAATAATTGTAATAATGTTTATTATAAATAATAATAAAGTTATTACCTGTGACAGCTTGCAAATTATTTCCATCAGCTGTGAAAATAAGCCATAATAAGAAGAATAGTGTTATTCTTTCTGAAAGATAAAAAAGGGGGAAATGCATTTTGGTTGTAATATCTAAATACAGTACATTCTAGACAAACATGTTCTTGGTTCTCTCAGGAAAGCACATCCATGCAGTTCTACTTGTTCTACCGCTTGGAAAGTAGAGACCGAGCAAACGGTACCAGAACAAACCGATGAATCTTCAAATCTCCACAGGGGAACATGGAGATCAGAGAGGATCGCTCACCTCTGGACATGCCTGTCGCAAACATCGCAGCTTCCACAAGATAGCCTCGGGGCAAAAACTGTTTTTCTCCTCTCTGACATCAACACACATTCAACCCTGTATGCACAATCGCACAGCCCAGCAAAAATCAGACACTTCCTATCTTTCCAAGCACCACTGCTTTGGAATCTGTTAAACCATGTTCTTTTATCTTTTTGTCATTGGAAGGGGAAAGTCAGATAAAAAGGAAGCTTTGGCACACATATGGAAATATAGCATTATCTCTTCAAATGATAGAGATAATGGCTTTGTGCAGCTTGTATTGCTGTTTTATCATCTGCAAAATTGATGCATATCTTAAAGTAATGACAGAACATTTGTTAATTTGCGCTATCAGTACAGTGGCTGGGAGAATGCGGCTGATTTGTATGGAGGATGATGCATGAATGAAGCTGAGGGTGGTGGGTGGAGAGTGAAATAGTAGACTCACTGGTAGAGAAACTATTCCCAGAAGAGAGTGGGCTGTTCTGGTCTGGTTTGAAAGTTTGTTTTGCCTGGAGGTAAGATTTTAAGTTCATGTGTCACTGTAGTAGAACAGCCTTCATTCACATTCCCCTGAGCCTAAGGTAACTGACATAGCTCAGTGCAAATGACAAGACACTCGGCCACAGTGATGGGCTTAGTGCTAATGTCTCAGTTTTTAAGAATGTAGTAGCCTTACATTTAGCATTAAACCTATTAGATCCTCCGTATGAAATCTTGGCTGAGCAAAAAATAAGAGTCCCAAAAAGGTTTTATGATGTTTGAAATGGATTAGATTTACTCTTAAAAAGGCATCTTCCAAGATGGTAATAGGACCATCAAACCTCAAATAACTATTTGAGTATTCAGAGATTATTATTATTATGGTACAGTTGGCTTCACATTACGCTGGTCATTATATCTTCTGTTGCAAAACTGAAAAGAATAATGAAAACTAAATGTAATATGGCAAAAAGAACCCAGAATGTGACAGAAAGGATTCCTGCTGGCTCATCCTCTTGGTATGAAAAGTCTCAAATGTGCACAGAGAAGAGTCTCTTTCTTCTTCACACGCTTCCTGTGTTTCTTTCTTATCTACTTGAAAAAGGGAAACAGCTTACAGAGTCTTAGGCCAATGCTCCAGCAGCCGCTCAGAGTTTGGAGTACAGCATTTTACATTCACTAAAACATCTCCTCCTACTCAGAATGCGATCCATTTTATGCTATAAATAACCACTGAACAATAACTTGTCTATTGCTATGCACCAATCCCTGATCTCCTGTCAGAGTAAGTATCAGAGGAGGAGACAGTTCCTTGGTTAAAATATGAATGGAGGAGGCTCATCAGCATTGCAGGTGCATTGCAAGAAGTCCCGTCTTTCTGTGAAAGTGGTAGTTGCTTTGTTGGCAAAAGTTGGAAAATCAGAAATGCGCATGCACATTTATCTGTTTTTGAGATCAAGTATTATTTATGTAATTTCTGTCAGATTTCTTCAGTAATTTTAAACATGTCTTTGGAAAATTAAAAGGGCTTTCATTTTCCAGTTGTAGCTCTATTTCCCTTCAAGAACCTCTTATATGACTTGATATGTCTGGAAATGACTGCTTGGTGAAGCCAAGACTTTTGCTGAGTAGACAACTTTATAACTGAAGAAGAATTTGTTTTGTGGATTTTAGCTTGAGCCTGCTGAATGGAAAGCAGCCTCATTGGCCAAAATTATGCCAACCGGTTGTGTGCTTGTGTCTTTTGCCATTTCTTATATTTTTGACTCTCATCTGCCATGTAATGATGCTAGTAGAGGTACTATATGTTAAACCTTCAGACTAAACTTTCCAGAATAAGAGCACTAGTGACAGAGTTGCTCATGACAATTACAGTAATGTCTGAAATCCTGCAGACATGAATAAGAGGAGGGAGCTGTGGAAATGATTGGTTCTAGCTTAGCTTTTATATGCTGTTACATGACTCATTGGGAGATGGTGACTGAATTGTACATGAAACATTTTTGCTTGGCTATAAAGGACTTTGCATGTCTTTGAAACTGAAATTCAAGTCACTATTCTTCACTCTCTTTATTACACACCTTGCACAGTACTTTTGTAGCAGTTACTGAATAAAAAGCCTTAGTATTAATATCTTAATAATACTTTTTATGATTTGTCCTGATATTGTCAAACATATTCATTCCCAGGCTTCCTAACCTTTTGTTCCTTTTTTCACAGTTTGTTCCCAGTTCTCTAAAGGAGTCTATGCCATCATCGGTCTGTATGACAGGAAGACCATGAACATGCTGATGTCATTCTGTGGGGCTCTGCATGTCTGCTTTGTCACACCAAGCTTTCCCATCGAAACCAACAATCAATTTGTGATCCAGCTGAGACCCGAGCTCCAGGATGCCCTAATTGCCCTTGTGGAGCATTACAAGTGGACCAAGTTTGTCTACATGTACAGCTCTGATTCAGGTAGGCCTTTTTATTTAAAACAGCATGAATTGAACTTTGGATTGAACATAAGAAAACGCTTTAGTGGCTTGTTGGGCCCATATATGTGTAAAAACTTATAACAGTGAAAGGCTATTCAGGAAAGTATGGCATCATTCCAAGAATACTTTTGGTATCTTTATTCTTAAAGGTGAAATGATTAGCAGTCTGAGATTTCTCCAGAAAAGGTCTGTACAACAAAGCATCTATCTCTATATTGCACTTCAACTTTGTGAAAGCAAGAATAATGCAGCTCATTAGTAAAATTAATTCTAGAGTGAAGTGATAGTTTGTTCGTTTGTTTTGTTTTTATTTGATAAAATGTAAATTGATTTTATAATGAGTAGTTCATTGGAGACTGCTTTTGGGCTGTGCTTTGGATTCAGTGGCCGTTGTGCTGTAGTGTAACCTTTCTTGTGCCTTCAGTGCAGCAGGATAAGTTTCTTCCTGGGAGCCCTGAGATTCTGCCATAGAGTGGAAAGTAATTAGGTTTATGTTCATTGGGTTATTGAAGAGCCATGCTTCACTTAACGTTCAACTAGATTCACCCATGAATAATTCCAGGCTGAATATTATATTAAATAAAACAAAATGTATTTTATACAGTACTGTGCAAACATTTTAGGCAGGTGTGGAAAAAATGCTGTAAACAAAGAATGCTTTCAAAAATATAAATAATGATTGTTTATTTTGATCAATTTATAAAATGCAAAGTGAGCGAACAAAAGAAAAATCTAAATCAAATCAATATTTGGTGTCACTACCTTTTGCCTTCAAACCAGCATCAGTTCTTCTGGCCCCCACAGAGCCCTGATCTCAACATCATCCAGTGTGTCTGGATTACATGAAGAGACAGAAGGATGTGAGGAAGCCTACATCCACAGAAGATCTGTGCTTAGTTCCCCAAGATGTTCGGAACGACCTACCAGCCGAGTTCCTTCAAAAACTGTGTGCAACTGTACCTAGAAGAGTTGATGCTGTTTTGAAGCCAAAGGGTGGTCACACCAAATATTGATTTGATTTAGATTCTCTTTTGTTCATTCACTGCATTTTGTTGATTGATGAAAATAAATGATTAACACTTCCATTTCTGAAAGCATTCTTTGTTTACAGCATTTTTTCCACACCTGCCTAAAGCCTATGCACAGTGCTATATACAGTGCTATTATATAAAAATGGTTTATTAATAACTTCAAACCCATAAGAAAATCATAGTATTTATAAGTTCCTTTATATCGTCACTGCTGTCTGGCAGCTTTATTCAGATGCAAGTGAATGAATAGACTTGTTAGCCACATGTAGAGCACAACACAACGTAGTGTACCAAAGTACCATTTTTTTTCAAGGAGTTACATCAAGAGTACCTCAAACCTAAATTATTGAAATTGAGTGTTTATTCGGAATGACTGGGATTATCATTAACTGTGCATGCTTAGTTAGATGTACATTTGTTTTCTTCTGTTTTATGGTTTTATTGCATTCACTATGGTTGGTTCACTAAAGGATTTACATTCTGAAGCTTAAAGAGGCACCTTGATTTGTGCCTGACAGCTGAAAAAGCACTTTATTCCTCAAATCTTCTTTCAGAGATTTCTTGATCCTGTTCCATACATGTGTGCTGTAGTGATTGGCAAGCCCTCACCCACTTTGCAAGTAGAAAGCGAGACAACGTGAGGATGATGAAGGACAAAAAGCATTGAGTAATATGTAAATGCTTCATTTGCATATGAGATGTGCTTGATGATGGGTGGTGATTTGTAATAAGCTCAAGAAACAAACTCTACTCTTGAGGCAAAACATCAACATGATAATTATTTGATAGGTTTGTGTACCTCATGTTTATTACTGTTTAACTGATCAAGGTTAGAGAGTGTAGTGTGACACTCATATTGAAACACCTCTGGACCCCCAGTTGTACTGTTGCCTAGATACAACAGTCCTCTGGCTCAGGGCTACATTTTAAACCTTTTAAATGTCCCCCTCTTGTGTATGTGTGTGTGTGTGTGTGTGTGTGTGTGTGTGTGTTCATTTAAAATCTATTTAAACATTCTAAACCCCTAGAACAACAGTAGAGCCAAATCTGGCTTTATTATTCCCCATTGTTTTAGTATTCAGGTCTGCTGACCATCCTGTGGATAAATGCTTTGACTTTTCTGTACATTTGACTTTCTTATAGCAGCTTCATCTACATTTGAACTGTTATAACCATTAGAAGTCACACGTATCACTAAATCAAAACATTTTATGATTTGAAATAAATTAGGTTATATTAATGCGACTGCAATTCTGTGTTTTCACACAAACACACACGCTGTGAACGCTGAGTACTGAATATATAATATGCATTGTTCACCAACCCTATTTTTCCTGCTGTTTCAAGAGACTGAACTGGCAACCGCTGGTTGCAAGCTCTCTTCTCTGTCCGTTAGGTTATGGCGTCCTCATTCTTTAATTCTTTGATAAAATTCATGCTTATAGAAACATGGGAGGTAATTCTATTGAAAGTACATGCTCTTGTGTTTGTAAGCAGAGAAGCAGAGACAACTAATTTTATTATTTTTTTCATTTTTTAATTATTCAACCGGACTGCAAACTACGGCATGCCCTGCTAGAAAACTGCAACAGCTAATTCTGAAAACGTTTTACTATAAATATTTCAGGGTTCTGTTATAGAGCAGTCCAACTACAGTCTGCCATGTTAGGGACTTTGGGCAAAGCAGCTTTGGACTGCAGTAGCTGAGACACTTCTTTGTCAAACTGATGGCACAGGAGAGCAAGCATCATGTGGAGACGGAAGGTAATTAAAAGAACACACCTGAAATGTCCTCTTGCCAGTCCTCACAGATGTTTCCCAAGTTAGATTGAAATAAGTTGGACGGCTGGAACGTGTCTGGCTTCGTTCTCAACAATCTGAAAATGGCAATCAGGAAAAATCACCTCAAAACAAGATTCCGCTTTGGTAGGAATGAGAACAGCATCCTGAATTGGCCTCAAAGGGACATGAGCGGAAGCAGAAATTGAATTTCTGTTTTGGCGTGACATTTGGTGAATATGGGACGCTCAGGTAAGTTCGATACTGGTCCAAACCCCCTTCTACCCGGCTTTTAGCTCATCTCCCCTCGCTTCCTTTCTTATCGGCGCTGCTGCAGGAGCGTGACATGACACTAAAACACGAGACAGATAGCACCCTGCGTCCATCTCTCTCTCTCTCTCTCTCTCGCTCTCTCACCAGTGCACACACATGCACTTTCTCTCTCACGCGCACTCTCTCACTCTCTAGTCTTATCTGCAGGTTAGTGCTGCTCAGTGGGCGATAAAGCCGCTTTGCTCGCCGGTGTGAGGCAATTTCACAGCTGCCGAGTGCCGCTCCAGTGTGGCTGGCGAAGAGAGAGCAGCAGCCCAGCCAAAAAGCTGGGAAAGCATTTCGAAATGCAATAGGACACAGTCTTTTAATGAATGGAGTTGTGGCCAGCTCTCCTGTTTTAACACTTGATAACCTTGGTTCTGGCATTTAGCCAGATATAGCCAACTGTAATTAGCATTTCTCTGATTAATCTGTTAATGTGCGGACATGAGGAAATGTATGGCAGTATGGAAATATTGTATTAAAGTATATAAGTTTGGTATACCAGTGTATGGGTTTTTTTTATACCAGTCTAAAGGATTTTTATACCGGTGTACTGGTTTTGTATACCAGTGTAGAGGATTTGTATACCAGTGTACTGGTTTTGTATACCAGTGTAGAGGATTTGTATGCCAGTGTATTGGTTTGGTATACCAGTGTATTGGTTTGGTATACCAGTGTATAGGTTTGGTATACCAGTGTATAGGTTTTGTGTACATGTTGGGCTGTTAAAATGATTTAAGCAACAGCCAGAGTTGTTACTGTGTGCCGCTAGAACAAACATGCTATTCTGCTGCATTTTCTTATTGAATAACTTCATTGCTTTGTTGTGTGCATGCAAACTGCATTATCTGTTTAATCTGTCTCGAATGTGAATATATTTATGAAGATCTATCATCGGATATGCAGCTGAAAAGTCTGATTAATTCCAATGTGCTGCATATGTCCTTTCTACATGAATAAAATACATTAACACAAAATGAGTAAACCATAAAACAATAACTGCACTGATGCAATACATTGTTTCCATATGAAAATGAAGCACAGGTTTGAACACAGTAGATTTAATGCATAACTTTTTTCAGTGTCTTGCAGAATCTTGTCTGCACATTCTCTTTGTAAATTTTGTTCAGCTCTGCCAACCTTATCTAAATATACTTCTACATTTTAAGCAAATTATATGCATTTTTAATGTATTATGCTAATGAAATGCAGTATGGTCAAGATCAGTAGACCGCTTAGCCCTTCAGTGGCGGCACTGTGGCCTCGGACAGGTTTTTGGCTGCTTTACCCAAACTGATATGACAGCTGGGTTCCCCAAGACATGATAGGAACAGAAACCAAAAATTGTGTGTTTTCTTTTTTTTGATACAAGCTAAACAAACAATGCATTTCCTCTAACTTCCTACTGAAGAGGCTCATGTTCAGTTTGCAAGCAACTCAAAATGACAGAAGCAGTGATCTACTACTATTTGAATTATTCATTCCCATGACAGGATGTGCAGTCTGAGCTCCATGATGAATGCAAAATCATCTCATTGAATAAATTTGCTCATCAATTTAGTCTCTCTAGTAGTCAGTTAAGGTCAGGTTTATGAATTGCACTGTGAGGCAGTTGATCATTGGCCAGACGGGGCAGATTTATTTGTCGGGCCAAAGTTTCATGTCCTCATAATTCAGTTTGACATGAGGTCAGTGGTTGGGTCTGATTGGCTGGCTTGTTTGTGTTCCTTCTGTTTGGGCTGCTTCGACACCAGCGCTTACAAACACTGCTCTGTGGTTACTGCAGGTGCCGGTATTGATCTGCTGTCTGCTTTGAAGGTGCAATGCACTCTGCCTCAGGTTGAATTTGACTCTTGCTTTTTCTTTGAAGTTGAAATTCTGCTGCATTTAGCATGTCCTTCATATTGACCAGTTACCTTAACATTAAAGAGCACAGGACAATCGCAGTGTTGAAGTGCAGAGCCTTTGATCCTGTTGCTTAAAGACAGAGCCTTTCAGCGAACTCACTAGTTCAGCTGGAAATGCCTGAATTTCTTTATTGAAGTTAGTGAGTTTTGCCAGTGAGCATTTTCATATTTCTTACAGAAATACTAATACTAAGGCTTTTTTACAAAATAGTCGAGTTGACTAGTTAGGTCATACATGATGCTATTAAATGAACATAACTTGTTCATTAATAGCTTGTTAACTAAATTTAATGTATCTGGGCTTATATTTGCCATTTTGCTATACTAACAAATGTTACTTATAAACCATTTTTTCAAAAATCCAGAGATGATTTCAACAGTGAGTTTATGCACAGCTTCTGAAAATGAAACAGAAAATTCTGAAATGCAGAAACAGACATAACTGAGGATAAATTAAAGATTGCTATACTATATACATGTACTTATAAAATTCCATATTTAGTTAGGTAGTGATTTGCAAGCGTGGCACGGCAACGCAGTTGTCAGAACTGTTACCTCCCAGCGAGAACTGTCCTGGAATTCCCCCGGCCGGGGTGGCCTGGGTCGTTCCGGTATGAAGCGCTTGGCTGCCAAGGCCTGTGTGAGTTTCCTCTGGTTTCTCCAGTTTCCAAGACATGCATGTCA
Source organism: Hepsetus odoe (assembly GCA_017165825.1). NCBI lineage: Eukaryota > Metazoa > Chordata > Actinopteri > Characiformes > Hepsetidae > Hepsetus > Hepsetus odoe. The sequence continues at coordinate 11,980,971 of CM029381.1, read as the reverse complement.
GGTGGATTGGAGATGCTTAATTGTCCCCTGTGTGTGACTGCATTTGAATGTCTGGCCTTTAATGGACTGGCTACCTGTCCAAGGTTTTTCTCAGATTTTAATCTATAAAGGCTGGGATTGGCTCCAGCAACCCCCATTTCCAGGGTTAGGAAAAGCAGCTTAGATAATAGATGGATGGATGATTTATATTCAAAATGTTATTCTGTATTGATTAAAGGTTTTTTACTTTTTTAGTATAAAGATATGATGAAAAGGTATGTATTTCAAGGATGCATTTTTCTATTCACAAATTTAAGATGCATTCGAAAATTTTGCTTGAATTTAAATGACAATTATTAATTATCTTGTATTTGAATTTCCTTCTTGTTGTGTTACTAAGCTTACAGAAGAGAAGTGTATAGGTGGAGCAACAACAGCGGAGACTGATTATTGGTCAATGTAATCCTTTGCAGTTGTTTTTTAATTGTTATTAAAACACACACACACACGCACAAACACACAGACAGACACACACACACACACACACACACACAAATGAAAGGTAAGCCAGACCTTGAAACTCCTGTTTTTGTTTAATGGCAGCAATTAGGAAGTCAAGTGACCATCACATATATTTGTACCAGGAGTTTGGCCAAATTTATTTATCCTGTATGTGTATCTGCGATTGTAGGTGCTGGCTGGTGTTTCACTCATTAATTGGTGGAGTTGTAGGAAGGGGAGAACACATGCTGAGATAATATAATTATGAAATTGTTTTTCCAAGCTCTTGTACCGGGTAATGTAAAAAAAACATCACAAGGCTTATGACATTTTCATATTTAAAGTAAATCTTTCTTTACCAACTACTTTGAACTGTTAACTGATTTCACATATCTAAAATTGTTCTTCTTCTCCTCCTTTTGGCTGCTCCCATTAGGAGCTGCTAAAAAAAATGTCTTCCAGCTCTCTGCACCTTCCTCCTTCAAACTGCCTACATGTCTTCTTTCACCACATCCATGAACCTCCTCTTCTCCTATTGCAGGCAGCTCCATCCTTTTCCCAATATACTCCTCATCTCTCTTGTGCACATGTCCAAAACATCACAGTCTTGCCTATTTGACTTTGTCTCCAAATCGTCCAAACAAGCAACACCCTCCTGGCTGCCACTCCCGACTTCCTCATACAAAACCACAACTCCTCTCTAGGTACCCTCTCATATGCTTTCTCGAAGTCACAATGCAACTCCTCCTGACCTTCTCTATACTTCTCCATCAATTCCCCCAGAGCAAACATTGCATCTATAGTGCTTTATTGGCATGAAAGCATACAGCTACTCAATTATCATGAACTCTTTTTCTAACCTGGCCTCAACCCCTCTTACACATTACTTCATTCTGATCAATTCTCCTTAACTTCATCAGTTCTGTGCATCACCCTTATTCTTGAAAATCGGTACCAGCAGACTTCTTCTACACTCTTCAGGCATCCTCTCACCTTCCGCGATTGTGTTAAACAATCATGTTAGATGTTCCATATACAAACTGAGAGTTGAAAATCACCCATTTAAAATAATCAGCAAGATTCGTTGCCAGAAATTATATAGAAAAAAAAAAAAGAAATATTTTAGGGCAGATGAAAACGTTTCAAGTGACTTGCATGTATTTTTTGTAATCTTTTGAAGTCAAAGTTGATCTTACTGGGCAGAGCAGTAAAGCACTTACCTGAAAATTGAAGCTGAATGAGGAGAAGGGGGTCCTTTTAATAAACCTAATTATAGCAGTGTGTCAGTTACACAGAAGACAAGCTGTCAAGGTGGGGAAATAACTCCTGTTTGAAGAACAATCAGCAGTTCATTCTCTCATTAGCTTTCCACATGTATGCAGTGAACCATCAGCAGCCTAACCAGAAAGAATCAAGAACAAATAGTTCATTGTGCAGCTTGGTGGTAAACCTAGCTGAGGTTTGTTTTTCTGTTGCACCTGTGCCACAGTGTTAGACAGAAACTGCAGTGCGGTGAAGTCCTAATCAACTCCTCAGCACGACATCAGACACGTACAAATGTTTGCACAGAATTTCTGGAGGAAACTAACTGAAATGTCCCCTATGCTCATGGTGACATCCATTCCTGTGCCCAAGAGGCAGTTTGGACACACCTACTTATAGAAGAATTTGTCATGTTGGAATAGTTAAATAATAATAATTTCATAGTGAATTGTTAAATTGTGCTTAATTAAAAATTTCAGTTCATTGAAGTAGCACTCTTTCCCCTAAGCTCTTTCATTTTGATCCACAGTAAAGCGATGTTTCTCAAATATCGGCTCCTCTCAAAATCACTATGACCAAAATGTAACTGAAACTGTTCCCACTTACACTTCACTGTGTAGTCAGGAAGTCTGAGGTAGCCATCAATGAAAGATGAGGTGACACACAGGCCAAATTCATTCAAGCCTTTCATCAACATGGGGTAATTCACAATATTAGAGAACGTAAGAGAATACGGCAATTAAAAGGGATATGATCTTCATAAGTCAGACAGTGGCTTAAAATATACATGTACTTGTTAAGGTAATAATTAAGCTCTTAAAAACTCACACAGCAGGAATGGACCTTGCAGACAGAAAATGCACAGTAGGAAGAAGACCAAAAGTTCTCGAAGAATTAAAGTTGGAGATTTGCAGAAGATGGTGGAAGTTCTAAGGGTCATATATCACCCAAAACTATATAAGTTTCACCTCCAAAAATAATGTTTTTGGCAGGTATACAAGAAAACGAGCTTGTCCTTTCATCTGACCACAAACATGAATGCCTAGAGTTCACTAGACTTTACCAAAACTTTGACTGGAACATTTAATTGTCAAATGTCAGTGTTGGTGTAAAAACTAAGCAGAAAATAACCCCATCTCCACCTTAAGGTTTTGTGCAGTCTTTGATGTTTTATCTTACCTTTAACAACCCTTGGAGATTTCAAGTGTAAATCTAACAGCTTCTGCCCTTAAAACTATCCCTTTTTAGATCTTCAAACAGGACAATGATCATAAAGCATACACTGATCAGCCATAGCTTCCCAGGGCCCCAGCATGCATCCAAATCAGCTTTATCAATGACATGGACTCTGAAAGTATGCTGTGATATTTGGCAGCAAGATGTTAGCAAAAGATCCTTTAAGTCCTGTAACGTGCAAGGTGGGGCCAGTGTCCAAATCCACAAAAAAGTCAAGCTTATTACATGGATTTCCAAATTTAAAAGTTAAGAGTTAAGCTGAAGTGGGATCTGATTGCTAAATCTTTATTTTCTGATCTCATCAAGCAGTATGAAAGAAGTCTCATTACTGTTATGATGGGAAATGGAGGTTGCACAAAGTTCTAAAAGCCATCTTGGCAATAACTGACATGTAGTTGCTAGTTTTACTAAGGAATTGGTTGGGTTTTAATGAAAGCACAGAGTTCTCTCATATTTTTAGTGTTTGAGAATATTAAGTAGCTGAATGTATAAATGTATTTAATATATACTGGGTCCAAACTCATGACCGGTACTGTAGCTCATTGCAGGCTGTGTGGCTTACTACGAAAGTGCTATAGTGCTTTATAACGTAGCAGATAAATGCATGTAGATTACCAGAAAATAGCTACATTTTGGCTCATCAGCAATATAGAGAGATTGTTTGAGGATTTATGAAAAGATTGCCACAAATTCACTGGCTCTGCTAGATCACATATTTTAGTAAGATTCTTCTTTGGGGTTAGTGGAGAGCAGTAAAGATGGGGGTTGCTTGAAAAAAAAAAAAAAAAAAACCTTCACAGACTTCATGGGCTTGACTTACTGTGATCACTCCTGACTCTGCATAATATGGCCAGATTAAGTGACTTCAAACAAGCTTCTAACTTGCCTCTCTGCCTGCTGAAAAGCTAAAATTTCCATTTCCTTCAATTAAAGAGAGCAGAGGCATTTGAAGTTCAGTATAAGCTCAGTTCACATTTAGAGCGAGACGACTGATATGAAAAGGCACGTTCATCATAGCTGGAGAGAAGCAGCTCAGACCCCCTACTGCTCACAGGGACAGCACTTTCTGACCGCAGTCTCTGTAGCACAATGGTGCTTGTGATTTTCAGGAAATCCAAGGGAACTGCTAAGCCAAATCCATAGACTTTTAGAACTAGAGTGCATACAGTTTCCATGACTGGTGCAAAACGGATATACAAACCAGTATGGATTCTTTACCAAGCTTAAGAGATATATAACCCTCTACCCCCCCAAAAAAATAACAATAAAAATAAAAACATAAGGTTGATATAGATTGCTGTCTGTGTAGTAATTAGTGGTGTTAATCTCTCACCTCACAGCAATTTAATTTGATTCTGATTCTTTAGAAAAAGAAATCTCTGATCTCAGCAGCATATTTTTGTATTTGAAAACTAAGACTTCGATTCTAGACTAATTCCGTATTCAATGTTGTTTAATCGCCTCCTTTAGCTTGTTGCATCATGATGCATGCGTGCATTTTGTTGGCTCCTACTAGTAATGTTTATTATGTGAATAAATATTTAAATGGCCTTTAACACTTTTATCTGCTATCTTCTCTTCTCTAGGGTTGACTGTGCTCCAGAAGATCCTGGACACTGCTGCAGAAAAAACGTGGCAGGTCACATCCATCAATTTCGACACTCTGACAGAGGCAGCCTTTTTGAAAGCCATTCAGGACTTGGACAACAAAAAAGAGTACAAGATCATTCTGGACTGTGAACTGGAGAGACTTAATTCCATCCTCAATCTGGTAAATGCACTTCCTGTTAACTAATACCCTTAAAAAGAAACAGTGAGATACACTGACGGGAAACTTCTTCATCCTCTGCAACTTAATGTATATGCATTCATTTAAATGGAGATGGTTTTGGTAAACCAAAATGATGGTTTTGATCATAATAATAAGGAGTGATTTGAAAAATATGAAATTTAACATACACATTGAAAACTAGTAACAGCGTCCATTTTTGCAGATTGATGTTTATGTAGCTTTTCTCTGTTTGATTTATTATAACTGTGCAACTATGAAGCATGATGCAGAATGCACAGATAAATGAACAGATTTGACCTTGGAGAAGTCTCTATCAGGTCTCCATCTGTCGATCTTTATCACGTGTTCAGGGATCTTCTAGTTGTACATCTAATCTATTCTTGATCAGGAATTTAAGTGACATTTCTTATGTGCCTCATTTTTCTTGAAAAGCTTGATGAGTAAAGCACAGCCAAGCCAGTTTTACATTTATTCCAGCATTGGTCATTTTCTGTACTTTGCCTAGAGCAACTTTTGGTTTTTGCCATAGTGCTTGCCAGATTTATAGCCAAATCTGTTTTGGTTGCCGCTGCTCATGTTCAGAAGTGATTTAATTACTTCTTAATACTTATTGGCAGAGTGTGGCACATAAATAGTGGAACCTATGAATATTAGATATTTCTGGATGAATACAGTAATAAAGCCATAATGATCTTTTTCTCAATTAGGCAGATTTGAACGCTCACAGAAAAGAGCCAAGTTTATTAGGGACCATAAACTTCAGGAGTCTAAAATTTCCAAGGATACTAGAGATTAGTTCTGGTTTACAGGTTTTTATATGTGTGTGTGTGTGTGTGTGTGCGCGCAGTCCTCATGCACATGTAGTCATTAAGGCTTATAATTGGGCTTCCCACTGAGACAGATGCCAAATCCTCTCTTCCAGCCCTTCTTGTGTGATTCCAGCTGCCCCCCACACTCTGCTGAGCACAGATATTCCACACCCATGGAGGGACGGAAGATGCGCTGTTAAACTCCTGAAGAATGGGACCAATTAGTTTTTGTCTGGGGGGGCATGCTGAAGTCATGCTATAAACAACAGACATGGCTGTATGCAGATTGGAAGCTAAAATGACTTTTTTCTATGTTGCTTTTCAGATTGCAGCCCAAAGAAAGAACTTGAAGAATTATCACTTTATACTGGCAAATCTCGTAAGTAAAAATTTCTCCTCATTGACACATTGAATATACTCCATTTCCTCTTCAATACAGTCTGTGCAAAAAAAAAAAAAAAAGAACTTAACCTTTCATTTTACAATTACTCTCACTATGGGGTCACTTGAGTCTCCAGCACCGTTATTGAGGGAATATATTTTGGTGCATGTCTGTGTCTTATAAGCTGCATTACATCCTCATACCCTGTCTTAACTCAAGGATTGCACTGAATTATAGTTTTAAAGGTTATAAAAAAGATATCCCTTTTTTTCGGGGATAAAACATCATTCAGTTGACCAAATCACTGAGATAATTTATTGAGAGTGCATATTTTAATCGAAGGTTTTTTATTTGAGTAATCAGTTTTAATCTAGTGGTCGTGACAGCTATTGTCTGCTTCTTTGTTTTAACAAAAACCATTCGTACCTCACATTTTCACCATGCTTTATACCTGCTCTGTATCCAACCTAACAAGTGCTGCCGTGCAAGAATTCATGGATAAGTACAGTGTAAGAAGGTCCATTTTGTTTGTGCTATAGTGTATTTATATATAAATGATATGCAAATATAACTTTTTTTTCAGTGTATCTCTGTTCTTTAGCTCATTCAGCTTTAGGACTCAACCTGTCAGGTTATCTTAAGCTTATCAGCTGTAGCAGGAAAGAAAAAACAAATGGAATCTGGCATTCCACCATTTTCTTGTATTTACTCTGCTTTGTGTTTGAGTGACCGGAGCGGCTGTGGTTTTAAATGCACAACACAATGGAGACAGATTGCTGATTACCCTCTGAGCTGGGAATTATCGTCCCTACTTCTCCTGGAAGGCATCAACAGACATCTTTCTTCTGCAGCTGGGGGAGTGTGTGTATGTGTGTGTGAGTGTGTGTGAGTGTTTGTGTGTGTGTGTGTGTGCGTGCATGCGTGCGTGCATGTGTGCATGCTTGCGTGTGTGTGTGCGTGTGTGTGTGTCTGTGTGTGTGTCTGTGTGTGTGTGTGTGTGTGTGTCTGTGTGTGTGTGTGTGTAGGAGGGTGTAGGAGTAGTGGTTTCTTTCCCTTTTGGGTCACCTGAATGATGCAGTTCAATCACATAGCTTTATGTAAAGTTTATATAACTGCTCCAGCACTGCATTGTGCTGCATAAGTAGTCACACTCTGTGAATGGTCCTCGATCATTGTTTATTTGCATATAAAGCTCACCCTGCACGCAGAGAGATGGTGGATGCAGGATCCAATAGAAAAGACATTTAACCAAGACCATTAACCATGCAGGAACAAAGTTCGCAAGTAGGAGGGAACCGCATTAAGTCTTTGCCCTTTAATGCAATACCTTACAGAAAGCAAGGAGATGTGTAGAAATTTATTATGCATTCAGAATCACCTGAAAAAACTTAAGCACGAAGAAGTGTGTATGTATGCATAAAATGGTGGATTGATGTGTGAAAGGGTATGGTGCAGTGATTAAAGGGATTCAACTGCATTTCTCAGTCTAAACCCTTTCTGGTTCTCTTGTGTCATATCAACAGTTATTATGAATAATTATTTTAAATCATTTACTCACTTATAAGTATAGAAATAAGGTCAAAAGCTGTTGAACTACAGGGGATTCAGAAAGTATTCAGACCCCCATCCACTTTTTTCAGTATTATTATGTTGCTTTCTGATGCGCCAAGCATATTTATTTCCTCATTAATCTACACTCAGTAACCCATAATGATAAAATCAAAACATAATTTTAGAATTTTAAAATTTCCTTAGAATTTTTTTTCAAAGAAAAAGAAAAATATCTTATTTTCATAAGTATTAAGACCCTTTACTTCGTACTAAGTTGTAGCACCTTTGCCAGCTATTTTCAGCCTTGAGTCATTTTGGGTTTGATGCAACAAGCTGCACACCTGGAAAGGGGGATTTTCTGCCATTCTTCTTTGCAAATCCTCTCAAGCAGTCAGGTTGGACGGGGACTGTCAGTGGACAGCAATTTTCAGGTCTCTCCAGAGATTTTCAATAGGGTCAAGAAAGGACTTTGGCTGGGCCACTCTAGGACATTCACAGAGTTGTCCCAAAGCCACTCCTGTGGTGTCTTTGCTGTGTGCTTTGGATCATTGTCATGTTGGAAGGTGAACCTTTAGCCCAGTCTGAGGTCCTGAGCACTAGGGAACAGATTTTCATTGTATCTCTGTACTCCATTCAGCTTTTCCTTATCCATGACCATTCTCCCAGTCCTTGTTGCTGAAAAACAGCCCAAGGCATGATGCTGTCACCACCATGGCTCACTGTTGGGATACTATTGGGTAGGTGATGAGTAGTGCCGTATTTCCTCCAGACATAATGTGCCTCAGACATAAAGAATTAAGGCCTTCTACAGCAAAACAACAACAAAAAAATATTTGTTTCTTCAGACCAGAGAAACTTGTTCCTTATAGTCTGAGAGTCCTTCAGGTGCTTTTTTGCTAACTCCAAGCTCTCTGGAGCTCAGTCAGAGTGACCTTCAGGTTCATGATTACCTCATTAAGGCCCTTCTCCCTAGATTGCTCACTTTAGCCTGGGCGACCAGCTCTTGGAAGCGTCCTGGCCAAACTTCTTTCATTTGACAGTTATGGGCGCCACTGTGCTCTTAGAAACCTACAGTGCAGCAGAATTTTTTTGTAGACTTCCACAGATCTGTGCTTTGCAGTAATCCTGTCTCTGAGCTCTGCAGGAAGTTCTTCTCCTCTCATGGCTCAATTTTTGCTCTGAAATGCATTATCAGCTTTGAGGCCTTTATAGATAGGTGTTTGCCTTTCCAAACCGTGTCCAATCAATTTAATTTTCCACAGGCAGACTCTAATCAAGGTGTAGAAACATCTCAGCGGTGATCAAGACAAATGAAAGGGACTTGAGCTAAATTTCAAGAGTTTCTGCAAAGGTCTGAATGCTTATGTAAATGTGATATTTGAGCTTTTTCTTTTTAATAAATTTACAAAAATGTCCAAAATAAAGTTTTCACTTCATCATTAAAGGGATCTGATCATAGATTAATAAGTTAAGGGATTGCAGCATCAGGTTACAAAGTGAAGGGAGTCTGAATACTTTCTGAAGCTACTGTATATAATTCAAGCAATAAAGGCCTTATGATGAAGGCTTTCTAATAATCTTGTAGCCTGAATAATACATATTTACACTATTTAGAGCAGAAAATATGTTTTTGACATCAATACAGATGGAATTCTGTCGCTGCTCTGCTTTTATTCTCGGCATATTTTGAGTTCATTTTTGTTGGTGTTATTTTTTAAATACAGGCAATGATAAAATTATGGTCTGTGGTGCTCATTTTCAAACCTATACTATAAGCCTATCAGCTGCAATTTGAAGAACATCTGATTTGTTTAATTAGTGAAATAACCCTTTTCATTCTTTCTAATCAGCCATACTAAGTGAAATGACAAAACTGGAGTCCTGTCCCAAAGGACAGAAGATCTACTAAAAAGGACAAAGAGATTCACATTTTTTCTTTACCTGTGCCTCACTCTTGTCTCAGGACTCTGTTACTGTTAAACTGCAACAAATTAAGGCGAGATAAATATCTCTGAAAGCAGAAAGTAGCCAAATCTGAGTGTCCATTGCAGTCGTTACTGAAATGCTCTGGATATTGGCATGCACACCAACTAAAGACTGATGGTTAAATACAAGAGCTAATTTAATTCCATTTTCAGAATACAATAAACTAACATTGCTGTAATTCTGTCAGTTTTATCCCATGCTTTGTCCTACCTATGTTTAAACTTACCTTATTGACATTACATTGCCAGCTACTTCCCTCAGGATATTCTGACAACCAATGTTTGTGGGCAGTGGTGGCCTAGTGGTTAGGGACTAGGCCTCATGATCAGAAGACTGAGTTTGAATCCTGGACCAACAGGTTGCCCTGAGGTACCCATCCCAAATGATGCTCCCCAAGGCTACCACCTGCTGTTGTGAAAGGGTAAAATGCAGAGAGGTATTTTGTTGTTGTTTATTATGTTCACTAAATAAATATTTGCAGTATACAAATAACAAAATAAAATTTTTCATTCATTCTTACATTCTTGAAAGTGACACACACAGTTAGAAAGGCACAGCACTAGGAAATACAAGCATATATGCCAGACTAGTAATTACGAAAGAAGTCCAAAATAGTAATCATGTAGTTTTACATGTAGTGGTATTTAGTGGTATGTAGTGGTACCGTCACCATATAACGTCTATCTAGGTAATTCTCAGAATTATTGAATCCGTTGTGTTTAATGTGATCGAATGGTAAAGTTTAAAGCTCTGATTCTGAAAATTCTGACCAGAAATTACCAAGAGGTTCAGCTTGTTATACATTTATAAATACAGTACTGTGCAAAAGTTTTAGGCAGGTGTGAAAAAATGCTGTAAACAAAGAATGCTTTCAAAAATGGAAGTGTTAATCATTTATTTTCATCAATCAACAAAATGCAGTGAATGAACAAAAGAGAAAGCTGAATCAAATCAATATTTGCTGTCATTTGGTGGTGACATCGATGATCATCAGCACCTGTTTGGTAAAACTGGTTGATCATACACCGACTATAATCCTACAAAATCCCTGACTTTGTGCAAGTGTACCTAGAAGAACTGATGCTGTTTTGAAGGCAAAAGGTAGTAACACCAAATATTGATTTGATTTAGATTTTTTTTTTGTTCGCTCACTTTGCATTTTGTAAATTGGTAAAAATGAACAATCATTATTATATATCACACCTGCCTAAGACTTTTGCACAATACTGTATATAAATAATAATATAAATGACACAGTGAAATTCTGGGTCAAAAAAATATAATAAACATACCAGTATTTTCTCAGTCGCACAAATTTGTACCAAAATCCACTATAAAAATGGGGGTGCGACCTATACACGGGGAATTAATGTGCAATTTATACACCAAATTTGGACCAAATTTCAATGCCAGATCAGGGCTGCGACTTATACATGAGTGCGACTGATACACAAGTAAATACGGTAGTTAGAACTATTTTAGCTCATTGAGCTCTGAAATAATTTTTCAAACACCGTTTTTTTTTTTTTCTCAGAGGAACATGATGGAAACTCAGGGCTAATGGCACCCCTTTAGTGGTCTATAGATTTTGTGCTTGCCAGGTTTAAGGATAAGTATGTCAAAAAAACAATGTAAGTGACATAAACATGTAAACAATAACAGGAAAATAGCTGTTTGAATGTCCTATCTGGACAGTCACAAAGCCCTAGCAAGCTGAGAAATCACAGTACACATTGTAAAATTCATACTGTAATTGGGCTCTTAGGGAGGAGGGTGGGTGTCCCCCCAAATAGCAGTTCCAAACCAACCACTTTCTAGCCGAGTGCATAATTGGATTCGGCAATAATGAAAAAATGTCAGCACATAAATAATGATAATAAAGGCCTGCAAGGATGAGACGCTTTGTATGTGCGAAAGACCCATGGGGTTAATTTCAGTTTGAATCGGTTGCCTGAAGTCTACCATAGACAAACAAACACACACAATAAGCTGCTATCACATGAAGACTGATGCTTTCCATATGGTTGTTATTGCATAGAAAGCACTTTATCATTAGTTATAAATGTTCTGATCTCTGGAGTTTTGAATGCTATACTGGTATTGCATTCTGGGTCATTCTATGGTGTGGACCTTTATTAATGAGCAATTATCATTTCACAACTTCTATTGTCTGCTTGCCTAAGTCCACCCTGAGCTCATGTCTTTCAGCCTCTAGCAAGACGGATACTGTTGCAATGAAATACTCTCTAATGAAAGCTCAGAGCTAAGAGATAGCTCTGTGTGTTGGAGATTGAGCCACTGGAGGCTCACTTGTTTTTTCACTCTCCACTGCACGTTCTGTGAAAGACTAACACACCTTATAATTAACTCTTGAGTAGGATTAGTCTACCACTGCTTCACTATTAAAATAGACTGTGATTTCTGTAAACCTGTTAAGAGCTTAACTTTGAAGCCTTAATTTCTTGTGCACCCTTATTGAATTTTAAAAAATAAATATTTTTATATGCTCTCTCTGTCCACTTTATAAGAAACATACTTGCTTGTACTTGCACTCTTTCACTCACTCACCTGCCTTATAAGTCTAATAAACAGTTGTACGGTTAGTTTGACTGCAGCCAAATGTTCTCCTGCAGAGTTTATTTTCAGTCACAATCTGTCTTGTCCTTCACATGTGAGATTCATACCACAAGACTGCTTTTGACCAGATATTATTTGGGTGGTGGACAATTCACAACACAGCAGTGATACTGACATGGTGGCTGCATGGCAGTGTGTTTAGTACAGCACAGCAGAAACTGACAGTGATATTGGGCAGTGGCGACTAACCCTGGAGACCAACCTTCATATAGTGTTAATTTTAATCCAATGTCTGCATTATTCACCGCAGTTTTTTCAGATTGTTTAGATGCCTTAGTGGTTGTCTTGGCAGCATGTTAGGTGAAAGTGACAGTGACTAATATAATTGTGAAACGCAGTATAGCACAACACAATCTCTGCGTTTCACCCATACACACACTTGCAGCTATTGAAAGCGCCAGGGGAGCAGTGACAGGGACGGTACTTTGCTCAAGGGTACCTGAGGGCAACTTACTGGTGAGGGAATCGAACCCACAATCTTCCGAGCCGGGGCAACTCCTTAACCACTAGGCCACTGCTGCCCCAGGTGCAGGTTTGAATTAAACTATGCAGGAAAATATATCCCCAGGAGAAGGCCCAGTGACCACTTAGCTAGAGCAGTTCTTGCAAAGATGGGAGTGTATCTTAAACATGGTTGTTGTTCTTGTCTGTTTTTTATCACATGGACCGAACTCAAAGGTTAGCTCCATTGAAGATATGGCTTTGCTAGGATTGCTAATACTGAAGAGTTGGTCGCTTTTTGTTCTCAGGGCTTTCTGGACCTTAACTTCACAGAGTTCAGGAAGGGTGGTGCTAATGTGACAGGCTTTCAACTAATGAACTACACTGAGCCCATGGTCAGCAGGATCATACAGGAGTGGCTGGAGTTTGACAGCAAAGACCTGAAGAGTCCTAAAAGGAGGCTGAAGGTAAAGAGAACGACCAGTGGCTACAGTTTCATGAGAGGTTTTGCCATTACATTCCTAAAAACTTCCAACTGCTTCTTTGTTGGTTGTTTTTTTTAGGAATGACCTTAAACTTGTATAAACCCTCGAATGATATTTTTCATAGTCATACCTCTCATTTGAAAAAAGTGCATTGGAGAAACATTCTTTAGCATGTTCTCTGGGGAACCAAAATTTGTTCTGTGTATCACTACAAAGAATCTTTTTGGCCACCACGTTAGTGGTTTTCAATGGAGAAACCCCAATGACAGCTTTGCTAGGTTTAATATATGTTGACAATGACCTACTTAAATGTGTGTGGGACTTCGAAGCTCTGGTATATTTACTGAATAACTCTTCTATTAAAATAAATAATTCTTGAATCATTTTATTTTTAAATTTCTATCCATGTATTAAAAGAAAAAAAACAACAACTTTGTAGTAAGAATGTTACAACTTTTTTACAAGTTTTTTTTACAACTCGATAATTAATTATAATATTGAGGAATGTTTTAGAAGAGGGAGAAAAATCTCTGAGCTTATAAAGCTCTGGCTTGTCCTGCTTTGTTGCTGTAACACTCACTGGTGTCTCTGTGGACTCTATCCAGTACACTGGAGCGCTCACCTATGACGGCGTCAGCGTCATGGCTACTGCCTTCCAGAACCTCAGGAAACAGCGCATTGACATCTCTCGGCGGGGAAATGCGGGAGAATGCCTGGCCAACCCCCCTGCTCCATGGGGCCAAGGCATTGACATCCAGAGAGCGCTCCAGCAGGTAACTCACGCATGAACACTTGCTTGCTATATTTTCCCACAAATTTGTAATATACTTTATGGTGGAAGCACTGGGAACACACTAGGGGGGCAAATTCATAAATATATAAATACATTAATATAAATAACAAATTTAATTCTAGGGCTAAAGTTATGTCAAAGACATTTGGATTACATGTTAATGAAATTCCTTGCAGAAAACTGTAAATTGGTGTCAGGATTCTTCTGCCGGTTTTTCTTAACTGAGAAAATCTCAAAACTGTGTTTTATGACTCTAAACCTAGTCTGGTTGGTCCTGTGCATATAAGCTGGTAAGGTACACAGAGTACAAAACTATAATTATGAGAATCACTTTTCCTGTTCATTTAAAGTAGGAAAATTGAAAATTAAAATCCAAAATAAACAAGCCCTGTTCTTTTTAAAGTAGTATTCTCAGAACCTATGGGTCCAGTCTTGTCTGCACAATATGACTGCGGGTTTTTTGATGAGCACACAACTCATCAGCTGTGTGAAGACTGAGTGTTGATTAAACAATTAGATTTTTATATTAAATTAATATTAAATTTTAGACATAGTTATAAACATGCCCTTTAAATGCTCTAGACCTGAATCCTCCACAAAAACACTTCTAATCTGATTGCATTTAGTTATTTTAGGATTGTCATGATTTGAAAAATAAAAAATGTTTTCAATGCCAGTACGAATGCTACATGTACTTTTTAATGAAGTGCAGCCCTTTTTTGTGCGGCCAGATACTAAGCTTAGTCTCTAACTGAGAATCTGGCCTCAAGATCACAGGATTGCACACATAATCACACTGGGGCAGCGGTGGTCTAGTGCTGAGGGAGTTGCCCTTGCATTTGAAGATTGTGAATTTGATTCCCTCACCAGTAGGTTGCTCTGAGGTACCCTTGAGCAAGGTACCGGCCCCGTCACCGCTCCCCAGGCACTTTCAATAGCTGCCCACTGCTGCGTGTTGTTTGCATGGGTTAAATGCAGAGGTCCAATTTCGTTGTGGTTCACTGTGTGCTGTGCTGTGACCTCGCAATGACAAGGGTTGTCACTTTCACGTTTCACTTTTGTTTCATAACAAAATGTTCCATGGTTTTATAAATGAATAAACATGTCTGTTATGTTTCATTAATTTTATTTATTTTTTTTACAAATGCAAATGTAGCAAATACAATGTCAGTAAGTTGTTAGTTTGTAAATAAAGTATTGCTAAAGGTTAGACCAAGGGTTATTAGTCTTATCCACAGAGCGCTGAGTCTGTTGGTCTCAAACACCTGATTAGTTAGATGAGCTTAGCTCATGCTTGTTTAGTATAAAAACCTGCAGCCACATAGACCTTTGGTGAGTGAGTTTGTTTAGCCCAGGGTTAGCTGAATTGTTAAGTTGTTTGTGCAGTTCTTGATTTTAGCATTTATTATACATTGCTGGGTATCAGCAATCATTATTAAAAAAAACATGTAAAAAGTATTTTATTTTTATTTTATTAACAGCTGACTACATGATGGATTGTAGGTTGATTTTACTCATTTATTTCTGTTATTTTATTCGTATATATTCCTCTGTAACTGCATCTCTGTTTTTCTCTGTTCTCTTCTGAGTAACGCTGCACCAGCTTTTTACTGTTTGTTGATATTTCTTGATGAATAGAATTTATATTAGTATTTATTTTCTTTATTTATTTATGTATTTTTTACATACAAAGTTTTGTTGCGACAATTTTTTTGCATATACATTTTCTCTCTCTTTCTCTTCAGGTGCAATTTGAAGGTCTAACAGGGCATGTCCAGTTCAATGAGAAAGGACATCGGACCAACTTCACTGTCAGCGTGATGGAGCTTAGTCCAAGTGGACCTAAGAAGGTAAATAACAGTGATTCTTAAGCACTCTCAACCTGCTACTCTCAGCCTGCTGCTCTCAGCCTGCTGCTAACCATGATGTTACAACACACAGCATGGTTTTTACAAAAGTTGCATGCTCACCACTGCGCACATATCAGTGGCTGTGCAGAAGATCTACATATATCCCTCAGCTGTCATTTCAGCATCTGTCAGCTTGCGTGATTAGCTGTAGGTAGCGCCTCAGCGTTTTCTCTGAGGAGAGAAGTGAGAGTGAAGTGTTAGTCACTGGAGGGGTGAAAGGGGTGTGCATGCATTTCAAGTGATTGCGCTTCTTCTTAAGCCTTCAATATGAATATTTATCACGCTAAAAATAGCTGCACCAAAAGTTCTTGCATTCTGTCTTCATTGCATGCTCACCACAATATTCTTCTCTACTGTGCACAGGTGGGTTACTGGAACGAAAACGAAAAGTATGTGAGCACAGCGACGTACACCCAAGCACTTAATGAAACATTCGGCTTTCAAAACAGGACCTACGTAGTCACTACCATCCTAGTAAGTGTCCCTTGCAACCTAGCTGTTGTTTTTGACTAACTAATGTTGGCATGATTTACCTTCCACAGCCATCACGCCAGCTTTCAATCAAATCCTGGCTGATGTTCCCTCCTGTCAACAATATGTCCAATATGTGTAAACTCTTCTGCCACTCATTTGCCCTGGCAGGGTATGTGTTTAAAGTAAAGACCTTCTTTCTTGAATGGTAGCAAGATCTGTCCTATTTACTTCTCTTTGAAGGCTGTCCCAGAAAGGCCCCTTGTTGTAGCCGCAACTCATCAGTGTAGTTCATTTCTCTGTGTGTGCTATAATTTCAGCACTGCTTTAGCTGTGTTTTAAAAGAGCTGCTCTCCTCAAAGGGATTTATTAGTCGCCCATGTTTTTCAGTAGCAATGTGTGTGTGTGTGTGTGTGTGTGTTCGTGTGTGTGTCTGTGTGTGTGTTTGTGTGTGTGTGTGTGTATGATATATGCATATATGAAAAGGGAAACAGAGAGAGAGGAAAGCCTATCAGGAGTTAAGCCAATGAAGTGCTTTTCCACAGATGCATAGCTAAAAGTTGGAATCACCTTAGAAGACAACATGTGCCTGCTCGCCCTCAAGAATTGGCCCTGGCTTTAAAGACCTTGACTATCCGTAGGCTTTTCTTGCTTGAATTTTGCAAATGGACAAAATTAAAAATTCTAAAGCCAATATAAATAATGAATACAGCCAATACATTAACCTGTGTTGAGTTTTCAACAGCTCATCAGGTTCAAACTTTTTTTTTTATGTATTGCTTTAAGATTATTAAGCACTTATTTAGACACTGCTTTTCAGAATGAATAAACACCTTATACCAGTGTTTCCCAGTCTGTGTCTGGAGGGCCCTTGCTCTGCAAATGTAAACGAATAATTGGAGAATTTAGAACTTAGAAAATGTGTTTGTATGCTATTCATATTTGTCATATGTGTTGTTGAGACATGATTTCTGTTTAATTAAAATGGTGATGGTAGCATCACTGTCTGCTCTTTATTCAGATAACTAGGATTGGATTCTCTGCCCAGCATTCCTCAATTTAAAAAAATGCAATAATTGATATTTGATAACATCTTGCCATTAGGTTAAAAAACAAATAAGTGTAAAACAAATTAAGCATGAGGCAGCCTTGTTTTTGTATTGCAATGCATGTTTAAATATACAGTACTGTGTAAAAGTTTTAGGCAGGTGTGGAAAAAATGCTGTAAACAAAGAATGCTTTCAAAAATGGATGCTTGTTCAAGTGTTCAATCAACAAAATGCAGTGAATGAACAAAAGAGAATCTAAATCAAATCAATATTTGGTGTGACCACCCTTTGCCTTCAAAACAGCATCAGTTCTTCTAGGTACAGTTGCACACAGTTTTTGAAGGAACTCGGCTGGTAGGTCGTTCCAAACATCTTGGAGAACTAACCACAGATCTTCTGTGGATGTAGGCTTCCTCACATCCTTCTGTCTCTTCATGTAATCCAGACACACTGGATGATGTTGAGATCAGGGCTCTGTGGGGGCCAGAAGAACTGATGCTGGTTTGAAGGCAAAAGGTAGTAACACCAAATATTGATTTGATTTAGATTTTTCTTTTGTTCGCTCCTTTGCATTTTGTAAATTGATAAAAATAAACAATCATTATTTATATTTCTGAAAGCATTCTTTGTTTACAGCATTTTTTCCACACCTGCCTAAAACTTTTGCACAGTACTGTGTATATAAACACAAGACAGCAAATACAACGTTCAAATACAACACAATATAGCAATATACAACAGATGTTGTTCATTGTTTCCTGTAGAAGATGTGCATTTCTTTCACCTATAAAGATATCAATAGACTATGTTTTTCAAGTGTTTGCATATAACTTTTGCATGTATTCCATGGAAGTTATGTTTCCATAACATGCATGTATTGCATGTATTCCATGGAAGTCATATTTCAAAAAAGGGAACTTGTGTAGCTCTCATTGTTAATCCATGTGAAAAATCATTATATCAGTCATGAAGTCAAGTCAAGTCAAGTAGTCAAGTAGGATTTTATTGTCATTTCAGCCATATACACAGTACACAGTGAAACGAAATAAGGTTCCTCCAGGACCCTGGTGCTACACACAAGACAAGACACAAGACAAGACACAAGACAACATAAGACACATTTTTTTTTTTTTTTTTTTTTTTTCAAAAAAAAATATTGAAATACTGAAAAGTAAATTGGTCTTAATTGTATTTCCTCAGCATAACCTGTAGAATGAGATAAGGTGATTTTTAAAATATTTTTTTTTAATTAAACCTTAAATTATATAACCAGTTTTCAAAAAAACAAAATCTGTAACCTCTACAATAATAACTGTACATTTAAACAAATTTTTCTAAGCTAAAGTCCTTGTATACATTGTGTAGAAAACTGAATCTTTTAAAACTAGCAGTCACATGGAATTGGATAATATGTTTTTTTTACAGGGGGAGGGTAGAGAGGAACCCTGCTGTCCTTTTCTCTAAATGTGCCAAATGTATTTTCTCTGACCCCTGGCCGTGGGCAGTGCACAGCTGTTATTCATAAACCCCAGCGGTAGGGCTCAGCTCTGCACTGGAACAGCAGAGGGCTTTTACTCTTATGAGCAGCTCAGGGCCCAACAGTGTTGCACCACCCACAGGCAACTCTCAGGATGGACTTGCACCACACTCATCCCCCAGTCCTCATACGGACCTCTTAATGAGTGGAAATCCATCTGTAGCCCACCAAGGCTGCTGCTCTGCTCATTAGAGCACAGTTTTCTGGCTTTTAGTCAGTGTTTTGATACATTGCACATGACTGGTCACAAGATAACTCCACTTTATATTGTAATAATCCTTTAATCACAAATTCATTTCTCCTTGAGGAGGGTTTTTTTCTTAGAAGCTTCACTTCAGTGCTTTAAAGTTCCACTGTGTCTCACACAGGACAGCCTCAGTCAAGCAATATCCATTCTATCTGGTGAAGCCCATCCTGCCAGTCTTATCCCAGGTTGTGGATACATCAATACTGCTTTGTTAGAGGTGAAATATTCAAGTTAGCATACAATTTGTGACCACCTAACTCAGTAGATCCCCATTGGAACTGAACGATAGTGCAAACTAAACTAACTGAAGCTTTGGCATCACATGAAAACAGTTTCTATGTAATTGCAGTTTCATTAACAAACAGATAAAGACACCTCAAAGCAACATGTCATAAGCCCAACCGCAATGGAGCTTTTGCTTTATAAAAAACCTGTTCATTGTTTATTATTTGTTTCTTATAACACCCTGTAGATACATGTCTTCACCCTGCAAGTATTAAACGTGTGATTGTAAAACTTATGGATTACAGGCAACCTGGATAACAGTTTTTTTAATATAATTTTTTTGGGAGGATTACCTAATAGTCAGTCATTTAACATTAATGTTCTTTGGAATGTGTCAGAAATTGTGAATGTTCAGGTTGTGTTTAGACATTTTTATGTAAGCTGACTGAAGTATTTCAGAAGTTAATATCATTAATGTTAACATTTTCTAACATTAAAACTACTGCTGTTGTTTATTGCACAAAATCATCAAAACTAATTCTACCATTCAATGCAATCAGCACACACACTTAATCCATAAGATTAAATAATTTATGACTTCCAAGTGGTGAGGCAGCAGCTATCAGAAGTCTCATTTTACTGTTGACCTTAATTAATTGCTCATCTCAGAAAATTAAAGCTTCTCATAATTTGGATAAATATCTTAATAAAGTCATAGATGTGGGTTCTGTACATTTTAATTCCTAAGCTCTGCCACTACTGTAATGTTTTATGCACTATTTCAATGTTGAATGTGGACGTTAAAAAAAAAAAACAACATATAAAGGATAACTTTTTCCTTTATTATGTATTATACTTTTTGTGTTAGACAGTGGTAAAAGTATTTTGCTAACCATTGTTCTATTAATTTTCTACCTTCAGGAATCTCCCTATGTGATGCTGAAGAAAAACCATGAGCAGTTTGTAGGGAATGACAAATATGAGGGGTATTGTGTGGAGCTGGCTGCAGAGATTGCCAAGCATGTGGGCTACTCCTATAGACTGGAGCTGGTTGGAGATGGAAAATATGGTGCCCGAGACTCTGAGTCCAAGATGTGGAATGGCATGGTTGGAGAGCTGGTGTATGGGGTAGGTAACAGTTTACTGCAAAATAGCCAATTAAATGTAAGTATTTATAGAGCTCTTAGTTGTTCAGTTGGTGCAAAAATGCTTTTCACATGATAACTGAAATTTATGCTTTAAGCTTTCTGGTGATTTAATTTTTTTGTTACTATTTACTGACATTGACATATTATGATGGTCAGGTGTGGCAGAGAAGAATTTGAGAGTGTTACAGCATAAGTATGAGTGCAATGTGACAGTGGTGAGGTCTACAGTAGGAGTGACAGCTGCATTTAAAGTAGAGGTAAGATTACATCAAGAAACAGCTCTGAGCCCATTCTTGTTTGTAATGGTAATAGTCAGGTTGACAGATGAGGTTAAACAGGAGTCCCTATGACAGAGGAAGAATACATGACAGAATACATGAGTGTGAATGATAGGGAGGAAAGTGGAGTGGTTAGGATTCAGGGAGCAGAGGTGGAAAAGGTGGAGGAGTTTAAATACATGGGACAGTACAGGCAGTTCAGAGTAACCGGGAGTGTGGAAGAGAGGTGAAGAAGAGAGTTCAGGCAGGTTGGAATGGGTGGAGACGAATGACAGGAGAGATCTGTTACAGACAAGTACCAGCAAGAATGAAAGGAAAGACAGGCAGCAGAGCTGGAGGTGGAGGTGACAAAGATGGACAGGATTAAAAATGACTATATTAGAAGGACAGCTTAAGTTGGATGTTGGATGACAAAGCTAGAGAAGCAAAGTTGTGTTGGTTTGGACATGTCCAGAGGAGAGACAAAGATTATATTGGGAGGATGTTGAGGATGGAGTTGCCAGGAAAAAGGAGAAGAGTAAGGCCAAAGAGGAGGTTTTTGCAAGTGGTGAGAGAGGACATGCAGACAGTTGCTTTGAAGGCGGAAGATGCAGAGGACAGGAAGAAATGGAGATGGTTGGTATTGACCCCTTAAGGGAGCAGTTGAAGGAAGAAGAAGAAAATGTTATGATGACAAATTACTTTTGACTCTTATTCACACAATATGCCAACTTGTGCCATATATTTGTATAAGTACAGTAACTTGAGGCACCTTGTCACATAGAGTGCCTGTGTTTTGAAAGAACCAGAAATTCTTTGAATAAAGGTAAACAGTAAATTATGAACAAATTGAAAAAAATATCTCCATGGATCCTTGCAAGTTAGTAACTGCTTGTAGCTTATGTATTTTTTACTGTAAATTTACATGTATGCCATATCAAGGCATAAAGCAGGCGGCTTAGTGTCCAAGCCTTAAAGCCAACAACTTGACAAAAGTTTGTGCTTCTCACCCAGAGGCTTAACCCTGTGCTGTCACAGTTCATTCTAGTTACCAAATGGTTCAACAACTACACCCTATTGTTTCACATAGCTTTTGGCTTGTTTAATGATGGACAGCTAACTTGAATAAGAATGATTTGAGCTTTTAAAAAGGTGTTTAATGCCTGCACAGATCTTCAGTTTTAAATAGTGTGAATAGCTATCTCTGGGAAAGCTGGAAAATCTACCTCTAATGTGTATCCTGTTTGTTACTGTGATAATACTGTAAAATTTGGGATTGTTTCTCAATTAGGAATATCATAATAATAAATAACATTAAGCATACTAATATTCATTTTGATCTTAATTAGGGGAAGATTTAATTGAGAAAATTGCTAAATTTTATGATTTAAAAATATTTCGTATTTCATATATTTTGTATTTTTTTGATGTTCTGACATATAATTGATTTTGATAATTAAATACCAAATGACAAATACAAAAGTAACAAATAGTCCCTCAAACTACTATTGGTACCATTTATATTTTGTGCAAGTATGTAAAATCTTTAATCAAAGAGGGCCAACAAGAGCATTGCTGACTTCCTGTTGAAAGTGAAAGTGACAACCCTTGTCATTGCGAGGTCACAGCACAGCAGACAGTGAACCACAGCGAAACCCATGCACACAAACACCGTGCAGCAGTGGGCAGCTATTGAAAGCGCCCGGGGAGCAGTGAAAGGGACGGTACCTTGCTCAAGGGTACCTCAGGGCAACCCATTGGGGAGGGAATCGAACCCACAATCTTCCGATTGGGGGCCAACTCCCCAACCACTAGGCCACCGCTGCCCCAGGTTGAGCCACTAGTGAGCAATAAAGGTGTGAAAATGTGTGAATAAAAGTTATCCTAATACTCCTGGAGAAAATAGTTATATTTTCTCATGTAGTACTACTGCTCATTTAGTACTACTGTCCATTCAGCCTGGACAGTAGTACTAAATGAGCCACTCTTTGGAGAATATCTCTCCAGTCATACTCTATGGGTAAAGACTGCTGATAACAGTGACAAACACAGGAGTCATTCCTAATATGAAGTGTCATGCAGTTGTTCAGGTCAGAAGTCTTTTATAACGGTTTACAACAGTTTTCACCCAAACTGACATTGTTTGATTTGCAATCCTGACATGGTGCAAAAAAAAAAAAAAAATGTGCTGAATGCTTGCAGCTGTGCATTAAGCACTCTTGTGGTTAGCACGTCTTCTGAATAACTGAGCAACCAAAATGGATTATAGGTGTTCTGAGATGACAGTGATGTCTGTGCACAAAGATAAAACTGAATTTTTGCATGTGTTTCTTCAAATTTAAAGCATAAAGCTTTAAATCGAAGCTTATTATTTATTATTTAATAATATTTAATAACTTGTTATGAATAATACAAATTATTCAATATCTTCTTGTCTTCTGATTGTTATATATTTATGAGAATGGGGAATTAACATGTTATCAAACATTATTTATGTCCACAAATACATATTAGAGGTAAATATCTATGGTAAAGGCAGAAGACAAATTAAATGAAAAACCCAAATACATTTTTGGAGAAACATAACAAGTGTAGCTGCTGCAGTGACCTACTGGTTAGGGACTAGTCCCATGATTGGATGATTGTGGGTTTGAATCCCTGACCAGTAGGTTCCCCTGAGGTGACTTTGAGCAAGGTACTGTCCCCAACGTTGCTCCCCAGGTGCTGGATAAGGCCCCTGCTGCATGGTGTGTGTATGGGATAAATGCAGAAAATGCATTTTGTTGTGGTTCACTGTGTGCTGTGGCGTCATATTCAAAATGATTAATAGTCACTGTCATTTACATCTTACCATGTCGACTAAGTTCAATATCTGGACAAGGATTCCAAGGGCTTCAGTTTTGTTAAACTAAAAAACTAAAGTGTTTTGATGGAAACAGTGACTAAACAGTGACGTGTGATATTATAAAACAAACATACAATTATAAAACAGCAGAGCAGCTGTTTCTCAGGTGATTGAGAAATTCTGTACAAGACATGTCAAAAATAATCCACAGCTACCGAGGGAGGGGAATTATAGTAGACATGTCATGTAGGTATTTTATCAATATCTTTTCCAGGATATTTAAGAATATTTGACAGAATATTTAAAAATTAATGTGTTTGATTATTTCAGCCATATTGTTCATTGTGTGTTTGTTGAGCAGAAAGCGGACGTAGCTGTTGCTCCTCTCACCATCACCTTGGTTCGAGAAGAGGTAATTGACTTCTCCAAGCCCTTCATGAGCCTTGGCATCTCTATCATGATCAAAAAGCCCACCAAGTCCAAGCCTGGGGTCTTCTCCTTCCTGGATCCGCTGGCCTACGAAATCTGGATGTGTATAGTCTTTGCTTACATTGGTGTGAGCGTGGTTCTGTTTCTGGTCAGTCGCTTCAGTCCATATGAATGGCACAGTGAAGATTCAGAGGAGGGAGCAGAGCAACAGAGCCAAAACCGAACGCCCTCTCCAGAGGCCAGCCAGTCGCAATCTCAAGGGCAACATGGGCAGGGTCAGCAGGAAAAGCAGCCTGAACACACCAATGAGTTTGGTATCTTCAATAGTCTTTGGTTCTCCCTGGGGGCCTTCATGCAGCAAGGCTGTGATATCTCACCCAGGTAAGGATCATTATTTTGAATTTCTATCTACTTCATTATATGCAGGAGAATGCACAGTTGTAGTTGTGAAGGCAAATAAATTTAGCACAAAAGCTTCAAAATATGAGAGTAACAAAAAAGGTTCTTTGTAGCAATGCCATAAAACAGGGGTCCCCTAAAGTCCCCTGTGCCCTGTTCAACACATCTATCAATTACCAGATGCAGTGAGTATGTTTTTGAGGAATGGAATTACCCCTTTGTGCTGGACACTGGCCCTACAGGACCAATGTTGAGGACCTCTGCCATTGAAGAATTGACATTTTTGAGATGTGACAGTGAAAGACTATTAGAGCATTTAAGAACCTCCTTATAATGAGGCTCTTTACCAGGGGTCTCCAAAGACAGATTCATGTTACCCATTACATTTTAAAATGCATCCTTAAATAGCCCCTATATATATTTAAAATAAATATTACATTTGTAAATATTTAAACTGACAGCTATATTTGCTTTACTCACCCGACACTGTGTTAACATAACACTTAAATAACAAGAGCAATAGCATTAAAAACCAATTGTGTAATGTTGCGTAAGATGCCACATGCCACAGAAACAGCTGATATGGCAGTTATGATTACTTTTCTTGGCTCAAAGCCAGAGCGTCTGTAGTCCTCACAGTGAGACGATCCAGGGTTCAGTTCCCAGGTGGGGTCCTCTTATTTTAGAGTCTGCAGCTCTCTCCTGTCTGTGTGAGTTTCCTCCAGATACTCCAGTTTTATTCCACAGTCCAGAGACATGCATTCTGGGTGTATTGGAAATACTAAATTACCTCCTAGGTATGACTGTGTGAGTGTGTTTGTGTGTCCTGCGATGGACTGGTGACCTGTCCAGGGTTTTCTCCTCTTTTTGACCTCTATGCACTGGTACCACTCACTACACTAGTCAGGATAAATGGTTGAGATCATGAATGAATGTTGTTGGACGCTACAAGGAACTTAATCCAGTCTGTTTTGCAGAGTGACGTTGTGACGTTAAGCTTACAGTTACCTCTACCTCTATCCTACCTCTAGACCACCACCACCACCCACAGCTTTTGGCTGGTCTGTCCTGCCCTGCATGATCTTTGTCACAGGCTTACACTGCTTCAGTCTACCTTTAAGCAGGAGGTAGCTTTATTGAGGCATGATCTGATTTTCCAAAGGCAGGACGGGAAGGACCTTATATGTCTATTGGGAAGCTGACATGCTGATGAAATTTTGTAATCCGATTTCCTCATATTTGTTCTGAAATCACCAGCCATTTTCATAGCAGCCCCAAGGTATAAAGCCTTGAACTGTTCTGGAAGTCCATACAGCTTGTTGAGTGCTTGTGAAGTCATCTTCAGGTGGGATATACACAGCTGTGCAAAGGATCTAATTCCCTTTGCATGTAGGGAGGTCTCATTAAGGTGTTCAAGGTAAGGGGAACATCGAGAAGAAATATTCTCCACATCTTGTTTGCTGAAGCAGATACCTCCTCCTTTCATTTTCCCTGACTCAATGGTCAGTTCTGCTGGTGAATTTTGAATTTTGCTGGGGGTAATGCTGAAGCCCAGGATTGAGTTGTCCAGTCAAGTCTCCATGAAAAACTACACATTACACTTTTTAATGTCCTGGTGAAACGCTTTTCAGTTCATCTGGGTTCTTGTGCATTGACATTTGCAAGAAGGATACTAAGAAGAAGGGTCTGTTTTTATGTTGTCTGAGCCTGACCTGAATGCTAGCTCTTTTTCTCCATCTCTTCGTCTGTCTCTCTTACGTAAGTGCTCCAGGTAGAATAAGCAAAAGATAATCTGCTAAGTTTCCTTGGCTGTGAAAAATGCTTTTATTGCAATTGTTGATCAAAGTATGGTTGTCTGTTGAAGGTGTTGGAAACTGTGGCTATATTATTTCAAGTTACTGTTACTGCATCATGAAGAATGCATACTGAGTGGGCATAGCTGTAATTTAGCTTGAAATATTTATTAAATGTACTTCATTTTAGTTTAAACATTATAGATAGAAGCTAGTCTTCTACTAATGGTAACACTTTGTCCAGCAGGAAAGCCACTTCTATCACAATGCCCCACATAAATCTATTAGATCTAAATTGTAACTTGTAGCTTTTTTATTTTTATTATTGTTATTATTATTATTATTAGTAGCATTAGTATTATTAGTATTATTAGTAATTGAAAAAAAAGACATGTACACCTGGATAGTTTCTCTAACTCAGTCATACTGATCTAAGGTTCAATACTCTATATATTGCCCATGTCAAAGGAGAATTTCTATTTCACCCAAGGGGATGTCCAAATCTATCAAACTACAAAAATATCCCAGGCACGTAAAGTTGCAACTTTGTAATTGCAGATAACATGCTCATTTAATCCATGGTGAGTGTTTTTCATTCACTAAAATCTAACAGAACTTTCTGAGAATTAGTTGGCCAATCCCCTCGACCTTCTTTATAGCTAAGACATTTACATTACATTTATGGCATTTAGCAGACACTCTTATCCAGAGCGACTTCCATGTCCTAATTACAGGGACAGTCCCCCTGGAGACACTCAGGGTTAAGGGTCTTGCTCAGGGACCCAGTGCTGGTAGTGCCAGAGGTGGGATTCAAACCTGGGACATCTTGAGCCACAGGTCCATAGGCAAGTACCCACCACTAGACCACCACCACCCTAGACAATGCCCATGTATTTGTTCCAGCTTATATCCCTTTTCAGACCTATATACGGGGTAATTCACTTGACGCAGTGCTTCTCAGAGAGTTAATCTCCTTAAAACTTCAAAAGGTTTACATTTCATGTCAAGTTGAGTAGTTACACAGTGAAATAAAACTGTTTTCCTGGACCGAGGTACAGCAAAGAACTACACAAGTGTGGACAGTATAACACAAAGTGCATCTTTATGGCTTTATTTATTTAAGCGGGACATAATCTCTAATAGCCTAATTAAGTAATGATGATAGTTTTGCAATTGCCTGAAGTGAAACAAAGCAAAATTAGAAAAGAACCTGCTGGACTGGATGTTGCTTCATTAAAAGTGATGATTGCATTATGACTTCTAGAGTGTTAAACCATTGGCCCACATAATGCAAAATACGTTAAAAGTTTCCTTTTTTTTCACCCCCCCCACTCCCCACATTTCTCTTGCAGCCCTCCCAAGAACCATTTAGGAAACTTTATATTTATGCATAAACATGCCCGAAAACGAACATGAAAATAGTGAAAAAACATACTCACTATTATGAATAGTGACTACCCTATTGTGAAACGCAGCACAACACAACACAATCAAATTCAACCTCTGTGCTTCACTCATACACACACGTGCAGCAGGGGACTGTTATTGAAAGTGCCCGGGGAGCAGTGACTGGGATGGTACCTTGCTCAAGCGTACCTCAGGGCAACCTACTAGTGAGGGAATCAAACCCACAGTCTTTCAATCCGGGACCAACTCCATGAAAACTGTATAAGGTTATAAAACATCAATAAAACAAACTGTATATCAATGATGTAGAAAATACTAAGATGACAAACTCCCCTAAAAAATAAATGCTTTGTGACATCATAAGGAGGGGAAGAGAGGAAGCAGCTGGAGGAATGTAAGGAGAAAGTAAAGATAGATGTGTGAATCATCAGCAGAGAGGATATGACAAAAATGGGGCATATAAAAGCAGAAGCGCTAGGGGAGAAATATCAGAGTAATAATAGAGAGGCTTTGAGGATTTGTGGCTCTTTTGAAAACCTCTAGCTGCAAACAAAAGCTCCTGCATTGGATTAATAGATCAGCTCCAGACATCACAAAATCCAAACAAGTCCTAGGATTAAGAATATCTCGTGTCTTGGGAAAACTGACAAATCACTGAGGGCTAAAATGGCATTGTTTAAGATTTGGTAGACAGAAAAGAAACATTTTAGGAAAGTCCACTGTACTTCGCTGCTTTTGGTTAGTTATAAATGTGCTTTAAGCAAGAAGAGAGAGTGGTGGGGAAGAAAGAGTCACTTGCATTTTTAATGTAAAGCTGATGCTCATGCCAATCATAAATGAAATTCCTGTGACTGCACATGCACTAAGAACAATGAGTAGGGATTTTATTATAGCCATGAAGGTGGTAGTGGGAAGGCATTGTTCATCCACCCTCCTTTACCCACATTCTTCCTGCAGGTCCAGAGCATTAAACTAGCAAAAACATATCCTGATTATCTTCTCTATCTCTAATCATTTGTATATCACAAGTGACTAGGTTTAAATAAGAACATTTGGATAGTAAAACACATCAGCATTTGGAATTGGTAGTATTATGTTCGCTACAGTGTGTTCTATCTCTTTAGAAAAGTAGCAGGATGCTGCCTTTATCACTGGGTGTGATGCATCTGTTTAATTCAGTATGAAATTTCAATCACCTTTATTAATAGCTTACATGAGAACAATAATAAAGGGCCAGTGAAACTTTTAGTGTATTTTTATGTACCTGTTTACTGTTGGTTTGATATAATCAAATCAAAATAATTTTATCAGCAACAGGATTTAAGTGATATGCTGGGGTCTTGTGGCCTGATGCAACATGTGATAATACGCAAAGTCTGAGCACACAAAGAGTTGGTTTTCGTCATCAGGGAGGCCTAGATTTGAATTTTATTTTTCTATTTCAGAATGAAGTCCTGGACATCCTGGGAAACTGACCAAAAAGTGGGGTTTTAAATCATCCTCATTTAAGTGCAGCAAACAGAATGTCCATCTCCACAGTGGTGTGTTTTTCCCTTTTTTTCCTGCTCAAAGCCTCATCAAGGTCTATGGCTTCCAGAGATGGCAGTTCCACTCGTGTAGTGTCCTATTTCCCAATAATAGCCTGTAACCTCCTGCAGCTACACATTCCCTGACCTTTCATTTGCCACTCTCCTGACCCGAAGCTGTCCCGTCCCTACGGCTGAACTGACACTTGTCGTACTATTTTCTCTTGGCGTTAGTCATTATGGGCAACGTTAACGTGCTAGCGCTGGTTTGGGCTGCTGCTGCCATTCCTTGATTGTCTCTTCTCTCCCCTCATTATACTGAGATGGTCCTCCTGAGCCTCCGGAAGTGCTGTCTCCTCCACCGGCATTTGACATTTAGGTAGGACGTGTATATCCTTCGCTTGAGGGCAGCAGCCAGCGTGCTAGAATTAGATTCTGCTCTCAGTGAGATGGCCATGACAGATGTGCTGGTGTGTATCACGGATGTAATGTGTGTGTGTGTTCTACCAGGGCACTGGGCTCTGCTACTGCACTACTCACGGTGTGAACTAAACTTTTTTTCCATGTGCCCATTTTTTCGATCAGCCAAATGAGGTTGAACTTGAAAGAAGCTAGGAGGTCTTAATGGAATCTTCACAGAAACCTTTGATCCACTGTTATCGGTCAAATTGCGTAGGAGAGCTGTGATGCTCTGGTCTGGTCTGACCCGAGGGAGACGGGTGCGGAGCCTGGTGTCACGTCAGTCGAGGCCGAGGAATAAGAGAGAGTCTGGAGAGATGGCTGACATGGCTCTGAATCATCTCTTGCATAGCTCAGGGCTGCAGACAGAGATGGAGAAACTCAGCCGGACATGGACTCTCTTTGCCATGGCCCTAGAGATGATGCTTTACAAAGCTTTGTCAGATACATGTCTGTTACAAATCGTAACAGAGAGAGCACTGTGCTCCACCCATTCACGATGAAGTTACGAGAATGAAGAATGAAATTCTTTCAATGAAGCACTGTCAGGTCAAAGACTGTTTACATTCGTCACTCTAAGAGGCATATAAAGAGATTCTATATTAAAGGATAAAGAAAAGCAGCTGTTTTCGGTCCATAAACCCAGACAAATGTCACAGGTCGATCTAAATAAAACACAAGAAACACGTAAGACATGGGTTCTTGAAAGATCAGTGTCAAACAGTTTGTCAGAATGAGAATAAAAAGCATAAAATATGTATTTCTTGTATACAAATACAACACATTCAAATCGTCTTCCTTCTTTCAGAATGGCAGTACTGTATCAGAGTTTAGAATTTCAACTTTATCTCTCTGCTTGTTTTAATGAGACAGCAAGAAACAAAATGGAAGAACAATTTTAAGACATATAGGGGCCATGGGGGGGCTTAAAGTGAGTAAGGACCTGGATCAGTCCATTGTGTCTGCATGACTCTGGTACTCTGCAGTACTCTTTCCAGCCAGCATTGAAACGGGCTGCGTGTGAGGTGCAGTAAGTACACAAACAGGCTGCTTATAGTATTTATCCATGACAGACAAAGTGTTTGTCCTTGATAAATGTCAGAGCTGCCAATCAGAGATCTGACTGCTCACATTGTAATTCATGTCAGCACATTTATCATGGGGGCTTTATCGTCTGAAGAATGCATCCTTCCCTGTCTCTGCCAGTGTAACCTCGGTTAGCCTCTCTGATTCTCTGATTGGCTTCTTAAACTGATAAGGCACATGAATAGATTTCTTCTCCTAACACTGCTAAAGATGTTTGTGTGTGTGTGTGTGTTTCTCTGAGACAGTACAAGTGCAGATTTGCTGCAGTTGCTGGAGCAATCAGGGCCCTTCTGTATCTGAGCTCCTGTAATGTGAGGTTGGGAGGAGGTGGCACAGTTGTGCTGACGTTGTGCAGAGATCTGATAGCATGACACTATTGGTGATACACAGTGGAGCAGTATTTTATTTTTGCAGGATTGTTCCACATACCTGTGTCCACGACAGAGGATTTTATATGGCTTTTATAGTGCATGCTGACACTCTCCTCTGAACTGCCATCTCTCTTGTAGTACCACAGTGCGAGACAGCAGCACTGCACTGAGACATGGAAAAACGCTATATATGGCTGACGTCTTGCGTATTTATTTCAGATATAGGTACTAGCAGGCGCCTCACATTGTCCGCCCATTTGATTATGCAAATGGCTTAAGCCAATTGTATACGGTTTTTACTAACAAACAAAATGGCTCACATTTAAATGGCATAAAATTTTCTTACATTTCACACGGAACCAGTTCAATGCGGAAGCTGTCAATTTGTGTGCTTTTTATTTTTTCTGATCATTGATTCAGAATGAACTGGCTTTATGGCATGCATAGGCTGCATTGTACATATGGATGCCTTGACATTTTCTTGCAGCATAGCATTTTGTGGCAAATGTACACAGTGCTGAGCAGGGCAGTCGGGTGCTGCTCGATTATGGCAAAAAACATAATCCCGATTGTTTGGGTCAACATTAAGATCAAAATGATTGAACTTCGGAAACATTATGCACTCAAAGAAATGTCTTTAAATTTGTCAATTCAGTTTATGTTTCAGTCATTAAAATTTGTTTGAACGTATACGTTTATATCCATTAATAAATAATAAATAATTAACTACATCACAATAGATTTCCTCAATCTAAATATGAAATATGTGCTCTTTTGCAATATATCTCTTGAAGATTTTTAGCTCACAACTCAAACATGTTAACATCGTTTGATTTCAGAGACGAGCGCCTGCAGGAGACAATGTTTGCACCTGTGCTGAAGAGCCTCTCTGAAGAAGAACTTGTTGCTGTTGTTTCTTTGCTAGATTGGAGAGGTTCTAGTGGGTCGGTCTTAGCTTCAGTAGTTTTCTTGGCTTCATGCCAATTATTTTATTTTTATGTTTTCTGGATGTCAAAATCATGATTGAAATTAAAATGAGATACTTGAGCAGCCCTGGTGAAGGTATTGCAATGCATCTTACCATGAAGTGGAGTCAAGAATGCGTATATTGGCCTGAAAATGACTTCCAGGTAAAGTGGTAAAAATAGGCTGAGTGAATGCTAGAATACGTAGAATGGGTCCTGAGGGACTTTTTTAGTGTGTGTGTGTGTGTGATTCTGTGTGCGAGCTTAGCAACTCAGAGGAAATGTTACATTCAGTATCCCTGTAGATCAGAAAAGAAAGCTGTGTGTGTATGTGTGTATGTTGAGGGGTCAGTTAGACAATCTGGTTTGCGGCCAATGTAACCACACAACCCCGGTGGCCTTTTTACCCTCCTCTCACTTCCCAAAAGGCACACAATGTCATTTCAGCTTTGCCTCTTGTATTCTCTTGCACATATTAAAAAATATTTCCTTGCATACGTACCACCGTACACACTCACACATAAGCATAGCTTACAGCACACACATACACAAACACACACAGGCTGCAGCCTGAGGCCTTTCCCACTGTGGAGGTGACCCTGCCACGGCCAGTGTGTAGGCATTCTCAGCAGTGTTAAACATGGTCGTGTCACTTGTGCACGCAGAAGTCATTAGCTTGTCACAGCATTTTTGTCTTTGCCTTCGCAAGATCAGTAATGGGAAAGACAGTACAGCAGTAGCAGTAGCATCTAACTGCAGCTCCACAGACAGATGATGTGATGCTCCGGGCTGGGTGGAAAAAAAGGTCCTGCTTGTGTGAATGTAAATTGCTCCATCAGAATAAAAGGGTTAATGCGAAGGGTAGCTTCTCCTCATTAGTATAAAAATCTTCAGAATAAAAGAGGTTATAGCCACATATTTCACAGCATTTCTCTTTAATTTAATTGTTGCAAGGGTTTTCAGAGAGGGCTTATTGAAAATGCTTCATTTTACAGAAACGTACCAGAGATGCTTGCGGTGATTATGGTAGGAACCAGATGTCTGAAGGTGTTTGAAAGTACATTTACAAATTCATTTCGATATCATGCTCTTTAAACCACATATATTACAAATCGGTCCAGGCAGGATTTTAAGAAAATGTGTTTTCACTGTGTGGCTCTTAATGAAACAGCTTTTGGGCTCTTAGCATGTGAGTGACCCACATTCTGAGGATTAGTTACTCCATTAATTAATTGTAGTGATTCATTAGAGGATTTACACATTGCAATATGCTGCGAGTTCAAGTGAGCTATGTGTGCCCTGATAAATGTTTTAACATATGTGCCA
The DNA here is from genome assembly GCA_017165825.1 of Hepsetus odoe. NCBI lineage: Eukaryota > Metazoa > Chordata > Actinopteri > Characiformes > Hepsetidae > Hepsetus > Hepsetus odoe. The sequence continues at coordinate 11,947,666 of CM029381.1, read as the reverse complement.
TCATAGTAACATGTGAACGACAGCAGTGTAAAAGTTGTACATGCATCAGCCTGATGGTCTTGCTTGAACCATAAAATTTCTGGAAAGCTCAACATGTAACTGGAAGAATGCAGTGGTAGTATTAAATAAAGTAAAAAAAAGAATGTGATAACTGTTTTAAAAAGCAATTTAGGAGATTATTTTATTTCAAAAATAAAATAAATAATGATAAACTGAGGGTATAATCTAGATTCAAAAGCATTTATGGCATAATTTAAGACATTATGAAGCATTCATTCATTTTCCAAATAATCACAGTTTCACTGAATTGAGAATGCGGACATTTGGACGCCTGCTAAAGGATTTATAAATACTGAGAAGTTCTCTAGAGGTCAGGTACAGCATAGTTCAGAGATTTAAAAAAAAGCTGCATGGATGTACTATAATGGTTTTGTTGGCATTTGCAGAACTCTGGTGTGAGAGAATGTGGATCTTTTTGTTCTTGTTGGCGGCAGACTGATGAATGAATGACAGATTGGCTGGACAGAGAAACAAGTGGATTTCAAATCACTCTCGCAGCAGCCGGGCTGAAAAAAGAGAGAGGTAGACAAGCAGAGAATGAAGGTCTGAAGAGCATAAGAGAGCATGGGAGGGAGGTGAGGAGCAGATAGAGGCTGTTGGCTGTCAGCAGCAGCGAGAGGAAGAGAAGCTGCTATGGCTCATTGTCTTTCCGCTGCTCCTTTTAGCTGCTGTTATCTGCCTTGTGTTGGCATGCTCCTTCTCTCTCTCTCTCTCTCTCTCTCTCTCTCTCTCTCTCTCTCTCTCTCTCTCTCTCTGTCTCTCTCTCTCTCTCTTTTCTCTCCCTTTCTCTCATGTGCATGGGCTCTCTCTCTGTCTTTCTCTGTCATTCTCTCTCTCCATATGCATTCTTCCATCCTCTTTCTGTTTTTCTGACTGCTCCCTCCTCTTTTGAACCTTGAATCTTTTGTTCTCTATGCCCTTCTCTTTCCCCTCTCCTGTCTTTCTGCTCTTCCTCCCTTTTTGCTCTGCCTCGTCTTTTTTCTATCACATTTATGTACACCTACCATCTATCACCTCTCTCTCGTTCTCCGACTTTCTCTCTCTCTCTCTCTCTCTCTCTCTCCTTCTCCCTCTGGGGGGATTGTTAAAGGGTTTTTTAGCAGAAAAATGACTGGACTGCTCTAAGGCTCTAGATTTGGAAACATGTCTGTGGGTGAGGATGTTCTCTCTGGCAAATTTCAGCTGTTTTTTTTTATTTTTTGTGTCCGGGCAAATCCTAAATGGTTGCTGGCTTATCTCTGCTACTTAGCATGAAACAACATACTCATCTATTTTTACCCCGTCTTGTCTTTTTACTCTCTTCCATCTCTTGCTCTTTCTTTCCCTCTTTCTTGGTAAGAAATGTGAGTCACCTTTGAAACAGCCAGAAATAGGTCTCTTGTGTTTTGACACCATTTGCTATAGTGCCCCTGAAACATTTCATCATCTGCAGCGCAACTTGCTCAGGTGTTTTATGATTTACACCTTTAGATGAAGTGTAGGGCAACATGAGCTTTAATGTACACACTAGCAAATACCTCATAAGGCTGAGGAGGAAGCTCTATTTATATGCTCTCAAAACTTACAATAAACACACATGCCTACTATGAGATTGACTGCTGTGATACATTTTACAGGAAATACAGTACTGTGCAAACGTTTTAGGCAGGTGTGGAAAAAATGCTGTAAACAAAGAACGCTTTCAGAAATGGAAGTGTTAATCATTTATTTTCATCAATCAACAAAATGCAGTGAATGAACAAAAGAGAAATCAAATTCAAATCAATATTTGGTGTGACCACCCTTTGCCTTCAAAACAGCATCAATTCTTCTAGGTACACTCGCACACAGTTTTTGAAGGAACTCGGCTGGTAGGTTGTTCCGAACATCTTGGAGAACTAACCACAGATCTTCTGTGGATGTAGCTTCCTCACATCCTTCTGTCTCTTCATGTAATCCAGACACACTGGATGATGTTGAGATCAGGGCTCTGTGGGGGCCAGAAGAACTGATGCTGTTTTGAAGGCAAAGGATAGTAACACCAAATATTGATCTGATTTAGATTTTTCTTTTGTTCACTCACTTTGCATTTTGTAAATTGATGAAAATAAACAATCATTATTTATATTTCTGAAAGCATTCTTTGTTTACAGCATTTTTTCACACCTGCCTAAAACTTTTGCACAGTACTGTAGCATGGGAGGTTACCCAGAATTATTCATGAGCTTAAATGATTTTTTTCAAAGTTAGCAAAACCTGGGCTAAGCACTTTTCAGAGATTTGTAAGGAGGTGTATTAAAGGGAATATTTTCAAGGATTTCACACTTTTGTTTTGTAAGATTTTCTTTTTTTAACATGTCCAAGCAAGGTCAAAAGCTGGACTGAAAAGAAATGCAAGGCTCTCTGGGAGTTTTGGAACCACAAGGCCAATACGTCTATTTTTGATATATTCTAAAGACATGTTACTTTAAAATGGCTCACATTTAAATGGCATAAAATTTTCTTACATTTCATACTGACACGCACGGAACCAGTTCAATGCAGAAACTGTCAGACTGTGTGCTTTTTATTTTTTCTGATCATTGATTCAGAATGAACTGGCTTTATGGCATGCATTGACTGCATTGTACATATGGATGCCTTGACATTTTCTTGCACATGTTTTCTTTCTTGTTCAATCATTAAAATGAACTGAATGAATTGAACTTTGGAAACATTATGCACTCACTGAACTTTCTTTTAATTTGTCAGTTTAACATTTGAGTCATTAAAACTTATTTGAACTTATACATTTATATACATATACCATTATATCAATTAATGAATAATAAATAATAAACTACATCACAATAGATTTCCTTAATCAAAATGTTATGAAATATGTGCTCTTTTGCAATTTATCTCTTGAAGATTTTTAGCTCAAAACTCAAACATGTGCATGCAGGAGACAGTATTTGCACCAGTTCTGAAGAGCCTCTCCGAAGAGGAACTTGTTGCTGTTATTTCTTTGCTAGATTGGAGGTTCATATATATAGAGGTTCCAGGTTAAAATTGTTTTACCATGGGGTGTATGGGAGGATAAACGGTGTAGGTGTTATCCTAAAGAAAGGATGTCAAGAGTGTTTTGGAGGTGAAACGAGTAGTAAGTAAGAGCTGGAAATCAAAGGTGTGACACCCTACAAGTTGGTTGTGAGATGGATGGGAAAAATTAACGAGCTGGATGAAGGAATGGAGAGTTTAGAGAGAGCAGTGATTGGTGTGGACTTTAATGGGCAAATTGATGAAGGGAATAGAGGTGATGAGGAGATTAGGAGATGAGTAGGTATGTTGTCAAGGAGAGGAATGAAGTAAGTCAGATGATAGTGGGTTTTGCAAAACGTCAAGTAGGTTATTTATTGTCATTTCAGCCATATACACAGTACATAATGAAACGAAATAGCGTTCCTCCAGGACCCTGGCGCTACACATAGATGACATCAGACACAACATAAGACACAAGACAAGGCAAACAAGTGCAAACAACAGACAGACAACAACAGAAAGCACAACAGACAGTACATTCATCCGTCAGAGAGCCGCAGTGTTATGAAACAAAGCAGCCCAAGTTGTTGCGCAGTGTAACAAATGTAATAGAGCAGCAGTGTTATGGCTAAAGTGCGGAGTGCAAAAAATAAATTGAAAAAAAGTGGCAGAAAGGTAGTTCATAAATAATAAGTGGCGGTAAGGTGGTTCAGAAGACATTAGCAGTTCAGAAGTCTGATGGCCAGGGGGAAGAATCAATTTCCCATCCTGGCAGTGGAGGCCCGTATGCTGTGGAACCTTTTCCCGGATGGCAAGAGGGAGAAGAGAGTGTGGGATGGGTGTGAGGGATCATCCACAATGCTGGTTGCAGTGAGTGGTGAAGATGTCCTGTACTGAAGGCAAAGAGACACCGATGATCTTCTCAGCTGTTCTCACTACCTGTTGTAGGGACTTGCGGTCTGAGACGTTGCAGTTCCAAAAGGTTGGAAATGATGCAACATCTGGACTTTAGTAGGAGGAAGAGGGAATCTGGTGGTGGAATGAGGAAGTTCAGGAGTGTATGAGAAGGTGGTATATCAGAAGTTGGATAGTCAGAGAAATGAAGAAAGTAGACAGTAGTAGATGGGAAAGTCTAAGTTACATTGTGAGTTGTATGAGAGTTTGGACTCTTTACCCTTTACTGATTGGCTAGACAGAGGGACAGAACTGTATTGGCAGTAAGGGTGATAAAGAATAAATCTGGAAACATACATTTACGGCATTTAGCAGATGCTCTTATCCAGAGCGACTTCCATATCCTCCCAGGGATTCGAACCTGGGACCTCTTGAGCCATACTTTGTCACCCATACTTTGAGGAGTACTTTGCGGACATACTTTGAGGAGTGCTTTGAGGGACTGATGAATAAAGAGAATGAGATAGAGAAAGTTGGATAATGTGATGCAAGTGAACCAGGAAATGCAGCGTATTAGCAAGGGAGCTTTGAAGATGATGAAGAATGGAACAGAGCATAGGCTGGAAAGGGTGGAGAAGAGTGGCTGGAGTAATCTATGACAGAAGGGTACCAGCTAGAGTGAAAGCGATGATTTGTGGGATGATAGTGTGACCAGCAATGTTATATGGGCTGGAAATGGTGGCGCTGATGTAAAGAGAGATGGTGGATCTGCAGGTGGCAGTGGCAGAGTTAAAGACGCTAAGATTTGTGGACATGATTAGTAATGAGTATATTGGAGGGACATTGCAGTGATTGAAGCACTGGGGGCAGTACTGAATTAGTGGTTAGAGACTGGCTGCCAGGATTGCAAGGTTGTGGGCTCAAATCCCCAGATCAGTAGGTTGCCCTGAGGTACTCTTGAGCATGTTACGGCCCCATCACTGCTCCCTGCTGCTGGATATGGATGCCTCCTGCTGCACGTGTGTGTGATGGGTGAAAAGCAGTGGTTGCATTTTGTTGTTTCACAATGACATATAGTCACTTCACTTTCAAAACTCATGAGCTTGTCTCATTTTCATCTTTTCATTTCAAATTTAAATGTTTTCAGTGCATAGCAAAAACAGATGAATTGGCCTTGCTTTTTCAATACTTTTGGGAGGCTGTAGCTTTAAATCAGTCATTCATTTTACAGGATTACTTTGTATTAACTCAGCGCCTTGATGCTATGTCATTTCAAAAGTAATAACAAATATCCAGTATTATTCATGTACTTTTGCTGATGTCTACTGATGCCTGTACATAATGTTTTGTATAAAATTCAGTCGCGCTACAAATGTGTTAATAAAATGCAGGTAATTTGTCTAGAACATTCTGTTCATCTAAAGTACAATAACTATGCCAGCAAGCATTGGTTTGAAATATCAGTCAAATCTAAACATCTATTTTTAAGATAAAAAGTTCAGATCAGCTGTTGTAGGCTATAGTCTCAGACTGTTATTCTGAGCTTTCAAACAAATGCATAGGAATATACTTTAATCTCACTTCTGATGTCTTTCAGATATCTAAAATAAGCTTTTAGGATCCAGTCTGATGTGTGAACTCCACTGTTTAGAAACTGCATCACTGCATTTAACAGCAGCAGAGACTGAGACAGCATTTTGAAGCTGCAAGACTAGCAGTATTATCACTGCTTCCTTTTGACACTTTTGGTGCGTTATTTTAATCAGCATAAGGCTTTTTGCATCACAGCTGCCAGATCATTTGAAAGACTTTCTTTTAAACTGTATATGACAGCACCTACTAATGGTCTTCACAAAGAAGCCACAAATATAGTAAACAAATATAAAAATGATGAGCCTAATGTGCTTTTAATGTTTTAAGCCACACTAATCAGCCATTACTGTAAAGTCATATGCATAAAGAGTACATCGCTTCCACACTGAGCTACTGAGTGGGTATGTGATGGTAACATATGGATTTAACTGTCCAATAACAAATGCTGAGAAAAGGCAGCAGGTTAATAAAACAGTGAAACCAATGAGGCAGATCATGGCCTACACTGAGAGCCACCATCCTGTCCCACCTTGGAATTGAACCCAGGACCTTCTTGCTGTAAGACGACAGCGCTACACAAATCTGTAAATGATAACTCCTCATAGAAAAAGTCTAAATGCAGTGTCTGCATCTTATATGATACATTTATAACCATTGCTTCACCGTGACTGTTGAATAAATAAGCACATCTGAATGAAAGTGTGAACAAGTTCTATTCTGTTTTTCCGTCTTTAAATCATCATAGCGTGAAAAAGACCTGGTGGTGGTGGGGGTCTAGTGGTAGGATACTTATCTATGGACCTAAAAAAGATCCCCTACAATACTCCGTTCATCTCATTACACTGTTTTTCTGTTTGTTGGGCTTCTTTTTAAATCTGGTCAGTCTTGTTTTTATTTTAACATTAACCAGCGGTCTCCTTCCTGCAGGTCACTGTCTGGTCGTATAGTTGGCGGTGTGTGGTGGTTCTTCACCCTCATCATCATCTCCTCCTACACGGCCAACCTGGCTGCCTTCCTCACTGTGGAGAGAATGGTGTCCCCTATAGAGAGCGCTGAAGACCTGGCCAAGCAGACTGAGATCGCCTATGGGACTTTGGATGGAGGATCCACCAAAGAGTTTTTTAGGGTGAGAAATAAGTCCACTTGTATTCCATTTAACCCAGTTATTTGAGATTAAAGAAATACATCAGAAACAAATGAAAGTTATACAGTTTCCCTTTAAACCTAATGCAATTGATCAGCCATTTGTCAGAGCTCCCGTCTTCGCTCTGTACATTTGCAGATAGTATCAGCTACATTTAGAAAAAGGAGATTTTTTATTATGAACGATTCCTTTGTTACAACAGAAGTTTCTGGTTTACAGTAGAGTGTGTAAGTGTATTTCTTACCCTCATCAATGTTGCTTTGAAATAATAGAAAGCCATTGATTATAATGTCTTCCGCAATCTAATCTTATGATTAAGTCTTAAAGACACCTTAGTTTCACCTGCTCTTCTCACCAGTTTTGTCATTTACAACCTTAGAGATCAAAGATTGCAGTGTTTGAGAAGATGTGGTCCTACATGAAGTCCGCAGATCCCTCAGTGTTTGTGAAGACCACTGATGAGGGTGTCGTCAGAGTGAGAAAGTCTAAAGGAAAGTATGCCTATCTGCTGGAATCCACCATGAATGAGTATATTGAGCAGCGCAAACCTTGCGACACCATGAAGGTTGGGGGAAACCTAGACTCCAAGGGCTATGGAGTTGCCACTCCCAAAGGATCTGCCTTAAGGTAAATTAGATTTTATAGTTACTACTTGGAACGTAATGGCTGGAGAGCTTACAGGGTGAATGGATTATCATGTAGTTCAGAATGAAACAGGTGTTGCATTTATATATTTCTTGATTATTGTCCTCACTTTGTTGAAGTATGAAATAAAAAAATGTATATCGCCTATTGTGTATTAATGTGAAAAATGACACTGAAGAAAACAATGCATTATTCTTTAACGCATTTATTTTTATTCAGACTTTTTTTTTGTAGTCGTTATTGTGCCGATGTTATTTAGAAAAATTACCATTATTTAAAAAAAATTATTAAAATTATTACAACATTCTAGAATAAAGTAGAATCATGTTATTATTTTCTTTACTAATAAAGAAACTTTTTTTCTCACAGTTCTTCAGCTCATTACTTTTGTATAAAGAACAGTGTATACAGTTATTATATTTCTATCTAGAAAAACTACAAGAAAGCAAAACATTGTATATCTATGTTGTTACATAAGTACTACTAAAGTTCATATCATGGAATTAGGCTGTAACCAGTCTACTGCAAACTCTTATTACAGGACATCATTTGGCACCACTAATTAGGGTGAAGCAAGCTTGTTTTAACCAGAAACTATGCTTCATGGCAGCAAAGCGAGTGATGAATGCATGATGAATCGTGGCTACCATTTCTGATCAAAAATGCAGTTTATTTAGCTTTGCTCGCAAGCCTAACTGCTGTCTGCAACGCTGCCCTTGAATCAAATTGCACTGAGAAATGAAACATAATGACTTTAATGTGATTTTTTTTGTACAACCTTATTTGGTGCACGGTTTATTCATGTGGTAATGATATGTTTGAGTCAGGTAGATTCAGTGCATTACTTTCTTCAGTGTGTAGCTGTGCATGATTAGAACTGAGCACCTTTTTAATACTGTTTGATGGTTAGTTTCAGCTAAAATGTCGTGAGTACGTTCTCTCTACAGGTGATCATTTGGAAAATTTGTGGCTGTCCTTGTCTCTGTCCTGAACAAGCACTATTCATTATACATGAATCAGTTCTCTTCATCTCTTCATGTTTCACTTCCATAACTGTAATTGTTAATATGCTTTATGTGCAAATGCCACACTGGTATACTTTTGTTTACTGATTCTCTCTGAATTCATTCCAGATGTCATCTCATCCTATTCCGCTCTGAATTCATTCCAGATGTCAACTCATCCTATTCCAATAATACACAAATATTACACACATTATATATATATATATATATATAAAATCTTGTTAACAAGTTACTTTGAGCTCTGATTTCTGTGTATTTTAAGCCAAGACCCCAACAGAGAAACACCAACCTATGGACATAGAATTAGAAATGTAAAATCATTTTATGACTTAATTGCTTTTATTTTTATCAAACAACATTTTGTACATTGATGACATTTTTCCTCATATGTTAGAAAGAAGAAAATATAGGTACATCAAGAACAGGGTGGCAGAGCTTTGTCTGTTAATCATTAAGGTCATTCATGTCTTCTCACCATGTCTTATTCCTTGTAATATGTTGCTTTCTATCATACTATTTTTCTCATTTCCTCTCTGCATGTAGCACACTTGGTCAAAACTCTCCAACAAACACCTACAAACTCAAATCCTGGTCTGATGATAAATAACCGAGTATGATTGGCCTGTCTATGCTCCTCTTCCAAATGTGACAGTGCTTAGCAAATTTGTAAGTAAGGAAGTAAATTTTAAGAAAGTACATTTTTGTGGCATGTTATACTGAAAAACTGCAACTCCTGTTGCCAATGTAAGGATTGTCTAAGATCACAATTGTCAGGTGTGAGTCAGTTTTCATGCAAAGACCAGTACTGGCCATTAGTACTGGTCACTGCACACACACTTAACATTAGTTATTGTTCCTAGTAATATTTAATAATAATGAAATTGATAATTGATAATTAAAGTAATAATTCATTGTAAATGCTTAATCATATTGAAAACTTTTCTGTTGTATATTTTAGCCTCCCTGCTTCCACTTTTAATCAAGTAAGATGTCTAAGATGAAAATACTTATTTAACTGCAGTGCATTACTCTACTTCTGCATTACTGTGGAAGATCTGACCTTGTGGGCATATTATTCAAAGAAATATGGACATTTTGCCAATATTTTTCCTACTTACATTTGATTTCAAAGTAAAACTCAACAAAAAATGAGTTTAATCTAAAAACATATACTGAAAAATGTAACTGCGAAGCACTGTGTACATTTCTTTTCACAAACACCCAAAAATAAATTGCTACAGTGTTTGCTTTTTTCTGTATTTAAGTATGTTTTAATTGAAATACCTTTTGAGTTACATTCAAGCTTTTTTTTGTCCAATAGTTCAATAGTTTTGTTTAGGTTGAATACCATTTTTGTACACCACCCATACTATAAATGTAAGAATAGTTTCAATGCAATTCCCATTCTTGCAATAGCATCCATAAAGTATGCATTTGCAAGTGGAACATCGATAGATCAACCGTTGGCTGCACCCAGTCCTTCAGAGATTCTGTGTTCCCCTCCATTCCCTCTGCTCCATTTAGCACGTTCGTTCTTACAGTACAGAGTAAAATAATCCAGAGTGGGGTTTCCAGCAGTTAAATTTGATTGTTTGTTGGAGACTGTTGCATCAGTGTGCCGTGGCCTTTACTCCTCCTGACAAAGCAACGTATTTCAGAGATTAGTGATCATGGATGAAGTCTGGCTTTTTGTTACTCACCCATGAGATGACCTCTTTCTGACCCCTTCCCATTTTCTTATGGGGCAGGGATCAGAAAAAGTTCTGAGGTTTTACTGAGAAAGACACTGTTGGTCAGGAGCAGAGCAGACTCAGTCTGTTTGCCTTCCTTCCCAGCAGCACTCACTCTCTGCCTTGCAGTAGGAGGGTTTCCCTGTAACAGCGTGGAGGCAGGAGCAGATGAAGACTGGGTAAGGGAGGAGCTGGCACATTAAGAATGCTCTGGCACGAGCTGCAAAGAACAAGTGATTTCCAAAAGAATGTATTACTCCTGTCTCCTTTGGCCTGTTACAGTGTAATAACAACTTAAAAGCACAGCAATAGATTATCCCAAACTAATCTGAAGCGTACTGACTTAATCTGGGAGTCTGTTTCCACAAGCCAAAGGGCCATCCCACGATAAAGAGCTTACATCCAGAGCATTGCTAATTCCTCCTTTTCCCTTCCCAACAGTCCATGTCTTGCTTGGTAAAATCTGTCACACTTGGCTCACACTTGCATTTTTTTTATGACATCACAGCACAAGACAACTAAAAAGTCTTGTAGAGACAGCAGGCACAGTCAGATCAGTTTTAGTTTGATTTTTATTATGATTTATTTTTTTGCCTTGCTTTACTTTTGCCTCTTTTCTAAGACTTAATTCACTTTTTAATTTCCTACAACCTCTGCCTCGCCGTCCCATTCTCACCACTGACGCTGACCCCAATTATCTTATTATCATTTCAAGAAACCCAGTAAACCTGGCAGTGTTAAAACTGAACGAGCAGGGCCTGTTGGACAAATTGAAAAACAAATGGTGGTACGACAAGGGCGAGTGCGGCAGCGGGGGAAGTGATTCCAAGGTCAGCCCCAGTATGAGCTATCCAGCGGGTAACCACCATGGTGGGGGTAACCGGCAACCACTGACACCAAACACTCCAGCACTGCATGTGAACACCCTGCATTAAAGGGCCATAAACAAGACGCTAAATTGTTTCAATATAATTGGTTTGAACCAAGGGTTTAAATATATGCGCAGAAACTGTGTACATGTAATAAATAATTGATGGAGAAAACATCAAGAACCACTTCTATCAATCACAACATATAAGTGCACATACGAGTGTTTCCACCACTTGCCGGTTACCCAAAGTGATATAGTAATACACATCTTGCAGTAGGGAGAAAGGCAACAAAGCTAGATGGAGTATTAATGCATATCACTTTGGGAGTGACACTTTATTTCTTCAGACTTTGTGATTGTGCTGTTTTTTCCCTTTCTTTTATCTAGCTGTAGACATGTAGAACACATCAGTACGTAATTATGGGTGTATGTTTGCTTAAAATGCTGAATAACATAAGATAACATGGGTAATGTTATTTATGTTATTTCCCTGGTTGAAGAATCCCCGTAAACCTAGCGGTGTTGAAGCTCAATGAGCAAGCCGTCTTAGACAAACTGAAAAACAAATGGTGGTACGATAAAGGCGAGTGTGGAAGCAAGGACTCCGGAAGAAAGGTCAGTTCACATGCTGGTGCTTTGCCTCACTCAGAGAATAAGCCTCAGTGCCTCATAAAAAAGGCCCACCCATCCCCTCTGGCACAGCACTTCCGGCACTGTCTCCAATCTGCCATTTACCCAAAGGCAGCCACCTTACACACACACACAAACACACACACACACACACACACACACACACACACAGGGTCAAATCAAATCGTGATATTTCTCGTAGTGAATGTAGCTACTCCTGGTGTTACGGCATAAAAATGTAAAGCAGTCTGTATTTGTGAATTCATAATAAAGAGTCACAAAGTCACAAAGAGATGCTTTGTTGAAAGCATCTTTGTTGAAAGATGCTATTGCAGATATGACCTTTTGCATAGTGGTACAGTGTAGTGGATGCCCATTCGCTACCAGATTTGAAATCGGAAAGAGCCCTCATTTAATTATCTAATGAATTATAATATACATGAATATGTATATTATGTATATGATCTAGATTTGTTTATATTTTCTATATACAGAATTATTTGTATATACACTATAGTTTAAACTGACAAATACTAATCGTTTAATTGTAATTCATTTATTAATTGTTTAATTGTAATTAATTAATTAATCGTTTAATTGTCGAATTGTATTTTTTTTACACAATAACAATGTATACTTATATGGCTATGAATTTAAGGCTGAATTAATCATTTTGAACCGAATTCTGTTTAGCCATTATAAAATCATGATTTACAGCTTCCTCGGTCATTTTAGCTTTGTTCATTGCTGAGCAATTTCCCAGTTTTTGCATACAGCTCTGTTCCTAATAATTTATGTTTGTTAAGTTGTTCAGTTGTATTAAAGTGATTATATTAGTCCTTTGGTGAATTACATTTACAAACCTTAGTTTAGTTAAAGCTAAATCCTATTTTAAAGTAGAAAAACAAACCCATTTGCATAGTAAATGACAGTTTGGAGAGAAACGTGTTGCTGTGAAATCCCCGTCACTTGATTGCTTTCCCTCCACAGAGGTCCGAAATGCTGTCTATTCTTGTCCGTGTCTCAGAGACAATGTGCATGCCGTTGGTTGAGACCTCAGTACGGTCACTAAACCCATGCATGCCACTGGCTCCCACCACCCCTGATGTGATGTCATGGCCACTGGGGACAGGGAAAGTACTCACAGGGCATTGCAGTGGCCTACATATGAGATATTATACAATATGTTGTCCTTATTAATGTCCCATAGAAGGATTCTGTGTGTACCATAAATACAGAGATTATTAAAAGTGTAAAATGGGGGAATTGTTTAATTAGATATTGACTGTTTCAGTGAAAGCCTGAAAGTATGTTAGTCGTGCTGAAAGCGTAATTCAGATCAGTTATTGAAAGTGATCTGTGTTATCCGACCTTGTGATGTGTGCATGAATCCGCATGTTTGCTCTACTGTGTTCGGTATGTTGTTTTTGTCACTCAAAGTAATCTTTATTTATGAAAGTACTAAAGCACCTAATTATTATCAGATCATTAAGCTGTATGCATTATAATGTAGTTAGAGTATGTTGCTGTTTAATGCCTTGGAGCAGTATTGCAATGTTACATGTTTATGTAGTAATTAATAGCTGTAGAAAGAGAAAGGAAATATAGTGTGTTTTTTTGTGTTGGCACTTGTGTTTGCATGCATGTGTGTTTGTGAGAATGTGTCTGTTTGTGTGAACTGATATTGCACATGGATGTCTTAACTGTGTTCTCTGGGTTCTACAGGATAAGACCAGTGCCCTTAGCCTCAGTAATGTGGCTGGGGTGTTCTACATCCTGATTGGTGGACTGGGTCTGGCTATGTTGGTGGCTTTGGTCGAGTTCTGTTACAAGTCCAGAATCGAGTCTCGGAGAATGAAGGTATATAAAGCACACGCAGTCTTTTTAATGCCTTGTAACTTTCCAATATGGCTTAAAATACTGAGCAGTTTACATTTTTTTTGTTTATTCCTACTACTACATTTTTCTGATCTCCGAAAATGTATGATATGGGTGGTGGTGTTCTAGTGGTAGGGTGCTTGCCTATGGCTCAAGAGATCCCAGGTTTGAATCCCACCTCCAGCACTACCACCACTGGGTCCCTGAGCAAGACCCTTAACCCTGAGTTGCTCCAGGAGGACTGTTCCTGTAATTAGGACATGGAAGTCGCTCTGGATAAGAGCGTCTGCTAAATGCCGTAAATGTAATTTAATATAAATGATATAAAGGACAATCTATGTACACGGAACAGTTACTAAATGAGCTTGTGATTTGCTAAAGAACAAAAATTAAAACGAACAGTGAATCAAATTTAGTTGATGAAGGGTTAAAATACACTAACCGTACCTAAGGTTGGTTGATGATTCTGCCAATGACATCCAACACTTGTTACTATGCATTTTCTGCAGCTTATGTACATGGGATATTAATGTTTGCTATTGGATCTAAATCTCATTTTAATGACATGTTGCCCAGTATTCTTAGAAGTACTGATAATACTCTAAAGATTCTCCCACCAGTTCAAAAAGTGCAATAATGAAAAAAAAATACATCTTATTGCCTACCCCCCTTAACACGTGAACACACAAGATCTTCACAAGTTTCTTCAGTTGCAGTTGCTTGACTGCTGTCACACAGCCAGCGAGCTTCCTCTAGACCGGAGGGTGTTAGCAGTAGAGAGGTATCTGTGGGCGGGTGTGATACAGTAAGCCCCCTGCTGTCCTTCTTTCTAATCCTGCAACAAACTTCCTTCAAACACTTCACAGCCACCACGCAGTACATTTAGGTAGAATAAACTGACATATTTAGATTTAATTACCCGTGGAACCATGTGATGAGTCATAAATCTTTTTTAGGTCAGTTGGTGAGAAGAAAAAAAAAAAGAAATTGGTGCATACAGTACGGTCCATTTCGGAATTACACTTCTACCTCTCGCAGCCGTTCGCTGTCCACCCATTGCCGCATCATTTAGTGGATCACTGTGATTAAAGCAGCGCATTGTTCTGTTGATTTATTGGTAGCAGGCTTGTTGTCAGATGCCATTTTATGCCATCTCTTTGGCTAAATGTAACCGATGCAGAGCCTTGATCTGTGCACGCCCTTACCCAGCTCTTCCTAACTGCCATGTTTATAATATCACAGGCGCAAATCACTGCTGCTAGCAGGCCAATTAGTCTGCATCAGGCCTGGAAACATAATCCTCAGCAATCCACTGAAGTGTGCTGGATTTGAATCATTTATTCACCAAGGATGTACAAGCCCAACATCCACATCATTAGCTCCCGCTTCAAGCCTACAGGGTTTCATTATGTTAAACTAATGTGAGAGTGAGTGGCTTCCCAGCTAGCACCAACTTCTTTTATTATTTTGTTATTATTTTTTAAATCAGTACATTACTGCAAAGGACTACCCTCATTGAGAAATATACCGCTCAAGTGAAATATGATATTCACCCATCTTATTGCAGACCCAGTGGATAGACAGTAATTAGCCTTAATTCTGCAGTAGACGTATAAGCGTGTTATCCTTAAGCGCTAAGGGCTTCTGCAAATTAGTTGCAGCAACCCTAGTTAAAATCTAATTTAGTAATAATCTATTCTGAAAGTCCCTAATCAATAATGTGGAGATTCTTCAACCATCAACATTCTGTCAGTGAAAGTGACCATTCTTGTCATTGTGAAACACGGCACAGCACACAGTGAACCACAGCGAAATTACACCTCTGAATATAAACCATACACACAAACATGTGTAGGGGGCAGCTATTGAAAGTGCCCCGGGAGCCTTGACGGGGACGGTACCTTGCTGAAGGGTGCCTGGGCAACCTACTGGTCTGGGATTTGTTCCCATGACCTTCTGATCCTGGGGCCAACTCCCTAACCATTAGGCCACCGCTGCCCCTACTTTCCGGTGGCGTTGATCTCAGTTTCTTTCTCATGAATTGCATCACTAATTTACATGATCAATATTTTCTGTAACAAAACCTGCTTAAAGACACTATATCATCAATATTCAAACTTTCATTTGCAGAAAGGTAGTAACCATGAAATACTATTTATTCCGCCCTAATTCAGACTTTCTGTACGTTTGGAGATGATTGTGTACTCTGTAGTCTGGTCTGAGCAGCTTTCTGTGATCTTTGCAGCAAATCATTGATGCGGCCATGCTTGGCTCCAGTCTGACCAGGATGGGCAGCGGTGGGGAGAATGGCCGTGTGGTGGCCCATGACTTCCCCAAAGCAGCACAGACTCTGCCCTGCATGGGACAGGCTGCAGGCATGGGCCTCAGCACCACTGGCATGTAGACGGACCCTGCTCCTGGACTGGCACAGAGGACGAAAGGAAGCACAAAAAAAAGAAATGAAGAAAGCACTGTTGAAACATGCTGTTCACAGGCCACTGAACTACCATGAGCCATCCACACTCTGAACTCTTCATGACAAGAGAGCGGGATGGATGGAAATCTCTTTTCTAATACAAAGTTTGTTCATTTTCTTGAAGCTTATCTGGTGCAATAAGAAGCCTGTGTGGGAGTTTTTGTATAAAGCTTTTTTTTGAAGTACGCAGAGGCTGTTCTCCACTTAAAGGATAGTGACACTTGCACTATGTCATTTCTTTCATTTGGCCTTGTTATCTTTTCAATTCATCGAATAAGGGACCTTCTGGCTTGTTTGTTACTGTTTGCCCGTTTTAAGCCCAAGGGGTTTCATTGTGTTGAACTAATGTGAGTTGTTTCGTCTGCTAAGTTAAATGAAGAGCATTCCAAACCCAGCTATCCCAACATTACTATTCCCTCCATGAGAAAAAAGATTTATTTCGATTTATTTCAAAGTGAGTGCTGTTTGTGGAAGGAGGCCAGCAAGTGTGCCGGTTTTGATTCGGCCACGCTGCGTCTTAGTGTTTCAGTTCCATTACAAGATGTCAAAAGGTCTTCCTCCTTCATTAACGCTTTGCCCAAAACTTTCATCCAAAGTACCCTGATAAGATTGTTCAGTAAGAAAACAGGAGCTGATTGTTCAGGCTTGTCATAGCCTTTGCTCTGTCTCCTTCTGCCCTGCTGAACATGATGAATCACCTGCTTGCAGTCTCTGAGCCGTGATTAGATCTGAGGGAAAGAGCAATCGAGAGAGGGAGCAGGGGAGAGGCAGGCAAAGTTATGAGTAAAGACAAAAGAAAGACCAAAAACGGAGCATATAAAGGTTAAGTATGGGTAAAAGTAAAAAAAAAAAAAAAAAATGCATTAAAATATATTCAAGCATGTTACATAATATGTCTCATCATGTTTACTTTGGGAAACAACTTGGAAAGGAGGAAACAACATTGTAAGGATGTTACAGGAAGACAATTAAATTATTGGAAGAAATAATAATAAAAATAATCTTTTTTTATTTTTTGGCAGGCTCTCTATAATGGTTCTGTATCTAGTATGCAGTTCAGCGTTCTGGAAATACTGAAGATATCTAGACTCAACTCGGAAGCTTATATTGGCAGCATAATGATATCAGCATATTGTTCACCCATAATATAGCATATTTGACTTTGAATGATGAAGCCCTTTTCAACTCATACTATCTTCCATTCATTGTTTGTCTTTTCATGCATGAGTGTTTGGTTATGTGTGCATCCAAATCACAGTGAACCGTAAGCAAAAAAGACTGCAGAAATGCTCATTTTGGAGAAATTGCATTTGTTGGAGATTATACCATATATAGCCATGCATTGGAAGCTTCACTATTTGCTGAAAACTGTGAAGAGAGAGGGATAAATGCATGCTTTGCACTGCTGTTGCAATAGCCTGGAAACACATTGGGAAATGTCCCTGTTAGTAACTGCAGTTGTTTGTGGTTTGACAATAATTTGATGATTTTATGGCTTGCTTCTAACACTGGAATTGAGAGTGGGGTATAGACAGCAGTGCCATTTGCCTGATTGCTGTTGCATTTACAGTCACGTGTTGTGTGTTAATAATCAGATCAGCAATAACGTTAAAATCACCTGGATAGTGTTGTGTAGATCTCCAAAACAGCTCAAAGGCATTGACTCCAGAAGACCTTGGAGGGTGTGCTGTGATATCTGTCACCAAGACGTTAGCAGCAGATCCTTTCAGTGCTGGAGGCTGAAGATTGAAGATTGTCCTCCTTTGCATCACTTTAGGTAGGTATTTTCCACAGCATACTGGGAATCGCCCACAAAACTTACAATTTTAGAGATGCCCTGCTTGGACCCCGTTTAGATATTAAAGTTTTCCCATTTTTCCAGTTTCCATCACATCAACAGCTGACCGTTCACTTGCTGTCTAGTATGTGATGCCTCTTCACAGATGTCATTGTAAAAAAAATAGTGTTATTCACTTCAACCATCAGTGGTTTTAATGTTGACATTTGTTCATATGTCACTGCAGTTATAACAAAACCACACATCTCCAAAATGATGCACATTACAGGATGTTCTTAACTGTAATGTGTTTTTGTTAGATTTGTTTTCCAAGCATTTAGAGGCAATGTTTGTGTTTACATACACACAATCATATGATCATTAAACATTTTAGCATGTAAACAGCTGGTGATGGTTTAAAGTCCTGTAAAGAAAACCCAGATCTTATATCAGATTTAGAATCAGATTTATTGTCTAACACACAAGCACACGCAAGCACACACACACACACACACACACACACACAGACGCATACACACACACACACACACACATACACACACATATGGAGGTTTGCTGTGCTTTCATTTATTTCAGGGTTTCGGAGCATTCGTGAAGGTGAACGTTGTATCTTTAAATGAATACTGATTACCGAGTGGGTGAGATTACTGAAGCACAGATACTTCTTAAAGCATTGTCATGCCTGATTTTTTGCAGTTATCTGGTGATTTTGTGTAAGAAGAACACTCAGTGTCAATGTTGGCATTTCCAAAGATGTAAAATAACTGGACTGGAAAACAGAAGTTTTAATATCACAAAAGTGATATAAATGATTAGGGCTGCACAGAGTGGAAAAGAAAGAGTTTTGGAACTTCTCACCAAAATCCTCTCATAAACCCTGGAACGGAATTTTGATTGGTCAAAACATTTTGCAGCGCACATTATTGGGATTGGTTAGAGGCCTGATTTACATATTGCAACATTCTGCTATATCAGTAGCGATTAACAATACAATTAACAAAAAAAAAAGGAAAACTAATCAAAAAACAAACATGTACTTAAAACAATGTGCCTGCTGTTCTGTTATTGCCAACAGTCATGCATCCCAAACCAAACTCTTGAAGATGTCTAATTTATTGAAGAGGACTTGTGTGTTAGCTACTAAAATGTTTGTTCCTGATCAAGTCCTACTGCCCTGCTTGATGTCCTGAGTGGTGTGATGCTTGCAACTCTGAAAGGCTGCTGAACCTTTCTGATTCTGCCAGTCGTACTAGATCTGTCCTGTCACATTGTAACGTTCTTAGACAGGGTGACCAGAAAATCATTGTAAAGCACAAGAATACAAATTTTTGCACAGCAGCAATGTCACATCACCCCTCCAGCGCAAGCATCTGCTGCGTGTTGGTTTGACGTTTTTGTCAGGGCTATGACATCAGCTTCCATCTGTACTTTTTCTCAAAAAACTGTAAGGCGTAGTACAGTGGGGCCGAGCGTTAACTATAACTACTGTACTACAGTTTTTATACCTGAATTGATTTATAAAAATAATTGAATTTAAAGACATTTTAAACAGCATTAAATCATCAAGAAAAAACACATTGACCCTTAATATGATGTGGTACATTTGTGCTGAAATAAAATGAAAAAAAACAATGCTTTTATTGTTTTGCATTTGATAGGTTATTGATTTAGTATGTTATTTTTTTTATTGATTTATTTCCTTGTATTTATGGTGGATTTTTGTCCTGTATATTGTTTCTATTTGCTTTGACACGGTTGTGTTCCTTTTGGAACAGTCTGTTCCATTTTACTCGCATCAGTCTCACAGAATACCTTTCCGCAAAAGAGAGGAGGATGTGATGCTGAAATTGAATACATGTTGACAAGGTGTGCTCAGAAATAAACTTTTCTAACCACTGCTGGCATTGTGGATCCTAGATCTCTCTTTCTCTCCCCCTCTCATTCTCTCTTTCTATCTCTCTCACGCTCGAATGATGTGAGTGGTAATTCTACCAGTTACTTTTTTAAAAATCCTCATTTCAGTTTGAATCGTTCCAGGGTGCTGGGGGTTATGTGGTTTGCCCAAACTAATTTACTCACTATTGCGGCTTTCTGTTTTACCTTTTCCTCTCCTGCAGCTCAATCTAACAGAAGAACAGATGAATTTATCCCCACCAGCATGCTGCATTGATATAAAACAACTATTCATGGGACCTTTGCACTTCGCCAGCTCTTTCTGCTGCCTCTCGGGGCGCAGTATCGATCTCAATAAATGCCACATTTGTTCTCTCTCTTTTTTCCCCCCATAGGCCTGGCCTTTTCAGACAAGCCGCTTGGCAAAAAAAAATCACCCGCTCTCACTCAAAGTCAATCACAAGAAAGTGCCAGAGGCTTTCATGTGTTGCAGAGTGTTCAATATTCTGTGGAGATGGCTAAATCCATGCCTGTGGATATGCATTTGTCTTAGAGTACACAAATACACCTAGACATATAATTTTGATGTAACTACATATACTGAACTGCTGAAGGCAATGAATGAGTGTGTAGTCTCTATAACACTGCTCTGGGATCAGTTATGTTTGTGCTTTGATGGTGAAGATGAGATTTCATTAGTCATACTACACAGGAGCTTCACTTTCCATTAATGTCAATGGAAATGTATCATACCAGCAGAGGGAAATAACTATCAGAAACCTAGAGGATGCTTTAATGCTCCAAAATACAAGAGCAGATTTTAATGACTCCTTTACTCAAAGTTCATTTGCCACCCGTAAACTGCACTGGCTGCGTCTGCCCATTGCCTTTCCCAGTGTGTCCTTTCTGAAAGGACTGGAGTGGTGTGGTAAGGGTATGTCAAAGCCATGATCATGATCTTTAAAGCTAAGCATGTAGGATTATTATTCTGAAAAGACGTTAGAGTCACCTTGGATTTAGACTTGCAAATTGTGAAAGCTAATATTCTCACATCCATATTCTTTCAATTTATCTTATGACTTATATGACTTACTTTTTTTTTTTTTTTTTACATATGGCATGCTCGGCTGAGAGCTGGAGTGAATACTTTTGATTACTTTCTTAATAGTATCTTTAAGTCGTACATACAGTACTGTCTGACTTCTTCTTTATATATGTTGCTAGTAAAAAATTTAAATCCCCCATCCTGGGAAAAAAAGGAAATTATAATCAAAAGTAGAAATGTAATGTAAAAGTAATACATTTCTGACTCTTACAAGAACTTTTTCAGGCTCCATCTTTCCATTTTCCGAGATAAATGGGACAGAGCTCATAATGACGACTGGCTGGGATGGTGAAGGCAAGCATGTGCTTTCTTTTGAGATTCAGCCGTCATTAGACAGCCCAACATGCTTGGAGGAGAAATTTAATTCTGTTACATCACATCAGACACTGCCTGCCACTGAGCTGGGAGGTGGGCAACTGGGCCATGCTGCCCACCAAAAGAAAGCTTGTCAAATTGTTCTTTAGCAAGCACAAAACACAGTTCCACCACCTGAGTTCCCCCATTATTAAACCTGACTTTCATAACCAAAAATCTTCTCAGATCTTCTGTCCGGCAACAGAACTCACCCAGTTCAAAAAGCCACAGCCTGGGGCAACCAGAACAGCTTTTACATTGCTCACTGCATATCATAACACACGAATTAATCACCCATAATCCACAGAGACAAGCTAAGTGGGAACCAGCGCTCTGTAATTAAGCTTCATCTATTCATTACATGCAGTGTTCTCTCATTAAAACTTTCCTGAGTACTCATGTCATGACACAAAGGTGAAAGCAGTAAACGAAAGTGTTGCAGCACCCAATGTTCCTGCACTTCTAGGCTTAATCCCAGATAAGACCTTTGCTAAAGTAAATACAAAGTGCACGGATATAACATTGTTTGGAACAAGGTGAATGTACTTTATGGTCACAATGTTCCAAAAACAATTATAGAACTGCTGCTTAATTTCTTGAAGCAGAAGACTTTGAGCCTTGAATCAAAGAGGATATATGAAATTTCTATGACAGATCTTAGGTCTGTTGTTCTGTAGTAGTAGTTCAGTGATTAGCACTGGTTGTAGTTTGATCTAGTAAATTGACACAAAGTTTCAAAATGTACCATTAAATCCATGCACTCCACAAGAAAGCTGCAGAGAACAGACCTGTTTTCAGTTTTGTTTTTGCGCTCTACATTTTCACATACTCGACTCATTGGCCTATAGGACATGATTATTATTAGTAATGGGTTCAAACCCCTTACCAGTAGGTTGCCCTGCACTGTGTGTGTTTGTGCATGGGTTAAATGCAGAGGTCCAGTTTCGTTGTGGTTCACTGTGTGCTGTGCTGTGTGTTCTCACAATGTTGCGAACAGTCACTTTCGCTTCACTTTCACTTAAAAGAAACTGATGTTAAAAAGTGTTTAGACTGCTTTTTAAACAAGTGCAGCCCATGCGTTTTTGAAAACATATATACCATTCTTAAAGGAACATGAGCAAAAAAGTTTGGCTGAAAAACATTCATTCATTCATTTTCTGCCGCTTGTCCCAAGAAGGGTCGCAGGGGAGTGCTGGAGTCCATCCCAGCTAACACAGGGCGAAGGACAGGGGACACACCCTGGACAGGTCGCCAGCCCATCGCAGGGAGGAGCGTGATGAGGACGGCACCTTGCTCAAGGGTACTTCAGGGCAACCTATTGGGAAGGGATTCAAACCCCCGATCCTCCAATCATGGGCCAACACCCTAACCACTAGGCCACCGCTGCCCCGTTGGCTGAAAAACACTCATGTAAAAATGAATAATGATTGTTTTTAAAACCACACAGACCCATACATTTCAGAAAAATGTAGGACATTTGCCTATAACCACTCAAGATCAAAATGTAAGTTAAATCCTCTTAAATGTCGTATATTTCAGCATCTAATTGAAACTTTTGGAGAAAAAGTGTTAATAGTAGATGTCATGCCTAGCTATGGATTTATGGACAAAAAGACCATCAGGGAGGCCAAAGGCAATCACTCTGTCACATTGCATGGCTTATTGAGTTTCCTGCAATCAGCTGACTGGCTGTCTCCATAGTTACTGTAAAAGGAGCTGTGAAAATAAACACGCTGAAGCACTCTCGAGTGCTGTGTGAACCTCATTCAACTGATTCTCACCCTATTACACACACAATGGGCCATGTTTCACACCATCCAGGCTTTCTGAATCATTTGCAGTCACAGAAAGGGAAGGAGGCAGGAGGGCAAGAGAAAGGGGGGAAAGGGACATGGGAGACTTATCAGTACTGAGAGAATCAGCAAGTGTAATTGGGCGAGTCCATCTCTTGCTCCCAATAAAAAAGGGCAGCAGCCGTTGCTGCAGTGCAGCAGAAGTATCAGAGGCCCTCACAGATTAAGCATATCAGGATGTTTTTCTTAAAGCATCAGCAGGCAAGAGGAAGCGTTTCAAATGGACCCCGAGGAGATATTGAATGCAGCAAATGTTCTCCCCCTCATGCTGGGCTGATAAAACCTCCTTAAAGAGCAGCATGTTCCTTCCATATGCCCGTCATCCAGCCGCACACTGTCACGCAGACATATTCACAGCAGATGACTCAATGATTTATATTCACTGTGGGTTTTCTTCCCTCTTTATGGGAGATAATGTGAGATTCGTTTGATGTCGCTTTCAAAGTCATCTCACCTCAGCAGCCGTTTTAAAACTTTATTGCGCAGCACTGAGTGAAAAGTGTCAGGCAGATTGAGCGCTGAGATCAGAACGTAGCTGCTAAATGTGCTCTCTGCTGTTGCTGCTCTGACTACTGTCCCTTCTTTGTTTTCTTTTGCAAGCCCATAAAGAAAAGATCTGCAAGGCCTCTTTCTGAATGCTTTTCAAATTGTCGGAGAGCTTGATTATTGCATATTTTTCTGAACCTTCAAAAATGAATGAGTTTTATTCCAAAATTCCAAAAAAGAAATCCAAAAAATGCTTTTGGAAGATTCACAGATATTAAAGTTGATATTAATCATGATATAGCATGTTTACATGTATGAAGCCTGCATTTACATCAAGAGAATTCAGTTCATCCCTTGTTTCTATTAAACAAATGAATGTGAAAGTGACTATTCTTCTCATTGCAAGGTCTCAGCACAGCACACAGTGAACCACAATGAAACTGGACCTCTGCATTTAACCCATGCAAACACTGTGCAGCAGGGGGCAGCTATGAAAGCGCCCGGGGAGCAGTGACGGGGATGGTACCTTGCTCAAGGGTACCTCAGGGCAACCTACTGATAAGGGGTTTGAACCCAAAATCTGCCGATCGGCCAACTCCCCATATACAGTCTAGGCTCTTGCTCTGTCCACCCTTAGTAATTCCATGATGAAGCAATTTTTTCTCTAATAGACGATCTGTAGCTCTGTGTGCCGCTGGCTCTGTGTAATCCTGCAGCTGTGGGCCGTCTGCAGAGACAGCAGCAGGTGAAGTGCCCTCTACCACTGGAGCTGCTGATGTTTAGCTGCCCTCGCACTTCACCACTTGACAACTTATCTGTTCTAAAGGCAAACGCTCACTTTCTCTTGTTCAATTTTTTTTCCTTCCACTTCTCCCCAAATGGTTGCCATGCCAACCTTAGCCATCACTACACTTTTGCCTTCAACTTTGGAATGCTGCACTGGGGCTCGAAGCACGTCCTCCTCTTAACATCTTCCTCTGGCTCTCCTCAGACATAAAATGGAAGAGCAGCACTGCAGCCCCTTCATGCTATAGAGAACCAGCTGTGCTTTAAGGTCTTTCTTTACCTTGAGTTTAGAAACCCTGTAGGCCAATATGACTTCTCATATTTGTGTACTGTGTACATTGCACTTTAGTGTGTGTGTGTGTGTTTTAATTCTCTGCTTATAAAGAGCTTTGACAGACTGACAGCATCATTTGCATGCAATGGTTGGTCAGCAGTGTTGATTACCAGTAACAATGCTGGTAAGTTGATATGTCAATTAAAAGCAATGTCAGCAATATTTTATGATATTCAAATTACACAGTGTAAATAGTTATTAGGCAAGGGAGTATTTCCACCATAGCATCATTTTTATGCATATATTTCAACTCTTGATTGAAGCATATCAGGTTATATGTATGTGTGTAAGGAGGGAGGGTGTGGCCTAATCAACCAATATGTGTGCATAATTATGAGGCGGCTTCTTTTCCTCCTCAGGCAAAATGGGCCAAAAAAAAAAAAGAGATTGAACTGACTCTGAGAAGTAAAAAATTGTCTTTCAGGCGGATGCAGCACTCATCAGAACCATCAAGCGTTTGTTGCAAATATTCAACAGGGTCGCAAGAAACGTGTTGAGAAAAAAAGATTCTAATTAACTGCCAAAGATTTGAGAAGAATCAAATGGGAAGCTACCAGGAAACCATGATCCTTCAGTGCTCATATTTTAGAACTGAACCTACCTGGAGTGTCCAGAAGTACAAGGTGTTCATTGCTCAAAGACATGGACAACGTAAGGCAGGCTGACACCCGACCACCACTGAACAAGACACGTGTGTTGAAACGTCAAGACCGGAACAAGAAATATCTCCAAAAAATTTTCAAGGTTTGATGGACTGATGGGGCAGTGGTGGCCTAGTGGTTAGGGCGTTGGCCACATGATCGGGGGTTCGAACCCCTTCCCAATAGGTTGCCCTGAGGTACCCTTGAGCAAGGTGCCGTCCCCGTCATGCTCCTCCCTGCGATGCGCTGGCGACCTGGCCAGGGTGTGTCCCCCATCCTTCGCCCTGTGTGAGCTAGGTTGGACTCCAGCATGCCCCCGTGACCCTGTTTGGGACAAGCGGCAGAAAATGGATGGATGGATGATGGACTGATGAGATAAGAGTGACTCTTGATGGATCAGATGGATGAGCCCTGAGTGGCTGGATCAGCCACGAGCACAGAGCTCCACTTCCACTCAGACACCAGCAAGGTGGAGGTGGGGGCTAGTATTATTAAAGATGAACTGGTTGGACCTTTTTGGGTTAAAGATGAACTCAAAATCAACTCCCAAACCTACTGCCAGTTTAAAGAAGACACTTTCCTCAAGCAGTGGTGCAGGAAAAAGTCCTCATCTTCCAAAAAGAACATTGCATGCATGGAAGTTCTCCACTGCATGGTCAGTAAAGGCCTTAAAGATAATAATGACATGACCCCCTACCTCACCTGACCTAAACCCTATGGAGAACTTGTGGACTTTTCTTAAACAGGAGATTTATGGGAAAGTCCACCTCAGTCCACCTCTCTGACCAGTGTCTGGGAGACTGTGATTTCTGCTGCACAAAAAGTTGATCAACAGATCAGTAAGTGATGATTGGTCACAAATTTTTTTGAGATGTCAGACATGTTTATTTGTAAATTTTGAGTTGCTTGTTTATTATTTTCACTTTAACAGATGAAAATAAACAAGTGAGATGGGAAACTAAATGGGGAACTAAGTTTTCATTTAGTTGTGTAATAATTGTGTACACATATGTATCCCCTGAGAAAGGTCACGCCCACATTTCCTTTGCAAAACATTCAGGTTTCAGGGTTGTTAACATCTTGGATTGACTGATAAACCTGGATTTGTTGCAGATTAAAATGATCATCACAATACTTACATGCCTAATAATTGTGCACAGTGTATGTACACTGTCTTTCTGACATATTGCACTACTCTGCAGGAAGCACTGGGGCAACAAAGAAACAATATTCTTTTGTTACTTTTACCAAGATGAAATAATGGGGGTTTACAGATGAAATCATGGGGGTGCTGTGAAATAACTGAAGACAAAATTGTTCATTAGTAAATTAGTAACAGTAGATTCATTGATCAGTTAAATAATTGTTAGCACAGACTGTTACACACCAAAACTGACATGAATAAACAACATGGAAATGTGAAACTATCAGACTTTTTTCCTGTATTTGAAAATGAACATTAAGTGCAAAAGGATTTTCCTGCTTCTACATAAATAGGTCTCACTTTTCAGTGAAATTAAAAAGCATTTTGTCCCTGGGAATGCAAAAATAGGTCGCTTTTCAACTCATTTTGAGATAATAGACCTACACATGGTGAAACTGACAACAGAAGATGTTTGTTAAAAAGTTCTATTTGCTAGAACCAGCAGCTCAGGATTTGTCTGTGATACATCCCCAATAAATCTAGCATGAGGGTAAAATTATCCCCTTTTGTGCAGATTTCATCAGACCTGTCTTTCAGATTCAATTACTCATAAATTAGTAAATCTCCCTTGGTATACAAAAATGGCATGTCAGCTTTTTTACTGAGGCTTAAGCACATGACATCCTTAAGAAAATATCTGTAAAAGGGATTATAAGCATGGTGGTTAAATGCAGGTGCATGAAATTTGCAGCTTTGATGAAGGTGAAGTGAAAGTGACTAATTGTCATTGTGAAACACAGCGCAGCACAGCACATGGTGAGACACAACGAAGTACAACCTCTGCTTTTCACCCATACACGCTGTGCAACAGCGGGAAGCAATTTAAAGCTGCACAGGGAGCAGTGATGGGGACAGTACCTTGCTCAAGGATACTTCAGGGCAACCTACTGTTCTGGTATTCAAACCCATAACTCCGATCCTAGGGGCTGAGTCCTTAACCATTAGACCATTGCTGCCCCATGGTTCTTAAAGTCAGGTCCAAATAATTTGGCCAAGGAAGAATTCTGGATCAAATCCAAAGAAGGAAACAATGAAAAACCTGCTCAGAAATACGCAGCTGTCTTGTTTTCGCTTTTATAGAATATCCGATTGTCTTTTGGTGGACCTCAGCCTACCTGACAACTCCAGAGATGAAGACAGAGCTTTGATTCACAAGGGTGAATCACGTAATCATACTATATACATTTCCTGGCTCCCCCTTGATGTATGTATATATTGTTTTTTATATGTATTGCCTTTTTAACATCTGATCCAACTGATTTGATCCTTTTCTGCATTGATGTAGGTGTGTAAAGGCTTGCATTGTTTCCAGGATCATGGTTATTTTACATATTTACAATTTAGACAGTTACTGAAGTTATCACAGTTACCATTATGGCAGTTTTTGAACCTGACTGCCTGCAGAAAAAAAAAAAAACTTTGTTCAACCATGTGTTTATGTTGATGCTTCCTGCTTCTCGATCATTGTATCAAGTGGAGAAGGACTGAGTTCTAACGCTACTGGTGGTAACTGCCCATGTGGCTGTGTGGATTGTTAAGCAAAGCTTGTGTGTGGGAGGTGATGAGCATGAGCGGGCCTTGGCTCTGAATGATCACTGTAATTAGTACAGCACACGCACCGAACAAAAAGCATCTCCAAAATAGCAGACATATGAAAGCAATGCATTTCAAACTCTGTCAGCTAATGGAAAATTTTACGCACTCCAGTGCGAGAAGCAGAGTCTGAGGCCAGGCCGACACAGTGCTGCCAAAGGCATATTTGTGAGATGAGGGAGAATAACAAACTCAACTGACATGCTTGTACCAACAAATCATCAGTGAGAAAATTGATTTCACACAACTGCCATACAAGTGCTAGAGAGCTTTCAACCATGTCAGGCCTAAATACCTCTGGGCTAGTCCACTTTTTAATCAAGAAACTGTGGCAGACAGGTATCCGAAGAGAATCATCAGCAGGTGAAATACACTCTGAAGTTTCTCCACCCAAACTGACAATTCCATTATAACTGCTCTTGCTGAAGGGGTACAGTTCCAGAGACATAATATTGTATCTTATTTTGTAAAAAAATATAGAGGACTAGAGACAAATATGGCTTTTTACTACCACACAGCTTCAGTTTGTCTTTATGCTGTTTTGAACATAGACCAAGTGATTACACTTCCTTTGTATACAGTGTTATGTGGCCATCTGGGGGACTTAAAGGGAACTGCATTGAATGGCCAGACTGCTGATGGACATTATTTTTAATTGTTAGTTATTTGATGTGATGCAACATGAAATAGTGAAATGCCCTGTGTGTACCCTAATTTAAGTTTTTAAACATACAATTCCAAGAAAGAGGTTTGTTGTATTGTGGCTGCAAAAAAAAAAAGTCATGCTAACCTTTTTAGTAAATATATTCTTTACTTCTAATCTAAGATAAACATTTTCTCATTAAAATTTTGAAGCATAGATATTAATCCATTCATCATTTAGGTTTAAGTCAATATACAGTACTGCTGCTAGGTATAAAAACAAAAATACCAATAAACTGCTGGGGCAGCAGTGGCCTAGCGGTTAGGGAGTTGGCCCTGCATCGGAAGATTGTAAGTAGCCCTGAGGTACCCTTGAGCAAGGTACCGTCCCCGTCACTGCTCCCCGGGCAGCTTTCAATAGCTGCCCACTGCTGCACAGTGTTTGCATGGGTTAAATGCAGAGGTCCAATTTCGTTGTGGTTCACGTGTGCTGTGCTGTGACCTCGCAATGACAAGGGTTGTCACTTTCACTTCAATTGAATTTGAACTAAAACCACAGAACTGGCTGTCTTTCCTTCAAGAGAACAATCTTCTTCACACTGACTAGCCTGGATTTGAGAGCCAACAGAAAAAGCCCGTCTGTCAGTAACATGCAAAGCCAGAGAGAACTCAGTCCTCATTCTCTGTGACCTGTAGTTTTGACTCTGTAAAATACCATATTCTTTCTTCAGCAGGCTTTCTCTAAGAGTCAACTCAAGTTTTATTGTCAGTTTTATTGCCATTGCAGCCATATACTCAGTACACAGTGGGACAAAACAACGTTCCTCCAGGACCATGGTGTCACACATGAGACAACATGGCATGGAGAACATGGCATAGAACAATAGGCACAGGACTACAACATGTCCAGACAGTACAACAGTAAGTATTTTTAGTATTTTTATTTTTCAGTATTTTTTTTGTCATTAAGAAAATCTGCATTTCACCCATACACACACCGTGCAGCAGGGGGCAGCTATTTAAAGCGCCCGGGGAGCAGTGATGGGGACGGTTCCTTGCTCAAGGATACCTCAGGGCAACCTACTGGCCATCCATGGCCTTTCAATCCCGAGGCCAACTCCCTAGCCACTAGGCAACCGCTGCCCAGGTGTATGACATACAGTGTAAAAAAAAAAAACAACTTTGACAAAACAACACGACATACATCAGAGTACATAGAGCAGAGACTGTATATGAATGTGATGAAGAGACTGCAGTGAATACAGTACAAGTACAGTATTATATCAGACACTGTGTTTAGTACCATGATGTTTAAAGGGTGAGGACTAGTCCTCATTAATAATTTTGCAATAGAGCAAGATAAATATGTAACGTTGTATAAATATGGACTACTTGTGTTAAAGGTGATGTTAAAGTCTGATGGCCAGTGGGAAGAAATGTTTCCCAGTTCTTGAAGTGGAGGCCTGTATGCTGCGGAACATTTTCCCAGACGTAATATACCATATGCCATCTACAGAGCATTAACAATGGCTAATCTAGTCTATTACATTCTATAGTTTCACTGCTTCTAAAACAAATATATTGTCCTTTCTTTAAAGCATGTATTTAAAACATGTTTTTCAAGTCTCTTGTGGAATCTGTGGTGAGGTCAGGGACCCCCGGGACCTTTAGGATTCATGATCTTCATTCTCTGCCTGAGTGAGCACACGTGCTAGGTTACCAGTCTCCATGGCTCTGTGTATGCTCCCCCGGTTCCTCCCTCTTCGCACACGGCTCCATAGTGATAAGCAGCTGGTGTAATTAGCCTATACTGCGGCTCTGAAACCCCAGCACAGCTGACATCTGACACCTGTCTTTGTTGATGCTGCTAAAGCCCAAAGGTTCTTCTCAGAAGGCTGGGTAACCTGTTTGTCCCCTAATGGACATGACTGAAGCCAAAGTAATTTGTGTATTGGTCCTAGACAGTTCAGACCATATGTTGTTTGCATTCTGAGGAAAACTCCATGATCAGCCACCCTATAATATCAGATGATTAATAACTTACGGGCGGTACTCTTCCTCTTGAAGAATAATAAAATGACGGATTGGTATGCAGAACATTTTAATTAGTGTGGGGTTTGAGTAAAATGCAACCTGATGAAAGTATTTCCACAGAGTAGCCTGTAGCCATCATAGTTTCAACCATGAAGAGTTTGTCAATCAGCCATGAGAAAAAGTCTTTTGGGGTGAGCTGAGTTTTTGCAGTATAATTTGTTATAATTTGTTGTAAGCCTATTTAAATGGTATAACGAATTAGAGTTTCTTTGCCACTTTTCCTGTCAACAGACATTCAAAATATAGGGTCCAAAAAGTTAAGAATTCTTTTCCTTCTGAAAGTCTCTTTTTTGCTCACCGAGCTCACCGAGGCCCAGAAACATGTTAGATCTTGCTTTTAAAAGCTCGTCTACTCTTGATTGCTGGAAGTTCCTCTCTCTTATCTCTGACATACTTGTTTCCTACCTACTTTTGTTTCTCCTGTATGCTTAAGTTGTTCTTGGACCTTATGCTACATGCAGACATTTATCATTTCATTATGTAGTTTTGTGTAGTTGTTAGATAAATAAAAACAACAACAACAACAACAATAATTACAACAACACTGATTTTTTAAACTATTTTATTATTATTTTGACTGCCTGTCTCGTCCAGACATGAATTGAAGCCGAAAGGTGGAGTCAAAGAAATGGTCAGCTTCGGTTTCAGGCTGAAGGTCATTTTTTATTGCTCTACGATTCTGTCACAAAGTGTGCCAAAAATCTAATGCAATCTAAAGCCGTTTTTTTTAAAGTTAAAATGTATTTGCTCTCTGATGACTTGATCTGAATCATTTGTGGAGTGTTGGTGGTCTAGTGGTAGGATACTTGCCTATGGATCTATGGCTCAAGAGGTCCCAGGTTCAAATCCCACCTCTAGCACTACCACCACTGGGTCCCTGAACAAGACCCTTAACCCTGAGTGTCTCCAGGGGGACTGTCCCTGTAATTAGGACATGTAAGTCGCTCTGGATAAGAGTGTCTGCTAAATGCCGTGAATGTAAATCATTTTTTGGTATCAGAAAAAAGTTAATATAAAACCCAACACACTGTTGGTTCAAAGCAGGTCATGTTTGTGGCACCTTCAGCAGCAACAACTGCAATCGAACACTTCCAGTTACAGGAGATCAGTCTTTTCATTGCTGTGGAGAATTACTGGCCCACTCTTCTCCTCAGAATTGTTTTAATTCAGTCACTTTGGAGGGTACTGACTATGAATTGCTCTCATCAGGTTCTGCCTCAGCATCTCTGTGTGGTTCAGGTCGCTACTTTGAATAAATTCCAAATATTTTATTTTTCCACCATTCAGATGTGGACCTGCCGTTATGCTTCAAATCGCTGTCCTACTGAATATCCTGACTGCAGATGAGCTTCATGTACTTTCTGGCAGAGAGATGATTTCATGCTCAGTTATCGCACCCAGGTCCAGAAGCAGTAAAGCATCCCTATTCCATCATGCTACCACCACCATGTTGGACTGTGTGTAAGATGCTCTTATTGTGGAAAGCTGTACTGGCTTTACACCATATGTAGCTGCACAAATGTCTTCAAAAAGGTTTTGCTTTTGACTCATCAGTCCATAGAATATTATCCCACATGCTTAAAGTGTATTTGAATCTGTAATTGCACACACCCTATTAACCAGTGAGAAGTGAATTTGTCCTCTGCATCTAACCAATCCCGGACACACTAGGAGTATTGAGCTTTAATGCCCAAGCTTCTAAATGGAGCTTTAAAGAGTCCAGGGGGAAGTTATGAGTGCAGAAGTAAGAATGCATTGTGCACCAAACCCCAACTGTACATGCAATTGAACATGCAAGCCTCTGCTTGCAAAGCCTTCGTCAATAACCATTAGGACACGGTAGCCCCTGGATGGTCATGGGTGGCACCCTCCTCTCACTGGCCCTGCTAGATGAGCCTTCATATTCCTGTTGCTTAGCCATGCTTTTCTCCTTACTATTGTGCCAAAAATCTTTTTAATAATGAAAAATATATTGGCTATATTAACTGAAAAATAAAACACACAAACATGCATTTAGATTAAACAAAAATCTAGGTCTGGTAAAATGCCTGATGTGATTGGAGCTTGTGTGGCTTGCTAATTACGTTTTACAATTTCAGTGCAGATCAATGCAAACCATTTCTCAGTTTGAACATTGGAATTCATCATAGATAAATGTGACAAAGAGAAACTTTTGCCTATTTTTTGCTGCTTATTATGTTGTGTCAAGCGGATTTTGATAGGTGACATTTATTATATGTGCAACTGAACAATCTAGGTCATGCGTTATCACAAATAACATTTGGCAGTTAATTGTTGACGTGAGCCAAGCGATAACAGCCATTATGTTTTCAAGAGCTCTACACAATAAAGAGGGAAGTGAAGCAAAAACAGTTTCAGAGCTGCAGTTTCAGCACCACTGTCTTGGAGCCTGCGTTTCAGAGCCTCGTTTTCAGACACGCTTTTAGATCCCTTGTTTCAGAGCCACGGTTTCTGAGCCAAGGTTTTGGAACCTCACTTCCTGAGCCACATTCCAGGCACAGGATTTGTACCTTTCTCTTACAGCAGGACCTCATGAACGAGCTTGCGCAACTGTGCCATGTTGTGCTAGTTGCATATTCTTAATCATTACTATATTGCTAGAGCTGACTTGCATGTAGAGCCACTGGTCCATTAGATCAGCCAAATGTAGGAAAGTGGATAAGAAAGGAATTTTTAATCAACTAATCAGACATTCCTCACTTGTGTATCCTAAAATGTACATTTCTGTAAAGCCGAATGTCAGCTTTAAGGTCAACATTAAGGATAATTGAGTTGTTTTGTACAAATAGGTAATTCAGCTAGAGAAAGTATTACATTCTTAGGCCAACACATGTCACATGTTTAGGGTTTCTGCACCCTTTTGACTTCCCAGGACACATAGATTATAGTTTTCATTATAATGCACCTTGTTAATGTCAATATGCATAAAAAACCAACAATTTGTTTCAGTTTTTAGCTTAAATATAAGAATGGGCTACTGCAGAACAGATCAGCACTATATAGGCAAACACCTAACCATCCAGCCCGAAACTGCTGCTGTGAAACTGTTGGTGTAAAACTGTGGCTCGGAAGGCTTGAACAAATCCCTGCTAGAACAATTCTCAACCAATCATATTGCAGCTATCAGAACTATTGTCTATTGTGTTGCATTTGTTGTTAAATAAGCGGGTGTGTCGAATGTTGTTGAGGGTTATGAAACTTGAGGTTGTGTCTGTGCTATGTTTCTGAAAGGCTGGAAACCTCTCCTCCGAAGAAAAGATTTGCTACGGTTGGAGTAAGAAACCATGACCTATATATAAACACCTGCCTCTGTTAGTTCCTGTTTTCCTCATAAATACACTACTTTCTTCCGACTTCACACCGGTTTCCACAGAGGCTGTTAAAGCGGAATCACAAACTTTCCGTTGCATCAGATTTCTCTCTAACGGGGCTGTGCAGTTAGTTGAGAATGGTCTGATGATTTATGCATAGTTTTTTAAACCGCACCCAGGCGTGTTACATTCCTTTTCTTTTAAGTATAAATTGTTAAAGAGTTCAGGCCACTTAAATGGCCAATAACCCCATAGCCTACTTTCAAAAGTCACACAAGTGCCTTAACAACCTGGATCAGACTATTTGCTATGAGGTAGTATTAGGCTAAAGGAGTTAGGGGTGTGCAGAAACTGATAAAGGAGTACTTCTGATCCTGAGGTTTCTTCTCAATCCTCCCACTAAAAGATCAATAACTAGAATTTTGTGCACTGAACTGAATATTCATCTTTTTTCAAATTAATCTTAGGGTGAAAAAGTGATATAGTATTGTGACAAATAAGTGATACTACTTTATCTTACACCCACCCCCACCTCTGACCTCTCTCTCTCTCTCTCTCTCACACACACATATACATACACACACACAATAATGTCACATAATTTGAGTTTTTAAACTTTTTTTTTTTAATATTCTATTTCTGTAAAGTTTATTTAAACTATAAAATGTGTTCTATGACTTTTTAACTACTTTTCACTTTAGAGATTCCAGTAAATCCCTTTTTAATGTGCTCATCAAGACATTTTAAAGTGCTGCTCTCAGGATATTAGTTTTTTAATCATTTCATAGAATAGATTTTTGATATTATAATATCACGTTGGTTCCTTTAGCAGATGTTCTTGTCCACTTCAATTTCCTAATCACAGGGACAGTCTCCTGGAGCAACTTGGGTTTAAGGGTCTCCTTCAGGAACCTAATGGTGGTGGTGCTGAAGGTAATGTTTTCTCATCCACAGACAGGTTTCCTAGACCACCAAGACTTCCATTATCCTCCATCTCACAGAGCCGTGTTAATGAAACGAAAGTGACAGGGATCAGTATCTCAAGGGTACCTCAGGGTCACCTGCTGGTCTAGGACAAGGGATCTAGTCCCAGACCACCTGTCCACCTCCAGGTCCAGGTGAATTGGGTGGATTCTGTTAAATTCGTGTTGTGTTTCATTTCCATCTGACACTGAAGCGCAGCACGGATAGGCCGGGTTGAACGAGGCTGACTGTGAAGGAAGACTGGTCTGGGGAGGGGGAGGGTGGGGGTGGGGTTTGGCACACCTGTGTGCGGGCGGCAGGAAAGCTGGGCGTGGCCGCCGCACACCTGAGCTGTTTTCCGCTCGGAGCGCCTGGACATCGGCGGCTTCACGCAGATATGGACCTGGTGTCGCCTTAAAGCGTCAAACTGCAGTGTAAACGTGTCCCCCCTAAAGGACAGCTTCATGGACAGCTCTCCCACCGGAGTCAGTCGGACACACGCTTCTTTTTGAACAACGAGCGCTGGAAACACAGATCATGCAGGCCATCCGCCTTACTTCCCATTCCTGCCAAAATGGTAAGATCATACACACTTTCTGTCCCACTGGAGACCTTTTCGCGAGAGAAACTTAGGAAATAATAATGCGATGTAAAATGTCAGGGTTCTGTGCTGCTCCACCAGTGTCTCCAGCTTTAAAACTGCTGGGGCTCTTAGTAAGTGTGTGTGAAGTGTGTTAAGAGCATCCTTGTTGACACAGCAAACATCCATGACTTGCAAGACTGGTGACCACATGACCAGCCTGTCAGACACCTCTTCCCCACCGGCCAGCTTCCCTTTCCCACATTTCAACTCCGGCTTTAGGCAAACACCGTGTTACTGTTTGACCTGAAATCCCCTGCCAATTTATTTACCTACAGAAGAACAGGTTCTGTTCAGGTTCTTCATGTCATTTTTGCCTTCCTCCCACTCACATGCTTGTTATTTAAAGTTGGGCCGGTCAATGAATTGAGTTCCGATTCCGCTTTTGACATTTAGTGATTATTTAAAAGAAAAAGACACAAAATCATCATCATATAATGA
This sequence comes from Hepsetus odoe, assembly GCA_017165825.1. Taxonomy (NCBI): domain Eukaryota; kingdom Metazoa; phylum Chordata; class Actinopteri; order Characiformes; family Hepsetidae; genus Hepsetus; species Hepsetus odoe. Next base: position 11,911,561 of record CM029381.1, on the reverse strand, counting down.
TTAGTGGAGAAAACTGCCGAAACCGAGAAGGACCCACTAGAGTGAAGGCGATCCCAGAAGCTCTACCAATGGCTCTCCAATAAGAAATATCCTCTTCAGAGAGGCTCTTCAGCACAAGTGGGAGCTCTATCAGCTGCATGGGCTCGACTCTGAAACTAGACCAGGTTAACAGACTAGTGTGCCTGGCTGCACACCTTGACGAGATTACTTTAGTTGTTTTCAACAGCCTGTAACAGTTTCATAGTTCATATCTTTTGCTTTTTTTTTTTTTTGCTCTTCACTACATTGCATTGCAAAACCTCTAGAAATCCATGTAAGATTGACATTGGTTGAAAATTGTATCATCAGCTGATAATTCTCATTTCATTGCATCTGAAAGGTAGAGATTTCTGTTGTGCAGCTTTATTTGCAGTTATGGAAACATTCCAATGTTATTAAAGCTTAAATGTTTCTAATAAAAACAAACAATTTTACCTTCCAAATTCCCCCAAAACCTGTTGTTCAAGTTTTACCATTGATGATCCAATCCTGCTCTTGAAGATCAAGCTCATGGTTTATTTCCACCCTTAATTCAGTACAAAAGATTCAGTCAGCTTCTGAACATTGACTTCAGTAGATCTCGTTAGTATAATGTTTCCAATTTTTTAATGTTTTATGTTTTAACAAAAGTATCAGCCCTCTTGACACAGCACTGGTGAGGAAATAGACATTGTCAATGTTGAAATAGTGCCACTTTTACACCATATTTTAGTTTATAGAACCTGCTCATAAATGTTTCTTCTGAAAGCAACTCCATCGATTGGAAGTTTGGCCCTCATTTGCTGCACTAACGGCCTTGACTCGTCTGTTAGGGCTTACACTAGATGTGGGAAAGTTTTGACTATTTAATTTCATTCAACCACAAGCATTAGTGAATTCATGCACTGATGCTGGATGATTGTTGCTAATAAACACCACTCAAACTCACCCCAGAGATATGCAGCTTCATCCCTCCAGAGAACACAGTTCCACAGCTCAAAGCAGAGGAGGGTTCTTCCTCTCCAGGTAATGTTTTGGAGTATGATGACCTAAAGCTCATGTGTTCCAGAGCCTCCCATTTTCTTCTTTTCTGTGGAGATCAAGCAAGCTGTATATGTGCAATTGATGTTCTAGGAGTGTCTAGAAACTTTTGGACATGTAGTTTATTTTGGTATAGAGTTATGTGGCACACATTCCTCTCAAACATCCACAAATGCAATTTTTCCAATACATATACAAGTGAACAATTTGAACGATACTAATGCAGCACTAGTGGACAGCTTGACATGCTGGAAGGAGAACGCAATGTTATTTCTGTTAAAGACTCAGACGCACTGGCTAGCACTATATAGCAAGGGGAGTGGAAAAATTCCTAATGATGGTTCTAACATGTAAACACTTGCACCAATCTGCAGGCCCATACTTCATTTTTAGTGCACTGAGAACATGCTTTAAGGTGTTCAAGAAAATTCTAAGACACATTGTTCATGTAATATGTTAAATTCATCTTTGTTTTTGCCAGGCTACCTAAAATGAATCTTTCTTCAGATGCAGCACTTCACATTTTTATCACCGATTCAAATTTATGATAATTTTTTTTCAGTGTTGAGCTGAATCGGAATTTCTTTTGTTTTCAAAAGAAGAAGCAGCACATGTAGCCCAAAAATACACCACGCCTCTAAAGTCATGCTTAAGTTGAAAAATGGCTTTAGTGCAAGGTATGTGGACGCACACCTTTGTTTAAATGAAGCATCCTTATGGACTCTACATTAAGGAAGAACATTCAGACTTTTTCATTGCGGAAGTCGACTCATCAATATTACTTGCAAAAGCAGGAACATGACCCAGAACCTTCCACTAACAGGGCTATTAAAATATTGATACTTTATAATTCTGAATCACAATGCATTTCTCCATCTGCCTTAGGGACAGTAATCAGATTGCTCTGCCCAACGACCACCACTACCTGCTTGATTGACACAGGAAGGGCCGTCAACTGGACTTTCAACCCTGAGAACAACTCTACCATAACTGGACAAGCAGTTGCTACCGACAAATGGAGCAAGTCCAATTTTTGGATTGGCCTGGCTTTAGCTGTGTTCTCAGCTTTTCTAATTGGAGGAAGTGTAATCCTGAAAAAGAAGGCACTGCTTCGTTTGGCCACACATGGGCACACCAGGGCAGGTTAGTGTATCTGCTGATCGTGGATCGGGTCAGCTCAGGTGTCCCTTGTTCCTAGAAAGTGACGGAGGCAGTCACATAAGCAAATGAAAGCTACTTGTTTACCTAGCCAATATTGGTTGCCGATGTTGGGGGAAACAAAATAGCTTGAGCAAGTAAATCAGTTAGAATATGACTGTTCATTTCAACAACCTTGGGCACTCGGTGATTACGTAATAAGAAAATGTATTAATTTAAGTTGAATTGGTCAAAACTGTTACTCTGACTGTCATCACAAAATTAAGTTTAGCTCATTTACTTGCTAGCATATAGATTTGTTCTTGAGTGATCAAAAAAAAAAAAACCCAAAAACTACAAAATAGAGAATAGTTTCTCTCTAAAAGGCTCAGTGGTGTTTCCTGTGCAGTAAACCCATGTTTACTAGCATTTAGGTTGACCACATGCAGCACAGATAACTATAAAAGGGAAGATCCTGAAATATGTGGCGATTTTATGCGGCAATTTATTTCAGGCAGTCTGTGTCATGTCAGTCCATTAGACCAACTGAAATGTGTCTAGTGGTGGTGTCAAGCTACTAACCAAATACTTTTTCCATTTATGTTGCGTAATCATACTGTTAAATGAAATTTGATATTGGTAACTTTTTTTTACTTATTTGTATTGCAAACTATTGGGTGGGTTATCTTCTTGTCAGCTTCAGAAGCCTTTGTGATTGGTTATGTTTGGTCACAATTTGCATGCAATTTGAAATCTCTGCTGTAGAAGGTTTCATATCTTGTGAAAGGCAATGTGACATTTCTGTGAATCTGAAACTTTATCTTGTTTAGGAGAAGGAGGCCACGGGTACCTGAAGGATTGGCTGTGGTGGGGTGGACTTTTGACCAGTAAGTTTGTTGATAGAATATCCTTCCTTGTGTTATCTGTGATTGAGAGTTATGTTATGGGTTTGTTTGTCGTTTTTTCACAGTGGGAGGAGGTGAGGCAGCCAACTTTGCAGCATACATGTTCACTCCAGCCACTGTGGTCACGCCTCTGGGAGCCCTTAGTGTCCTTTTTAGGTAATAATGCTTTATTTAAGACTTTAAAATGTATCATTTGTCTTTCTTATAAAAGTCTCCACAATGTTCTGTCAATGAAAAGACCACATACAAATGTGCTCAAGACATACTTCTGCATGAGAATATTGAGTATTGGTGTTGCTCTAGCGTTAATGTAAATAGATTTGCTGACCAATCGGGGTATGTTTCATTGTGTGCTTTGAGCATCCGTACTGAGGTCAAACCAAAGGCACTGTAAAATCCATTAAAAGTGTTTTGGCGAGAACAATGTAGACCAGTTTTCAACTACGATGGGGTGCTGGTGGTCTAGTGGTAGGATACTCCCTTACGGACCAAGAGGTCACAGGTTCAAATCCCATCTCCAGCACTACCACTATTGGGTTCTTGAGCAAGGCCCTGAAACCCAAGTTGCTTCGGCGGGGACTGTCCCTGTAGTTAAGAAATGTAAGTCGCTCTGGATAAGAGCGTCAGCTAAGTGCCGTAAATGTAAACTACAAAAACTTCAATGTGCTTATAATATATTTAGAGAAATGACACAAAATGTAGCAAATGTTAATACAATATGTATTTTAATGTATCTTCATATTTTGTCAGCTGTAAAGACATCTTTACTTGTATTAATTTACATCATCCTCGTCATTCAGAATGCTTTTTTTAATCATTTAACCCTGTGACAAGTGCTCAGGCTTTACTGAAACTATTGGACCAGACTGTTTTTGGTGTCTGAATAAATCAAGAATTTAAAGAGTTATCAGAACTTTGTCATATGGAGCGTGTAATGTTTTTTAGTTAGTACATAATCTTTGCTTCTAGATGATAAAACACTGATGCTGGTCTTTTCCCTGCAGTGCAGTCCTTTCTTCTCATCTCTTTGGGGAGACAATGAACCTGTTGGGGAAGCTTGGCTGCATGCTCAGTCTCCTGGGAAGCACCATAATGGTCATACATGCACCAGAGGAGGAAGCAGTGACAACTCTGAGTGAAATGACAAATAAACTGCTGGATCCAGGTGAGCGTGTATATAATTCAAGAGATGTTGGCCTATTTTATAGGATATTTTCCGCACAATTTGGCTGTTATTTGAGGCCCCATAAAACCGTTTGTACATATAACCAGCATTAGTTGCAACAATCCAGTGTTTTTTCTTACTGATGAACATAGGCTGATTTGTTGGTTAGTATTGTATTGCTTAAATAACGCCATAGAGGATTTATTAAACAGCACTTTTTCAAGAATGTTCTTTAGAATAATGCCCAGACAGTCATCAGAGACTTCTGATCTGTGAATGCAGCTGTTTCTGAGCAGTGTTTAATTTAAACACTCAATTACCACCCATAACTTTGCTTTGTTTAATATAATTCCAAACATGACATTTACAATAATTTCATTTGTGGTGAAGGAAATGGATTTAAATAATACATATGATTTGTGATTACATAAAAAAGGAATAAATCCACTGGGGATGAAAAGGGGCTGCCTGGTTTATAAGGGGTTTTGACTGAAATGGGCAGATGCCATCTAGTGAGTTCTACACAGGTGAGGTTGGCTCAAATAAATTCATATTTTATAAAAAAAAAAAAAGTATTATGGCAAAGTATCGCATCAAGTATCAGCAAAATTGGAAACAAAAAAGTATTCTCAAATATTCATTTTTCCAAAACTGAAATATCAACAGCAAAGATAAAATATGTGCAGAATGTACTCAGGAAGACAGAATACACTGTTTGCACAATTATTAGGCAATTGAGTATTTTGAGGATTCATTTTAATCTGTAACAAATCCAGTGTGATCAGTCAATCCAAGATATCGATAAACCTGAAACCTGAATGTTTTACAGAGGAAATGTAAGTGTGAACATTCTCAGGGGATACATATGTGTGCACAATTAATAGGCAACTATTAATGTTCAGAATTATTACGCAACTAAATAAGAAATAAACATTTCACTTGTTTTTCATCAGTTAAATTGAGAATAAATAAATATAAACAAACTCAATTTTCAAACAAACATTTCTGATATTTCATTTAAAAAAAAAAATATCAGTGACCAATACAGCCACCATTCCTTTCAATAACAGTCATAATCCTTCCCTTCATGAAGCCTGTGAGTTTCTTGATCTGTTGACAATCAGCTTTTTGAGACCACAGCCTCCCAGACACTCCTCAGAGAGGTGGACTGTTCTCTTAAATCTCCTACTTAAGAAAAGTCCACAAGTTCTCAGTAGGGTTTAGGTCAGGTGAGTGAGGGAGCAATGTTCTTATTCTTTCGTCTTGAAGGCCTTTACTGGCCACGCAGTGGAGAACTTCCATGCATGCGATGGAGCATCATCCCACTTAAAAAAGATAAACATGGTCGTCTTGAAAGATGCAGTTTTTCCTAAACCATGGCTTGATGGAACTGTTTTAGCAGTTTCAAGAGTGCTGCATCCCTCTGAAAATCTTTTTACGGTTTTGTGTTTTCAAAGTCCGTTCTATCTATATTTATTTATTTATTTATTTATTTATTTATTTAATTTTATTTTTTTGCCCATTTTGCCTGAGGAGGAAAAGAAGCTGCCTAACAATTATTCACACCTTGATATAGGCTGTTAATCTCCTCAGGCCACACCCTCTCTAATTACACAATACACATCACCTGATCTGCTTAAATCCAATTAGCATCAAGTTCATGCGGCTTGGAGTTGGAATATATGCATAAAAATGATGATATGGTCAAAATACCAACTTGCCTAATAACTCTGCACACTACTACAGTGTAGTGTATTTGAAAATGTCTAAATTAATTTTTGTCTTTGAAGCTTTTCAATGCTGTATTACAGTAACTGCACCCTAAATGAGCAGCATCCCCTCTTTTTACTTTATAATCAGTTAAGAACTCTGTGTTGGTGATAAGAAGCTGCAAATAAGGCTTTTATAAAACATCAAATAAAGAGACTTATTGCAATTTTTTCTGCTTTACTTTTAAAGGTTTCCTTGGATTTGCCAGCATCCTTCTCTTGACCTGTTTGATTCTTATATTCTATTTTGCTCCTCGTATTGGACAGACCAACATATTAATCTACATAAGCATCTGTTCCTTGCTTGGAGCTTTCACCGTGTCTTCAGTAAAGGGTCTAGGCATTGCAATTCGCACCGTAATCACTGATCCTTCTGTTCTCCGCCACCCCCTGACCTGGACCCTACTGCTTACCTTGGTGTCATCCATTGTCATACAAATCAATTACCTGAACAAGTCACTGGACACTTTCAACACTTTGCTGGTCTATCCTATCTACTATGTTTTCTTCACCACTGTGGTCCTGACCACGTCCATCATTCTGTTCAAAGAATGGGTGGCAATGTCAGGCGTAGATGTGGTAGGCACCATCGGGGGCTTCCTGGTCATTGTGTGTGGGGTAAGCATGCTGCATCTTTTCAAGGACCTGCAGGTGTCTTTGGAGGACCTGAGGAATAACCTGTGCCAGCCTCAGGGCCAGCACAGCCTAGCCAAAAGGGAGGACAAGCATATGCTTATTGAAAATGTGGACAGCCTGCCACCGATGAGAGAGGAAGGCCCAAGAGTGTTCATTATCAGCTGAGCAGCACATCCATGCTGTCAATGTACAGGGTAAATTGTAAGAGTAGCAAAAACGAATTCTTTTCAATGTTTCATGTTGTGGATTTCTAATCCTCTACTAAAGCTGCTCATGACGAAGCTTTTACAGCTACTGAGGATCAGCTGTGGTGAGGCAGAGCTCCTGAGCTCTTTAATAATTAGTTCTTAATATTTACATTTTATAATCTAATATTTTGTTGTTCTCACACATCCTTTTTTTGCATTCTTTTGGTCATCACTTAAAGCAAACATTTCAGGGAGTCAAATATTTAAATGAGACTAAAATGTACAGTGCTGTTTTTAATTCACACTAAATAATATTACAATGAGCACAAATACCATTTAATATAAAAATTCTTGATTTTATTTATGTCAGTAAATCAACTTGATGGAACATGACAGAAATTTGTTTAACCATTTCCAGACTTCTCCTTGTAGAAGCCCAGTGTCACTGGTAGTTACCATCTATTACTTGATCTGGCTAATCTCCTGTTTTTGTTTAAATCAACTGGTTACGGTGAATTTAAAGAAATCCACATGATCACTGAGGTCAGTGAGGACGAATCTGAAACTTTTCTCCATACAAATTACATCATACAAGAATTTATTTGTACTACATTAATGTTTACATTTTATTTTCTGATTTTACATTGTACTTTTACAAGCAAAATCACACTTCCTGTTCACATATCACTTTTAGATAAGTGCCTTATGTGCACAGTACTTTAAATTGGGCTTTTAAGTTGGCTACTCATGCAACAGTTTTTCTAATTTGAAAAGCTCCGTGCTTTTGGATGTGTCGTGTGGAATGTTTGCTGTATTTGCTGGATTTGCTGGAGACATGAGGCAACAGCAGCTGAAAGTTCTGATGCTGAGGAGTGTCAGTGATGCAGAAAAATCTCAGAATATAATGCAGAAACCTTTTATTAAAAATATTTTCTTTAGCAATTATGTTTAACCCATTGTCTGTGGTATGTTTGCTGGTCTACTTGACGCACAAGTTTAGCACGACTGAATGTAGTGGCAAACGGCACCCGTGATTAAATGTCCACACCATGTCCTGTATTCATGAAGGTTTAGATTCACATGTAAGAAGACATAAGAGATGAATACTGACTGAAATTTCAATGGAGCATTTTTATTAAGTGCCTGGCAACTTTTTCCAATTTGTACAATTTTAACACACCCTCTGATATAGAGCTACATTTTTTTGCTGCTACAGATGAAGGCAAATCTTTCATATGCGACACACAAACTACTGTATATGTATAACGCTAGCTGCTAATTTTAGAATGCAGTCATTTGTTAATGTTGGCTTGGTTGCTGTGAAAGGGCCTTGAGTGTCTGAGAGCCTCCCCAGAGTTGTATTTATTTATTTATTTGTTTATTTTAACCATCATCTTTTGGAAACCTTAGAGTGCCTTAGAGAGACGTAGATATCAGCAAAAAAACGTGTAGCCTAGCAACCCGTCCTACATTACTCTTAAGTTCCCTTTGACGAGACTCGGAACTGCTCTCCAGAGGTCTTCTAGAATGTGAACACATTAGACTCATTGAAACTGCATTGATGATTGTGAGTTTGAGAAAAGATGCATGATTTTTGACAGGCTTATAGTCAACTGTAGACATGCGTAAACTGAAAAATGTAATTATGCTGGCACACACACCCTATAAACAGTGAGCAGTGAATTTGTCCTCTGTATTTAACCTATGCAAGCACACCAGTGAAAAAAGCCCGCACGCACCAGTCGAGCTGCAATGCCAGCACCCAGGGAGCAGTGATTGGGATGGTACATTGCTGAAGGGTACCTCAGGGTAACGTGCTGGTCTGGGACCCAAACACATGTCCCTCTGATAATGTGGCCTGGTCCCTAAACACTAGGCTACTACTGGTCCTAGCTACAAGGACATCTGTAGATGTCCTTGGGCCATCTAGGAGCACTGTTGCACACTAACTAATGTGTGCAAGCTGTGTGCGGTTATTCCACACCTCAAGCCGTGTTGGGTCTTTTATAATACAGTCATGTGGTATCTGACAGTTCATGACATTTTTATATGCAAATGGGCAAGAGAATGAGAGAGCACTCATCTTGAAGCAGGAACCACTTTCTTGCAAAAAATGTGGCTATTGCTCCATATCAGATTCAGAGTCAGGACTGAACTTTAGTCAGCAAGTACATATTATTCTGAATTGCTGTTGAATGGTAGCTGTTTAATGTGCTTAATGTGAAGTATTTCATAAGGCTGAAAAAAAAAATTCACTTCACTTTGAGCATCTGAGTATCTTAATTCACAGGATTAACTAACGTTCAAGGGGTAAATGGAAATAGAAACAAAGCCTGTGGAGTTGGAACTTTTTTTGTCAAAGGGTGGATTGCATCCATTTTCCAACACACCATACAAACCATTCAGTCTTTGTTTTCAGGAACAAAATGTGAACCTCCCCTTTGACATACTTACTATTCACATGACGGTTACATTAGCTGCACAATCACACTACAGCTGCTATGCAATGTTTGAAGGCAAGATATTGAGGTTATAATTAATGCATCCATCCAACATGAAAGCCACTTATCCTAACCAGGATTATGGGGTGTATGTTGGAAGTATTATTCATTTCTATTGTTCTTCTATAAATTATTCACTTAGCCAAACAGTATTTTTAAAGCAAGTGTGATGATGTTGGCATTTGCAAGAGCCTGTAGAACATAACCTTTCATTACTTGTTAGTTATTTTAGCTTCATAGCTCATTGTGCAAAGAAGCAAAGGTTAGACTACATATACAGCTTGACTGACTACATTTGGGACTGCATTTAAGAAGAAAACTGTTTAAATTCCATTTTCTGTTGAGAATTTACAGCATCATTCACCTCTAAACGTATCAACCTACAGACTTCGGTCAAGAAAGTTAGATTTATGGCAGTTTTAAACATGTCTTTATGCAAGAAGGGTAGATCTCTTACACAGACTATATATTCAACTCTGTCCTTGTCCATTGCAATTACGCAGCACACACAAAATAACATGCAGAAATCATTTTTATTTCTCTGACTTCATTTGGCTTGGAACTTGACGAATAGCACACTTGACATGGTTGAATCCGTTCCAGTGTGATTTTGATAAATTATTCACATTGATTAGATCACCAGCAAGCCTGCAACACACAAGAATGATAACAGGGCCTCATCTGGAGCATCTAAGATTGATTTGTTTCCTCAAGTAACACACAAAAAATGGGCTTTAACACAATTCTCATGATAAATGCCGTTGTTCCGGGGTCGGTATCCACCTTATAACACTACAATGATTTCATGCTGATGAAATCTGATGTTATATCAGTGTCCTTTCTCTGAAATACTGTGTTTCCACTGATTTACCTGATTGCTTATTTGTGTTGTGTAATCCACAATAGATTGGACGAGGACTATCCAAATTTTAATTGAAATTTACTTTCTTGATAAATTGGCTGTGATTACTTGTTAGTTTGCATGATGATGCATGTTTGAATTCTTTATTTAAAGTGCTCACTCTTACTGCAAGCCTAACCGACTCTTTAATATGTTTTATCATTTAAATGCTTGCTTTTTAATAGCCTCTTAGTTTACACTTTACGTAAATATTTTTGTAACCATTTAAAGGCTATTCATGACAATTTTGTTTATGTAAGTCTATTTTTATTGTTTGGGCAACCATTTTTTTTTAATAAATTTGTCAATCAAGCCTCAAATAATGAGCAGAGTTAGCTACTAATTACTAAGAAAAAAGATTGGTCTTAAGGTGAGATTATAGTGATGAAGGGTAAGCCTTCAGCTGAGTCTTGAAAGAAGTAGTACAGTCACTGAGAGACTAAGTTAGAGAATTCTTCAGTGCAGTTACCTTGACGGGCTGCCAAAGGCTGAGGACAGTGTGGCGCACTAGACTTTAAGCTTTTCACAGCCAGAGGACCTGAGTGTACAGTAAGTGGAGCTGCAGAAATGAAGGGGGATGAGCAGAGATCGTCTGCAGAATTATAGACCTAATGTGAACGCACAAGTGACAAGTGCTGAAAAAGAATGGGCATCAAATGCACATATGGCACATCAAGCTCACAATGAAGACCTAGCACCTACCAAGGCCAACAATTGTTTGTTGAAAAACTTCATGAACACGATGCAAAGAATTTTCACTTTCTTGCTCACTTTCTATGCATGTGTGAATAACATAACGAGGAGGCAGCAGTCATTCATATTCCTAGAAAAAAAAAAACGAATACTTCTACTAATACTAGTAACTAACTAATACTTCTACTAATACTAGTAACTAATACTAATAATCTTTCAAATGGAGCTACCATCAGAAGCATAACTCATTGTCCCATTTTTGAGCACAAACTGCCCCACTTTACCTGAAAACATGCTGTAGAGAGAAAAAGTGTCTAACTGCGTTCCAGGGTCTGCACTTTCCGAATAAAACAATATTCAAAGCAGTTTTAACACCGTTACATGCAAGAGGCTGAAGAGGGCTCAACACCACAACATGTGTATATACTTCTTATGGGTCTCCTGAGAGCTGGCTGTGATTTCAGGCAAAGTATCGACCCCAAAATATACAATTTTATTATTATTTTTTCTCCAAGATTTTAATGAGTAATAACCATGCCTTAAATTTAGGAGAAATCTTTTTTTTTTTTTTTTTTTCCTTTTTTTTCCTTTTTTTTCCTTTTTTTTGCTGCACACAGTGGTGGTTTTTAAACAGAAAATCGATTAAATGTGTAATTTGACTTGGGGTACCCAAACCTACGGACTTATACAGCTGCACAGATGTTTTAGGGATATTCAGATCATTTTGTTATACATGTTTTGCACACGTTTCAGTCCTGCAGACATACACTGTGTGCACAGTTATTAGACAAGTTAGTATTTTAACAATATTATGCATTTTTATGCATATATCCCAACTCCTGTATAAACTTGAATGCTAATTGGATTTAAGCACATCAGGTGTTGTGTACTGCGATGGGCTGGCGACCTGTCCAGGGTGTGTCCCCCGTCCTCGCCCTGTGTGTGCTGGGTTGGACACCAGCACTCCCCCGCGACCCCGTTTGGGACAAGCGGCAGAAAATGGATGGATGGATGGAGGTGTTGTGTATTTGTGTAATGAGAGAGGTTGTGGCCTAAGGATATCTACAGCTTATATGAAGGTGTGCATAATTATTAGGCAGCTTCTTTTCCTCCTCAGGCAAAATGGGCCAAATAATAGATCGAACTGATTCTGAAAAGCCAAAATCTTAAAAAGTATTTCAGAAGGATGCAGCACTCTTGAAACTTTGGAGCGTCTTCAGAGAACCATCAAATGGTATGTTTCAAATAGTGAACAGGGTCACAAGAAATGTGTTAAGAAAAAAAGATGCAAATGATCTGCCAAAGATTTGAGAAGAATCAAACGTGAACCCATGATCCTCCAGTGCTGTCACATTCCAGAACTGAACCTACCTTGAGCGTCCAGAAGTACAAGGTGTTCAGTGCTCAGAGACTTGGTCAAGGTAAGGAAGACTGAAACCCGACCTCCACTGAACAAGACACACATGGTGAAACATGAAGACTGGGCCAAGAAATGTCTCAGGGCAGATTTTTTTTAAAGGTTTGATGGACTGATGAGATGAGAGTGGCTCTTGAGGGACCAGTTGGGTGGGCCCGTGGCTGGACAAGTAATGAGCAAAGAGCTCCACTTCGATTAAGACGCCAGCAAGGTGGAGCTGGGGTACTGGTATGGGCTGGTATTATTAAAGATGAGCTAGTTGGAGCTTTTCGGGTTGAAGAAGGACTCAAAATCAACTCCCAAACCTACTGCCAGATATTAGAAGACACTTTCTTCAAGCAGTGGAAGACCATGTATTTTATGCAGGACGGTGCTCCATCACTTGCATGGAAGTTCTCCACTGTGTGGTCAGTAAAGGCCTTAAAGATGAAAGAATAATGACATGGCACCCTTAGCGTCTGCTAAATGCTGTAAATGTAAATCTCTCTGAACAGTGTCTGGGAGGCTGTGGTTGCTGCTGCACAAAACATTGATCGTCAACAGATTAAGAAAGTGACAGACTTCATGAATGGAAGGATTAAGGATCATGTTATTGAAATGAAGGTCGGCTATATCGGTCACTGATTTTTTTTTTTTTATATTTATTTGTAAACTGAGTTGTTTCTTTATTATTCTCACTTTAACAGATGAAAATAAGTGCGATGGAAAAAAAATCACTTCTAATTTAAGTGTTATTCATTTTTAACTACTTTATAACTAATTTTCTAAGTTATATGCATAATAAATCTGCACAATAATTATTGTCTAATAATTTTGCAAACATCCCCCGAGAATGTTCACGCTCACATTTCCTTTGTAAAACATTCAGTTTTCAGGATTATAAACATGTTGGATTGATTGATAGCACTGGATTTATTCCGGATTAAAATTATCCTCAAAATACACACTTGCCTAATAATTGTGCACACAGTGCATGTACAGATCTGTCGTTCACCGTTTTTCACTTTCCTGCTCTTCTGTTTTGATTGTTGGGTCTCAGTGCCTCTGAGCTGTTTTCTTTCATGTTCATTTTGACTTTGACTTGATTCCTTTAGTGCAGAATGTAACAGAATTTTTGACTCATTTCTTTATTTTGAATTTGTATCTGAAGTTCAACAGTTATTTAAAAAAAAAAAAAAACCTTAATAGCTTGTCATTATGTATGGAGTGAATTTAACATGGATGTAACGTGTGTGTGTGTCTGTGTGTCTGTATAATATTGCATTGGGATTTGCATGAGCAAATCCCATGCATTAGCATTGTCTATGAGGTATTTGCATTAACGTCAATTAAATGATTTACAATCGTGTATTCTGTGGTTGTAGCAATTAATTCAAAATTCTAACTATCTATAAATTATAGCATTTCATTCTAAATCACACCAGTAGGTGTCATCATCTACACACAGATCCTGCATACTGGGGTCCGCTATTACATTACAGCTGAATTTTTCTTAATCCTTCAAGAAGAGCAAAACCATATGCTTACAGAACAGCCATACTGGTAACCAGCAGGTGTTTGGTGGTCTCAGTTAGTGGTATTATTAAGTTTTCTTTAGCAGGAGAAAGCATGAGGTACTGATTGCCGAGCTCAAGCCTCAGTATATATAAATAAATATTTTTCCAGATTGCAGCACCATACATAATCAATTAGAAGATCAATTCTCCATTGAAGTTATCTCTTTCATCCCTCGCAATCGTCATATCTTTGCTTTAAAAGAACACATTGTGCTTTAATTGGTTTTTGTTAAAGTCCAACCAGCAGTGCTTTGAACCGCAAAGGTTAAGTCATGAAATATTCATTGATGAACTTCAGTGCAGAATGATGTTTTTGTTTTTGATTTCTCCAACAAAAACAAATTGCTTTCTTCAAAATTGCATTCATTTGCAGTAAGATTCATCTTTTGAAGGATTAAACCGACTGCCACTGATCTCTTTGCCCACCTTCATTGCAGAAAAGCCTTTGGTCAGGCCGAGTGATTAATCTTTTTGACTGTCTGAGTAAGATTCATTTTTCAAACGATGTCAGACACTTTAGACTGGTAGGGCCTGGCTTTATTATTTCTCTTTTTTTTTTTGCATCTTGGTTAAAGATAAGAATGAGTATGATGTGAGCTGTGTGATAAGTTATGTTTGAGTCTTGCTTATGTTGCAACCAATCTGTGCTGTGGTCTTTGCATATCATCGTCTAATGATTAGGAGTAGTGCTCCCAGTCTTCTAATTAACAGCCGTGGCATTTGGAATAAATGTCAAGTGTTTGTTTCAATCACTGGGCCCTTTGTCCAGTTATTAAAGCCCAGCATCAGAGCGCTAGAGAGGGAGAGATGGGGCAGAAAAATAGAGTGGAGGAAAGTGGGGAGAAGCCAAAGAGGGGAGAGTGAAGGGCTCTTAGATAAGAAGGATGAGAAAGTGAAGGAGCTATCCCACCATTATTGGAGAGGAAGATTGTGCGAGTGGTTACTATGGAGTTAATGTAGTCATCTTGCAGAATAATGAATTTCTCTCCTAGCCGGTGTGCAATATCCGGGGGGAGGAAGGTAATGGACTTCTCCTCAAGGTCTGAAGTGCAAAATGCATCAGGTGTGTCATAGGGCTCTAATGAATAGGTTCCCTCACACTCCCCCCCATCCCAAATTATTACTTACCACTTTTATTTGAGAGGAATCATAGACACTGCAAACAGCCTGGCCAGTGCACCAAAGACTACTGTATCCTCTGTGCTGTATTTCACTAATCACAAGACTATTACTGGCATTCTTAACATTAAAAAGGCCTAATTTAAGTCTTTGTATAATAGATCTAATGATACAGATCACAGTTCAGGGATAAATGCTACAATCACTGAGCAGAAATTAACCCCACATTACAAAATATCTCAGATTCTAGTTGAAACAGTAATACAATATTCTATATCTTATTCATATGGACCTTGCTGTGAAATCAGCTCTCCTTCATGAGCGATGTCTTTCATTTCTTTCAAGTTAATCACAGCCACGACAGCCATGTTCAAAATCCCCCGAAAGTGAGGATTAAAACAATGATTTGTGATGCTTGCTAAATGTTTGGAATGAATAAATCAATCTGGCATTTTACGAAGAAGTACATTATCTTACATATCCATTCACATTATTTTTAGATCCACTTCTTATGGATTAGCGAACTAGAAGCAAGCAGTTAGAAATGCCCTTGTAAATGTAAATGTAGAATTTGTATGAAAGTTAGGAAATATGGTTTAACTTTTTAATAACACTCATACTCATCTGTAAGTATATGAATATATTTGATATCAGAAACATATCAGAACTCAAACAACTGACAGTTTTTACAGGTTTAACAGTGAATAGTTGTCAATGTCTGTAAGAGAATGATAATAAATTGCAGCCATGTATACCACATACACATTGCCTGAAAAGAAAGCTTTTGTCAACTTTCAACAATGTTCATCAAATTCTTTTGGGGAACCTTTCCCCAGTTTGCTCCCCAGTTTAATTGTGCTTAATTGCACCCACTAGCTACAGCTCCCCTAGTCATACAACAACACAAGGGGGTGTCATACAAGACCAGTCATACAAGACCAGTCATCACATCTTTCCAAAGAGCTGCCCACGCAATGACACTGACAAGCTATCTGCTGATTCTGTTACATCAGCTTACAGACACCCATGCTGACTATGATCGTGTTACCCTGCAAAAGCAAACCCAAATCTGCTGCCTTGAACTCTTGTACATGCATGGAGATCAATTTCATGGCCTCCTGATGATAAGATTGCTGTGCCACTCATGAGCCAATTCATACTATTTATTTAGCACTGTATGTATTATGCCAATATTAGGACCTAAAACTGTTCACAAATTAAATACATACTTTGAACCTTAATAAATACATTTAAGATCTTTATTAATCCATTTGCGAGACCCAAACTAAAATGGAACACACTCATACTTTACTATCAAAACTTTACTCTTTGCAGTGGCTTTCCTAGTGACCTAGAAACAGCTTCCGAAGAATAAACTGTTTAAAATGTCTTTTTAAATGAATTTGCATTTAATTCATAAATAAAGTCAAACTGATTTATTCTTAATAATTAATGAAAAAAAATCGATATTGTTTTTGCCCATTAATTAAATAAATGGAGCTGGAAATATATACTGTACTGTGCAAAAGTTTTAGGCAGGTGTGGAAAAAATGCTGTAAACACAGAATGCCTTCAAAAAGGGGCAGCGGTGACCTAGTGGTTAGGGAGTTGCCCCGCATTGGAAGATTGTGGGTTTGATTCCCTCACAAGTAGGTTGCCCTGAGGTACCCCTGAGCAAGGTACCGTCCCCGTCACTGCTCCCCGGGCGCTTTCAATAGCTGCCCACTGCTGCACAGTGTTTGTGTGCATGGGTTAAAAGCAGAGGTCCAATTTCGTTGTGGTTCACGCTTGCTGTGCTGTGACCTCGCAATGACAAGGGTTGTCACTTTCACTTTCAAATGGAAGTGTTAATCATTTATTTTCATCAATCAACAAAATGCAGTGAATGAACAAAAGAGAAATCTAATCAAATCAATATTTGGTGTGACCATCCTTTGCCTTCAAAACAGCATCAGTTCTTCTAGGTACACCTGAACACAGTTTTTGAAGGAACTCGGCTGGTAGGTTGTTCCTAATATCTTGGAGAACTAACCACGGATCTTCTGTGGATGTAGGCTTCCTCACATCCTTCTGTCTCATCATGTAATCCCAGACTGTAACAGTGGCGGGGTGCGGGAAGGACGTCAGTGTAGAGCCAGGAGTCAGGAACATAGTTTTATTCATTTATATTAACCAAAACAAGATCCAAGGACTGCAGTTCTAATCGATCCAAGGAACTGCAGTCTAACTAAACAAAGTTCTCAAAACCACCATTAACTGTAAGGCTTCGCCTAGTGAATGAGCCGCGCTCTGTTCTGACTGCCACAATGAAGCACACCTATGCCTTCATGAGCTCAGGTGTGCTCAGTCAGAACAGAGCGCCCTCTACCGTGCCCAAAACAAACCTCACCCCTGACGCAGACACACTGGGTGATGTTGTGGGGGCCAGAAGAATTGATACCGTGGGCATGGTAGATAGTGGGGTTGGTAAGTGTGGCTATGAAAGAATACAATTTTTGGTATGTTTGCAACTGACATATTACAATTAACATTTACCTTATTGGTCAACAAACCTATTTAGTGAAGACCTTATCAATATATTAATATATTTATACCACTTTTTCTAAGCCTCCATTATTGCCTACTAGAATAAGCTTTGCTTAGCTAAGGCCTTCATGTTGGGATGAAGTTTCTGGGAAGTCCTATAAGAACCACCGAGAGACATCCTGGACAGGTCGGCAGGTAATCACCTGACAGATGCACAGACAGACACTCTCACACCTATAGGGCATTTGAGGATCTTCAATTCACCTGACATGCATGTCCTTGGACTGTTTGAGGAAACAAGAGCACCTGGAGTAAAAACCCACGCAAATACAGGAGAACATGCAAACTCCCCCAGAAAGGACCCTGTCCACCCCACAGCTGGGAATCAGAAGCTTCTTGTTGTGAGGCAACAGCACTACCAACTGCTCCACCATGCCTCCCACTCAGTCAGACACCACTCTCTTCAATTCCAAAGTCAAAATTTAATTCAGCCAGACACCTTGGCAGACCTCAAGGCATCTGGTACAGAGTGATTTTAAATTTCTTCATAGGAGTTATTTCTTTCAAATCAGATGACTGTACTGCTCTGACACCTTTGTATGTCTTATCCAATATGCTGGTACAAATAATCCACACCTAAAGATAGAACAGAAAAGAAATCAACTGTCTAGCAGATATGGAGTGAAATATAATAATTTAAGGGTTTGCTTACTCCTTGACTCCACCTCCACCATCAGTGCATAACCCACCCTGCAGAATCTATGGTTAATAATGTTTGTGCAATTTTTTTGTAAGCACTTTCCAGTTTAACATGTTCTGGAAAAAAAAAAGCCGATAAAAAAATTCAATTGCATCTTTTTATGCAAGATATTTTTTGTTCTATTGCCATTTATAAACTTTATAAATAATTTCTCTTTAGAGAATTTGTACTTACTGCTCAGAAAAGCAATAAAATGTCATTTGACAAGGGGCACCAAACTTGCACTACACATGTATCATAATACATGTTAAGCTTCATCCCCTCTTGTTAAGGTTATTCTCTTCTTGGTAAAGCTCTTCCAAGAGTTCTTATATTATTTCCAGGTCGTTGCAATTTTTTGCAAGAGAGCGTGAAAGGACGTCTAGTCTAGTGCAGGGCCGAGCAAAGGAAAGCAAAGGTTCTCAGGGGTTCCATCTCAGACCTCCATTTTTAAAGTTTTTAACTCTTAACCTTCATAGCATTAATGGCTAAGCAATCATTGAAAACTGCTGGACAAGAGCATAAGAGCATGCATCACCAACACTTACTCAGCTGGCAATCCTCCCTAGCAGTAATGCTCTGTCCAGTGGTTGGGATTTCCCAGCCAGCCTGTGTTTATTGTGTTCCAGCTCTAAAACTGAGCCAGGTAATTGTCTGCTAAATTTCAGTGTCAGGCGTGTGTGTGTGTTAGGAATTGGAACACAGCAAATATGTGGGTTGAGGTCCCAGAAGACTGGATTGAAAAGCCCTGCTCTGTAGCACTTAACACTGGTGTGCTTGAATGATAAAGGGTCATCATTCAGACATCTCAAAAAATAACTGAAACAGACTTTCTTGGCCCTTGGAGCAGACATCTTTCAGAAACAGGAGCAGTCAGGCGCAGAAAATAATGCCATGCACCAGTGCCATTAAAGGTAACACCATTCTGAGCTTTATAAATATTAACAAAGTGTATTATTTTGCTTTCTTTCTGCAGGACCAAGTGAAAATTTATTTATTTTTTTTATTTGAAAAGCTATCTTTCTTTCATGAGTTCAAAAGTCAGAGCTACATAAGTGATGCTATTGTATGTGGCATTTACATAATACTCCTTACAGAGTATTTAATCCATGTTGTCAGGAGAACAAACAGGCCACTGGTCATAGATAAGTGTGTCCATTGAAGAAATTGCTTCTTTCTGCCATAAATCAACAGGCGCTAATTGAGTATCTTGGTCCAAAAAGTGTTTGGGCATTACAAAAAGTGTTCTAAGTCAGCCATGTGCTGGTCTCCAAAGAGCTTCTTTTGTGAATGATGAATGATGTGGTAGTTGTGAAGGCAGAGTGTTTGCGACGACTGCCTGTCTTGTTAACCAGGCCTTGTTGCTTTGACACTGAAATCAGTAGGCTCAACAAAAGGCCCTAATTAGAGATAAGGGAAAACAACAATGCTGCTATCATAAATTACCCCTGCCTCTCTCCAATATAGCACACACGCTGTCTTTCGCTCCCTCTTTCACCCTCTCTCCTCTCTTCATAATGCTTTCTTGGGCTTTTAACGCAGGAAGACTGAGCGGTAAATTAAATTAATGTTAGCTTTTTCTCAATCATTCATCATTTCCAATAAAATGATTAGAGCTGTTGTAAGTACATCGTTAAAACCTAAAGCATAAAAGACCCATTAAAAAGTCATTAAAGCCAGCTCAGCATGAAGGTCTGCCCTGTTGGGCTTAAGCTGGCCAAGATGGAAGGGCTCTATTTTATGGACATCATTTGAAGTGTGGACCTGTAATTACATGCATAAATGAATAGGACGGCAAAACAGTTGGAAACAAAAGGACAGAAGAGAACTGGCTGGCAAAGATGTCCTCTTACAGCCTAAAGACATGCATGTCAGGTCAACTGAAGGTGTCTTGCCTTTAGGTGTGACTCAGAGAATGAATGAAACAATGAATGAATGAATGAATGAATGAGTCAATCATTCTATACATTGAGTGGCACAGTGGGCTGCACTGTTGCCTCACAGTGTGAAGGGCCTGGGTTTGATTCCCAGGCGGGACAGTCCAGGTCTGTATGGAGTTTGCATGTTCATCAAGTGTCTGTGTGGGTTTCCTCCCACCGTCCAAAGACATGTATGTCAGGTGGATTGGAGAGGCTAAATTGCCCCCTAGGTGTGAGTGTGTTGGTCTGTCTGGCTGTGATGAACTGACAACCTGTCCAGGGTGTTTCTCTGCCTTTCGCCCTGTAAGCAAGCAGCTAAGAAAGTGAGTGAATCTCTCAGTCCATCATTCAATCAGCAATTTAATGTTTTCAGTGAAGAAACCTCCTTTTACTTCCTTTGTTGCATCACATTAAATGGGAAGTAAAACAACAAAACAAGAAAAACCTTACAGAGGCATTTGTTATATACATATGTTTTGTTGTGGGTATGCACATAAGAAAAATCAACAACTACTAAACTAAACTAAAAAAAAAAAAAAAAAAAAAAAAAAAAGTTCTTTTTTTGCCAATGGGGTGAACTGTTTAGGTCAGTTTCTTTGTAATGAAAGATACCCCTCGGCGGAAGAGTTTGTCCGGTGATGAGACGGGGCCCTAATGAGCAGCAGGGTTGTTAAAGACATAAGCATCTTGATGAGTTATTTCATCTTCTATTTAGCATGGACTGGGCTGTAAGATTGTCTTTTTAATTAGACTGCAGATGCTAGAGTCGTTTTATTATTGGGAACCTCATGGGATAGTTGCTTTATGTGTGCGTGCACAACTTTCATTCCAATGCACTGCTTTCTTTGCTTTCCTCAGATAATTGGACCAACGCCACATCTGCATACCAATTGTGTTATGGAATCTGATTTTCTATATTATCAGGGGCTCTACAAGAAACTTAAAATTTTACCAGATATTTTTGCTGACAGTTACAGTCATGAGAAACATTTGGGACACCCCATTAAAAATTCAGTTCTTTATTAAGAAATGTTCACATGTTGATGTCTAATCTTGTTTTTATTTATCTCTGGAAAAGAAAATTATTTAATTTCAGGTAAACAACAAAAATTAACCTTGATTTATTCATTTAACGAAAGATCAAAAGAAAATCAACAGAAATGTGTATTCTAACTGAGGAAAATTTAGGACACCCTACCCCCTAATAGCTAGAGTTACCACCTTTGGCTGAAATAACCATGGTGAGATGCTTCTTGTAGCATCTACCAGTCTCTGACATTGGTCAGAGGCTGGTGGATGAGAAAAGTTAGCCCTGCTCCTCAGTGCAGAATTCTTTAAGCTGTGAGATGTTTGATTGGTTTCATGCATGTACAGCCCGTTTCAAGTCACCCCACAGCATCTCAATGGGGTTAAGATCTGGGCTTTGACTCAGCCACTCCAGGACTCTCCATTTTTCAGTTTTCAGCCAGTCTTTGGTGGATTTACTGCTATGTTCATTGTTGTATTGCAGGGTCCAGTTCCACTTCAGCTTTAATGTTCTTACAAATTATCTCACATGTTCAAGTACTCTTTGATACACGGTAGAATTCATGGTAGATTCTATGATGGTGAGCTGGTCAGTTCCTGATGCAGCAAAACATCTCCGAACCTTGACACTTCGACCTCCATGCTTCACAGTTGGTATGAGGTTCTTTTCCTGGAACGCTGGTGTCCAAATAATTTAATTTTAGACTCATCTGTCCAAAGAACATTATTCCAGAAGTCCAGTCTGGCCTTGTTGTTTTTCTTAGTGAGAGCAAAGGTTTCCTCCTTGCTCACCTCCCATGCAAGTTAAAGTTGTGCAGTCTCTTTCTGATTGTAGAGGCACTTTCACATCAACAGTAGCAAGAGACTGCTGGAGGTCCTGTGATGACATTTTACAGGTTTTGGAGAATTCTTTTTCACATCTTGTGGTCTGCTCTCTGGGTGAACTTGCTTAGATAACCAGACCTGGGCATGTTGGCTGTTGTTTTGGAAGTCCTCCACTTGTAGACTATTTTCCAGACAGTGGACTGGCTGATTGCAAATTCTTTTGAGATCTTTTTAAATCACTTAACAGATGAATAAGCTGCTACAGTCTTCTCAGGACTCTCAGGACTGACAGCCCTGTTGATCTCACCATGGAGTTCACTCTCACCTCAACAGTCACCAGAACACCAAACTAAATGTCTGAGGTTTAATAGAGCAAACCTCCTTCAAAATGCTAAGTAAGATTAAATACCCATATGTCCAAGAATGATACAAAAACACACATAGGGTCATAACTTTTTCACACGACTGTAAATATACTAAAATAAGAATAAAGCATGAAACATAAATGTGCATTACTTTGCACACAAACCAGTATGTGAAATTCGCAGCTGTAAATGTGCATTGAATTTTGTGTGTGTATTCTCTGCAGAGGATCTTTAATACAAAAAAAAAATTTCATCTGACCAGGGACACTGAAACTTTTGCATTAGACAATATAGCTATTATCACTGGAGAGTACACCTAGGCCAAATCAGCAGAAGCTGTGTCTGGTTGCGGTTCCTTTCAGAGACCTTTGACCAGGTTCCCTCTGCCTTCATGCCCTAGGTAGATTTCCTATCCTGTAGCAAACACTAGGAGGTGCTGTGGTTATCTTAGGGGAAGAAAAAGAAAAGGAGCAGTTCTGTAGTCCAAAAAAGAACTTTCTCAAAGCTTCAGTTTCATAGGAATGACATTGTTCAGACGACATGAGTCAATGCGCTTCCTAATTGGAAAAAAGCTTAAAATGGGTAACAGGTTCATTATGAGATTTCATCTTAAGACCTTTAATAAACAATTAAGGGTGCAATAGAGTGGTTAATTTGATAAGGGGATGATAAACATTTTCATTTGTTTGGGTCGCCGTTCATCACAATCTCCTGGGAGGCTGACAGAATGCAGACTGAGTGCTTTTCGATGATCCCAAGAGGTCAGACATCAATCAAAAGCCCAGCTACTCAGTGCCACAGTTTAATTAGCATACAGTAAGATCACCTGTGAGCGCCGCTGGAAGTTCCTGCCGCCTGTGTCTGAAATAAAAGAGATTTGTATTAATTTCAGGCTCAGCTGCACGCTGTAAATTAAATGCTTATTGGTTACACTTCATTGGCCCTAGTCAGGTATACCTGTTTTTTTGTATGTGTTTGAGGGTTTGATTTCCTTTGATGTTTTAATCCATTTGGAGTCAATTGAGAGATTGGCAGATGAATGAGAATAGCTGAAGTCCTTTTGGGTCAGGGGTCACCTGCAGCATATCAGGCTAGGATACTTGCAGAAACGATCATTGTGGATGCTTGCTAATCACAGATGATGCTGCCACAGTCTGCAGTATGCAGAAGCATATAGCTGGGAAACAAGGGAACATGTTCAAGGACACACGGAAAGCACTACCCTATATCTCAGTGTAGTCTATCACGGAGTTTAGAGCCCATGCCTGAAACTCTCTGGTGTAATACTCCATGATTGTCTGAATGAAGCCAAACATAAAGTCAATGGCCTTGGGTACCTTGATGGCACATACTGGCTAGCTGTTGCTTTAAGATGAAAAGGATCTGTGTTAAAAGCAACATAATGCTAGAGTGTGATTCCTCAGGCCCAGTGCAGAGTCCACATGTCGCCTGCCATAATGGCTCCCCGCAACCACTCTCAGCAAAAATAAACAAGACATCACGCAACCCATGCCAGGGCTGTAATATCATTTCCGATGGGTAAATGTTTTCCATCCCCCTAGTGCTGCTGTGAGGTGGTTAAATAAAACATCGGCAAAAATATTAATGTTTCATTGCTGCATTCTCCCTCCAGCTCTGCCTCGTCTCTGTCTGGGGCTGGGGAGGTTTCACATTTATGGAGGTCCAAGTTACCCCTGGATGCAGTGTGACGGAGGGAACCCCATTTTTAACTTCCCTGAATTTATTAATGACTGCCGTCTACAGCGCTGAGCTCAGGAGAGTGGAACCATGGTGTGACCAGACAGTTTAGTGCTTAAATATTCCAGGAAAATGCAGCAATAGAGTTTTGTGTGTTCAGCCCAATTAGCACTTATTCAACCCCTTTTTAATATGACATTATAACTGATGTACTTAAATAGACACTTAATATAATATTTCAGAATACTGCACAATGATATTCAGACTGATATGGGAACATCAAATATCAGCCATAAAGCCGGTCAGGGTGCCAAACAGCAAGTGATGCTCTCAGTGCCTTTAAATCTTATATTAATGTCCTCATGTTAGTAAGATAAGGGCTATTTTAAGGCAAGGTACTGCTTGCAGAAATGCTTATTGTAGTCATTTTCAGATTTTTTTTTATTTTTTATTTGCTTTTTATTTTAATTGATTTTTTTTCAGTGTGTTTTAGTTTATTCACACCCACTTGTCTCTTACTGTGTTTTCCAAAATTGCTTCAAAATTTAATGAAGGATTTAGCTCCTCCACACCATGTTATTTTTCTTCCCTCTATAATATCCAAATGTGTTATTTCCTTTCTACCACAACATTTGAAACATCAGCTCTGAAGACCATTCTTTTCTTTGGATTCAGAAAATATAATCTACCGTGATATTTATTGTTTTAAAAATGGACCCTGTTCACCTGCAATTTCTCATCTTAAGCTCAAATACTCTCATTAACATTTTAGCCATTATTAATGCATACAACAGTTAGTGATGCACAGAGGTTGGAGGTTTACTATATGTGCTCTACCTTGAAAGTCCATTTTGTTATCTTATTAATGGCTTGACTGCTAACATTAAAAATCATCTTGGAAGCCTTTACCATTCTCAAAGCATGACTGGCACCCCACAATCTATCATTTGAGTGAAGAACACCTTTCCCATCATACATCTCACCATCCTGCAGGGACAGGTGTATAGGCCCACATATCGCCGCAGCCTCATGTTCACTATTATTAATAGAGCAGCATACACAACAATCAATATTCTTAATATCACTTTTGCTGCCTAGCAGTCTGTGACAAAAACATGTGCCAGGGGTATGAGAGGATGATTTAAAGGCAGTGGTGGATTGATGCCGTGATCCTTCGTGGTTCTTAGGTGGTTGTGGGAGTCGCGTGACACAGAGCCCTGTCTCTGGTGATCCTCCATTTCGGCTTGCTGATTAAGTGTGCTGTCACTGAGTGCTAGATCTCAGCTCGATCACCCCATGGGGGAGGCTTTGAGCAGATGAGCTTGAGGCAGCATGTTGCTCTGGCTCAGGAGCCACACGTGCCACTTCATATTTGAGATGTTGGAGTTGGTTTGTTTTAAATGTCAAGGGTTGGGGTAACCTAGGCAGTGTCCAGAAAATATCAAGCTAATGTGAACTCTTATGGTCTCAAACATTTTTTGCAGTAATGAAATAGATAAGTGGTTCTCAGTCTTGGTCCTGATACAGAGTTAAGTATTCAGGCAGTTTTGTTTTTGGCACATTGTAACGATGGGGTGTCATGGGCTGGACATCAATGCAGAGCCAAGAGCTTCATACTGAACCTTAATAACTGATAACATGCACGGAACTCAAACTAAACATACTGACAATAACGTGTGTAAAAGATAACATAAATAAACACAAAGGTAAGCACACAGAATGACCAGCGCCCTGCTCTGATTCATTGGGGCTCATAAAGCGAGGTCAGCTGTAGTCCCTCAAGCCCCACTTTCTTTCTAGCAGTCTGACCCTATGTCAGCAGGCTGGCTTGGAGACAGCCCCTGAAACCCCGCCTCCTCTTGCAGCCTTGGACCTCATCCCTGAAGCCCCACCTCCTCTGGCGGGCTTGGACCTTGTCCCTGAAGATCCTGCCTTCTCGGGCAGGCTTGTGCAGAAGGCTGTTCTCCTTAACTTGAATGATGGCACCCACATCCCACCTTCCTGGGCTGATGCGAACAACAGTGCCGAAGTCCCGCCTACCTGTGCTGATGTGGGGACAGCGCCGAAGTCCCGCCTACCTGTGCTGATGTGGGGACAGCGCCAAAGTCCTGCCTACCTGGGCTGATGTGGTCGATAGAGCTGAAGTGTAGCCTACCCGGGCTGACGGGGGTGTCGCCGACTTCACAGCCTCCTCCTCCACGGTGAAGATGGTGGATGTCTTTCAAGTCTTTCTTGTGCTGACGAGTGAGCCGCCATCGCAGCCCCACTTCTCTAGGTGCTAACGCGGAAGCCGGCTCCGCACCCTCGCCCTCCTGGTTGCTGGAGCTGGAACTGGTGCAGCATCATCCGGTCCAAAACACCCTATGTGGCGCTCAACCTCCACAATCCCAGCCTCCAGCACCTGGAAATTCCGGTGGTTCTTCGCAGACATCCCAACAGAGCTCTCAGCTCGTGGCGTCCATCTGTGGTGGATGGTCAACTCTGTAACAACAGGGTGTCGTGGGCTGGACATCAATGCAGAGCTGAGAGCTTTGCACTGAACTTTAATAACCTATAACGTGCACAGAACCCATAAACTAAACATACTTAAAAGAACGTGTTAAAGATAACTTAAATAAACACAAAGGTAAGCACACAGAATCAACTTGTCATATTTGGAGGAGGAATAGTGGCATGTTTAATCCATAGAATCCCTAACACACACTGTGAAGTATGGTGGCGGCTGCATTATGATATATTTCTATGGAATCGGGACATTGCACAGAATAGAAGCAAACATAAATGGAGTGAGGAACCAGGAAAAATCATTTAAAAAAGAGGATGATTTTTGATCATTTAAAAAAATAACCTACAGTAAAATAACATTAGACTTGACTTGAATCCCATTGAAACTTTATTTTTTCATTTAGGGGATTTAGAAGCAGCAAGTCCATCAGAGGGCCCTAATAATGTTATGGAACTAAAAGTAGTAGGCCAAGAGGAATATGCAAAAACGAATCACAATGCTGCAAAAAAACTAATTACTTCTCACCGCTGAAGCTGTAATTACAAAAAAAAAAAACAACTTAGCTATAAAGTCCTAATAAAGTCCTAATATTATAAATGTGTGGTGTTTTTTAAATTATTATTTCCATTTATTTTTAATAATTTTATATTTTAACTTGTGTTTGTTTAGGTGGATAAATACAGATTTTGCCCCAGGCAGCAGTGGTCTGGGGCAGCAGTAGTTAATGCTAATAACTAATGCTTAGGTAATAGGCTGCATAATCTGAAGGTCGTGAGTTTGAATCCCTGACCAGTAGGTTGCCCTGAGGTACCCTTGAGCAAGAAACTGTCTCTGTCGAGCAAGGTAATGTTCCTTTCATTGCTCCCCGGACACTGGATATTGCTGCACCCACTTTGCACGGTGTGTATTGGTGAAATACATTTAGTTGTGGTTCTCATTGAGTGCTGCTCTGTGTTTCACAATAACTTTCACTTCACTTTCACTTTAATGGGCATTCTGTGTTTATGTTTGGTGAAGATATATTCATGGAAAATATATTAACTGACACAAAAAAGTGTGTGAATACTTGCTTGTCCCCTCTATACATTAACTATATTTAAGACAATTCTTTGCAGTGTAGAACCAGAACACCATTTATGAACTTTTCTATTTTAATAATGTAGAGAAACGAGTTATAGGCAAAGTTGTTTTCTATGGGTCTGACTCCTTCTTATTGAGCGATCAGCTTCAGTGACACCAAGCAGCCTTGCAAGCTCCAATTATTATTTTTTAAGTGCTCTGTAATGATTAACTTTCAGGGGTAAATTGCTACTGTGCCTTTTCCTCCCTGCAATTACTGCAGTTCTGAAGCATTGCCACTCTTGAATCATTGAAACAACCTGTAGGTGCAATGTGTAATATCCTTCTCATGTTAGGCCCGGCGCCGTAGTAAAGGCACTGCTGTTGTATGATTATTTGCCACTCTGACACCA
This sequence comes from Hepsetus odoe, assembly GCA_017165825.1. Lineage (NCBI taxonomy): Eukaryota > Metazoa > Chordata > Actinopteri > Characiformes > Hepsetidae > Hepsetus > Hepsetus odoe. The sequence continues at coordinate 11,883,439 of CM029381.1, read as the reverse complement.
GAGCCAGTCGAAACATATCCTGCCTGGAAAATGGTCAGTGACACCCAGTTCCTCAGTCTGTTTTTATATCCGGCTGTGCTGAGATGTCGTGGCAAGTAAATGGCATGAAGGTCCTTTACCAAAATTGAATTCTGTCCTGGATCAAAGGTCAGCTTTTCCTCTTCTCGGCCCTTGTCTGGGCTGAGATTGCTTGCCGGCTTGGCAGATGCAGTCAATGGTTGTGTACTGCAGCCGATAAGGGCAGCACAGAGATTGGAGGTCAGGGACACAAACTTGGAGGCTTGCTTGAGCTTCAGTCATCATAAGATGTATTTCCCATCCACCTGGGTACATCCTTCTGTGTGCATGTGTGTGTTTGCCTAAATGAAAAAGCTCCAATGCTCAGTTCTCCCTGATAGATTAAAGTCTAGGAAGTGTTTGGAAGGAAGAAATGACAACGGAGATTGGAACTCTAAAGAAAAGGTGACCCCAATCTCATAGATTTGCGGATGTTTACCATCCGGAGAGGCTGAGCAGTCAATATGTTTGTATAAAGGACAGCCTACGAGTCTGTGGATGTAATTAATGGCTCTTGTGATTCAGAGGGGTCAGACTGTAATGGAACCTGCGCAGAAGACTCATTGTGAGGCATTAGCTGAATTTTAAATAAATGCCAGACGGGTCTGAGACCAGGGGCTGATTGGAAAAGTCAGGGGTGAATTAGCTACGCTTCTTAATGAACGCTTTGATAAAAACAGAGAGGCCGCAGTTGCAGCGGGAGCAGCCTTAGCAACCATCGACCCAGTAATTGGTGATGGGAAGTTAACGAAAATGTAAGAAGGAAGGTCAGTGAACATGGATGTTTCAGCATGCACTGTTTAGCAGACACATTTCGAATGTATCCAAAAGTAAAGGCTTCCCAATTAGAGAAGAGCTGCAAGGTGCATTGCTGTTGAACAGGCTTGACTTCTGGCTTCATATATGCAATAAACTGAGAAATCGGGCCTTTGTGGAAACCTTTACTAAAAACTGAGGGAGGTGGTTGTTATGCCTCGGTATTGTTGCTGATTCATAATTGTTGCTTATTGCATAATTCTTTGATGTAGGTGAAAGGGCTCTCAGTCAGTTGGGGAAAAAGTCCTTTCAGTGTTTCCTTTAAATCAAACACATGGTTCATAGTAGCCAGAAGAACTTATCTTCCTTCCATTAGACTTGTTTGGGCTTGCTGCCTATTAGAACTCTTTACGGAGTAGATAAATGGGTGATGATTAGAAGGGTCAAAAGAACAAAAAAAAGACATGACAAAGTAAAAAATAAGAAAAGTCTGGCAGGATTTACCAAAGGAAAATTAGTTGTTGACATTATTTTTCATCATTTCTTACTTTTTTTGGAACATTTAAAAATATTGTGCTATATACTTAGAGTGAAAATATGATGATGAATTCATATAATAGCTGAAATAATTAACATTATAGATTCTTAGACTGCTGCATCATGTGCGGTATTTTAAATTTTTTTAGAATAAAAAGCAAGGTACCGTGCCCATCACTGCTCCCTGGGCAGCTTTCATAGCTGCCCACTGCTGCACGGTGTGTGTTTGTGAATATGTGAATATATTTAGAAAAAAATCGTTAATGTATACATACATATATATATATATATATATATAGAAAAAAATCATTAATGTATACATACATGTATACATTTTTCTAAATATATTCACACAGAGTGCCTAGTGGTTAGGAAGGCCACAGAATCAGAAGATTGTGGATTCAAACCCCTTACCAATAGGTCGCCCTGAGGTACCCTTGAGCAAGGTACCATCCCCGTCACTGCTCACTGCTGCACGGTGTGTGTTTGTGTGCATGGGTTAAATGCAGAGATCCAATTTTGTTGTGGTGCACTGTGTGCTGTGCTGTGTTCTCACAATGACAAGAATAGTCACTTTTACTTTTTTCACTTTCACACAGCTCATCTAAAAAAATAAAAAATACAGCACATAATGCAGCAGTCTAAGAATCTATAATGTTAATTATTTTAGCTATTGCTTATCACTTAAAGTAGCTCAAAGGTCTGGGCAGGCTTAAGATAAACACCTTTGATTAACATTAGCACAGTTAGAACAAGAAAAAAAAACCTTGAACTTAAGCGCAAAAAAGTTAGTATGGAAACATATTGTTAATAAAGTTGTTTGATATTTTATATTTTGACATTTATTTAAGAGTAAAAATGAACACATTTCACACTTATAGTCCACATTTAGGTTGATTATTTGGTGATTAAATGAATAAATAAATGACAAAAAAATGTTTTTTTTCATAGGCCTAGTTGAAAATACTTGAAAACTGTTTACTCATACGAGTTAGCAAGATAAGTTTATGCCTGATTTTCTATCTCGTTTAGAATTTACCATGACTGTACTGGGCATACAATTTAACCACAGCGCTCCTTCAGCAGCTGGAATGTTGTGGTGATTTGAGACTTCTCTTATCTCCTAAAACCTTTGAACAATTTTCAACTTTCACGCCCAGGGATCTAAGCACTGGGCTATAATGCAGTGGAGCTATGTTCTCTGTAGTTACAGAGCTATATTTTTACAGCTAGTGGTGTAATTTTTCATAATTTTTATTTACTATTTTGAAATGGGAATACAAACCCAAACACAATATCACTGCTAACAAAGAAGAGGTGCCATGTGTGATAGAAAATCAACATCTGTCGGGGCTCTGCTGTTGGCCCTACATGATTTGCTGGTTGCAGTGAACGCACAAAGCATGTTAAATGCAGCATTATGTAAACTTGTCGACAGCTGTCTAAAAGCCTGCAATTTGTAACCAAATACGAAATGCTCCAACATTAATTTCATGCAGATGAGGTCATTCTCTGCTCCTTTCTCAGCTGCACTTGCCCCTCCACTACACACACACTGACACACACATGCGCACGCACACACACACACATTATTTGCTTGCTAAATTCATTAAGGCCACACTGGTGCAGCATGGACAGTTCAAGTGAAAACTATTAGTCACACAGATTCATGGTCCTGGTGCATTTGCCTATCAAATGTGGCTCTTGCATGTAATTACAGCAAATTATGATTAGATCAGTGAGCATGCAGGCAGAATGCCACTCTACAGTGGGTGGGGGATGGGGTGGGGTTCCATTGAGCTCTGTTAAAGCCTGTGTATTTAATTAAGAAGTATAGCACTGTGTGCCTTTAAGCACAGCCTTTAGAAAGCTGTTTAAAGCCATTGAGCTAGAATGCGTAGCAGTGCGCAGGTAGACAGCCTCATTAAAAGTGATCTATGTGAGCACCTTCACTTCTTTGCGGGCAACGGACAGTGCCATGTGCGTCACGTCTTGCTTTTTCCAGACACCCCCCCCCCCCCCCCCCAAGTCTGGGACTGCTGTCCAGGGGGAATTTTAATTTGTCCACATTTGCCATGCAGTGGAAAGAGGAATGGGAAGGTGTTTATACCTGAGGGGTGTGTGTGTGTGTGTGTGTGTGTGTGTGTGTGTGTGTGTGTGTGTGCGTGTGTGTAGTTGTGTGTGTGTGTGTGTGTGTGTGTGTACATGCAAACTGACGTTTTCCCCTGACTAAACCCCGTCTGACACACATTCATATTGCTCCTGGTCTAGGGATGATCCAGCATGATTTAGCATTTAAGAAGTAGTTAAGAAGTTTGGAATGAATTGAAAATATGTAAGACCATGAACCTGTTTGATAGCTTTTATCTGAATCAATAGTAACAAAGAACCTCAAATTTACTTCAGATACATGTCCTAATCTCTAATCTCTGCATCTGTATCACGGAGTTGGGATATAATGCTTTCACTGCACTTCACTGCATCATTACAATAGAAGCCAAAGGAAAGTGGTGGGAAAACCTGCCCAGACCTAAGCATGCTTCAGCTCAATGTGCGCTTGCAAAAACGCAGAAGTATTCCAATGCATTGTTGGTCATCAACACAATGCTGCAGTCAACTTAATTTTTGTAACATAGCCTCCCAGCCATCGGGCAACTCGGCTTGTCCTTGAATAGTGGCCCTGCAGGCTGAGGAGGGATGGGAGAAAAAGAAGAGGCAGTTGAAGAAAAAGATTAAAAGAGAAGGAGAGGCAGCTGAGTCTTTTCCTTTGCTCTCCCAGGTATCCAGCACTAAAGGAAAGACCAGGCTCCCTAATGAATCGCTGTCAGTCTGGCCCTTTTCAGCATGTCCAGCCATGCACACTGAGAGGCAGTTCCCCAGGCTAACTAAAGAGCCTTTCCGTGTCACCCGCCTGTCTGCTCTCTTTCCAAATTACGTTAGGTCAGTTTCAGACAGTACTAAATTGTCCCGATGTAGGAGAGCTCGCCTTGTAGTTAGTTTTGGGCCTCAATTCTATTATTCTGAGGTGCTGCAGGTCCATTCATATAATTTCACCTCTAGTAAAACACATGGGCAGAATTTCATGTGAACCTTATAGATCTGCTGAAATGATCTGCTGAAACTTTGTGGTTTCTGTATAATCCTGCCCGGTTACAGAGGCACCAGAGGTAAAGAAGAGGAGAAAGGGTCCAGTTTGAAAGATTGATATAGGAGCTCATCCAAGCATATCTTAGTGTAATGGCACTGAATTTAATCATCTTACTTCGCTCGAATAATGCTGCTGATGTAGAGATGATGCGTTGGGAATAGTACAAAGTATTTATTAATGGTCTCTGTTGATGGATTGTAATGTAGTTGAGATTTCAAAATTTGTGACTGAAGTAGATGAACATTTATTATAGACTTGAACGTAACAGTGTAACAGATGAATGCTCAGATATAAAAATGTTTTGGTCCAGCTCTTTTATGCATTGAATAAGATTTTTATTATGCCATCCACTGCAGTACAGTGAAATTAATTGAACACTTTGTCATTGTGGGAAAAAAAAAAAAAACCCAGCACACGGTGCACGTTTCACTGCATTTAACCCATCACACCTAAGTGCAGCAGGGGGCAGCCATATGTAGCTCACAGAGAGAAGCAATAGGGATGGTACCTTCCCCAAGGTTACCCTTGAAACCTACTGTTCTGGGAGTTGAACCCAAAACCTTCTGATAATGGAAACTAGTTCCTAACCACCAGGCCTCAGGATTGGAAGGTGGTAGGTTTGAATCCCAGATCAGTAGGTTGCCCTGGGGTGTTCTAAAGCTTCTCCCTGGGTGCTAGACATGTCTGCCCCCTGCTGTACAGTGTGTGAAGGTGAAAAGCAGAGGTTGCATTTCATTGTGTTTCACTGTGTGCTGTGCTGTGTTTCACAATGACTATTGGTCACTTTCTCATGCTGTTAGAAAATGTACACAAGTATGGCACGTCACTGAAAACAACACAGCGGTCAAAACAAGAATCTCTTTCTCTGCAATACTTCGACCACAAATGCTGTAATTTGAACAAGGGGCAGCGCTTCTGAATACTAAACGTAGACCTGAATATCAACACAAGCGAATATTCAAATATTCACATAATTAGATTCAGCCCAGTGACATGCATCATAAATTCTTAAAATCACATTACACTAACTGAGAATGATATTACTTGTTACGTCTGCGAGAGAACAATATTAATTACTCTCGATCCAACTCTTCCGTATTATCCATGTCTGTCCTTACATGTAATTTGCCTACTTCTGCTACCTGCGATAGTTGACTGCGCAGCTTTAATTGTAAACGTGAACAGCTCAGCGTGCAGCGCAGGAAGTCACAAACTCGAAAAGCAATCTGTTCAATCATTTGAACCTGTTAATACAAAACTGATGCATAAAGATGCCCATGCTTAAGAATAGAACCCCTCACATGAGGAGGCCACACTTGACTTTCTTTCGGAAACAACTCTGTGAGCTTTATGTTTTAAGAATTTATTTCAAGGCAGTTTGTTTTGGGCTGTTTCTACTATAGGCGTCAAACTTTTCCAACAGCATGAGCTGTTTATAATCATAAATGATCAAGCACTACTGGCTGTGTCTTCTTTAAAAATGAGTGATGTGCTTTTTGAATTAGCAGTTCTCAAACGTTTTTAGCCTACAGCCTCCTTTGTGGATTGTGAGCACCCCCCCCCCCCCCCCCCACACACACACACACACACACACACACATACACACACACACTCGTGCCCCCTTGTCCACCAGAATGTTGCCCATTCTCTGCAGCTATCGTTGACCTTCTCATAGGTGATATATGCCACTCCTCAATGACATTACAGATGAAGTGGGCAATGGATGGCTGTGAATTGTGATTAGCTGGTTCATGTTTTAAATTTAGATTTTTTTTTTTTACCATCTTTGCATTTTTAAAAAGACAACACTTTTTGAATAAGCCAAAGCTGATTAAATGAACTAACAAAATGACAAATGATTTAAAGAATTGAAAATTCTTAACTTCTGAAACTTTTCTTTGACCTCCTCAGCACTGCCTCTGGCCCTTAATTTGAGAACCACTGTTTTCAGAGGTTGGGGCTGCAGTGGCATAGTGGTTAGGGAGTTGGTCCCAGGATCTGAAGGTCATGGGTTTGAATCCCAGACCACTGAGCAAGGTCTCCGTTACTGCTTCCCAGGCGCTTTCAAAAGCAGTGCCCTGCTGCACGATGTGTATGGGTTAAATGCAGAGGTTGCATTTCGTTGTGGTGCGCTGTGCTGTGTTTCACAGTGACAAGTTGTCACTTTCATGTTCTCACTACATGTTTACAGTGGTTATGTTTTTCTTCCCAGTTTAATAAAGTCAGTTTATGATTAGTGATATTACTTGTTCATTTGTGATAAGTGACCAATAAAAATGGACCAATACTAGACCAGGCTTTATAACGGCAGATAATAAATCAGTCAGAAAGTTGATCGATATGGGTTGTTATTCAAAACAATTTTACAGTGTGGCTGGTAAACTAGTATGTTTTAATACTAAGCTCATTATAATAAACTGAGGAAAACTGATATCTGAAACTGATATCAGTACTTTTAGTGGGAAAACACTGTTTTGATGAGTTACTCATTAAGAGCAGCCCATGCAGGACTACTGCCCTTAGTACCTGGAGAATCCATATTCATAGTGTGAAAGTGAAAAAGTGAAAAGTGAAAGCTTTTGTTACTTTTTAAAAGGGCATACCTAAAATCAATGTGGCAAAAGTGTCAAAATGAGATCCATAGAGCAAGCTCGATATGGTGAAAGTGAATTAATGGGAGCGTTTTATCAGTGGTGGCAGAAAGCCTGCACTGTCAGAATGCAGGCAAACAGCATTGATAAGAGGGCAGAAAAGGCTTTTGAAGAGTTGATCAAAGCCTTGTGGCTTTGATGATGCTATGTGGCTGCGCTGACGAGGCTGTGGAGAACCGTGCGGAAGCACTGTGCGGTTCCACCGCTAATGAAAATCAAGGCCTCGTACTCGGCTTGCGTTCTCTGCCACTTCAACCAATACTTTAGAACTGTGGCCACAGGGGTTGAGGCCTCATCTGGACAATTAGCAATATGTGTTTTAACATCCTGTTATTGATCTATTTCAGATACATAGTGTTTGAGATAGATGTTGATAATAAAGAAACTGGATTGCAAACATTTACAGCCCTCTCTGGCATTTCAATAACTAGAAATGGTGGTTAATGAACTGGTTACCTGTCCAAGGAGTGTCCCAACCTTTCACCCTGTGTGAGCTGGGATAGGCTCCAGCACCCCCCTAACCCTAACCCGAACCAAACACTCTTACTTTCTGGTGAATTCAGCTACTGTAAGACGCAACACCTGCTTGCTTTTCAACGCACAGTCTGTGTAGTCGCCATAAAAATGTTAATTGAACAGGCTGTCCTTCAGCAAACCTAAGGTCACCAACTAAGGGTTGTGGAGGAGTGGAACTCAGTTTTCTGGAGCAATTGAGCTCTATTCTATACCGTGAATGAGTTGGATGGGTGTTTGTGATCCAAAACCAATGATCAAACATCAGCACTTTCTCAGGAATGTTCTTGTGGCTTAATGCTATCAAATCCTCACTGCAAAAATCAAATATGCTTGATTCCAGACGAAACGTTGGATGAACAGTTGTCTACAAACTTTTTGACATAGACATAATGCCTTTTTGTTTTACATTTACACACTTCCCCTTAGTCTCAGATATTTTCAACCAACCATGACAGTCTGGATGATTCTAATTGGGAGAGTGTTGATTGATGACTTTCATTTATTGCAGAGAACAAAGCTTTAGTGCTAAACTTTAAAACAAAGTCAGCCACCAAACATGTTTTAACTGAGCAGCTACATCTGGGATGAAGAGTAAATTATGTAAATGTGATGTGTTGACAATCTGCTACTTAAAGAAAATGAATCTACACAACAGCTTTGTCAATTTCATTTCATATGTATGCATTACACACTCCATTTTTTAAGATAACCATCCATGTTTTTTGTTTTCATTTACTTATCTCTCATGCTTAGGCCTAGTAAAATCTGGTGATTTCAAATCTGGTTAGGGTACTAATTACAAAAATGACTCTAGTATACTGGGCAATCCAGTGGTTACCAATGCAGTGATTTTTCATGCTCCCAACACACCTGATGTAACTATCAATTAATGAACCTTTGCTTGGCTGAAATGGGTGTTAGAGTACAGGTAGCTCTAAAATACGTACAGGGCAGGGGGAATTCCAGAACCAGGGTTAAGAATCGCTCACATAATACTACAGGGATTTCATAAAGAGCCATATTTAGAATAACTCCCAAAGAATTTTTGTTGGTTGTAGGTCAGTGGCATTTTCAAGCGGGCAGTAATATGGTCAGGTGTGGTTCACTTAAGTCAGAGTCAATAACTATTTCACATTTGAGGAAAAAGGTAGGAATATGTGATTTCACGATACAGTACTGCTATGGGCAGATTTGTGACGGTGGAAAATGCCACACCTCTGTGTCATCTCATCATGGCGAGATTGGACATGGTGCATTATGCTGAGTGCATGGTGTCGTGAGGGCTGAATAGTGTGTGCTCTCAGCAGGGCGTTTTATGTTTAACATTCCCCTCACGCTTTGTCCACGTCCTCCCGAGGACACTCATCCCCACCCCTGTGGAGATGAAGGTGAGAGCTCACCTGCCCCCCCCCCTCCACCACCTGCTTCTTTCTTCCGCTCTTTGCCCTTCCCCATCTCTCGGCTCAGCCAAGCATTGACCTTCCCAGTGGCGCGTCATTATTTCTTCCCCCAGCTTTGTGTTTCAATTTCAGTTCCTCGAACAACCTTCCCTGGCTTTTTCATCCATGCCAAGAAGTAATCTCAAGGTGTGCTTGAAGATGTTTTTAGCAGATGCTGCATAACATGCCCATAGCCCCCCACCCAATCTCTCTCTGGTGGGCTTTGTGGTTTAAATATTTAACGATACCATGTGGCTTGCTCACGGTGACTATCCAGCCAGCAGGCACTAACACGGCATGAGCATGCCTGGAGATGCAGCCTGGCTAACAGAAACCCAAGAAGCACCGAAGCATCCCAAAGCAATTTTCAAGGTCAGCCAGGAGCAGGACCTGCTTTGCTTCTCTTAATTTTAACATGTTTGCTGCTCCTAATTGCTTGTTTGCACTTAACAGTTGGTGGTCTGCACTTTAATTATCCTCAATATCACTTTAACATTTTGAATTAATTCATCCATTTAGTCCAGGGGTTATTTCCCCCTGTTTCGTATTTCCCCTTTGCAAAAGCCAGTGTTTGTTGTACCAGTCCAATGGGGCACCACCCTTTTGTTATCATAGTCTGTGAATTCCACTTCAAAGCCATGAAAGGAATCAGAAAGGCGGTGCACTCCTGTTATTGTGTAAATGTTTAGCGCTGTATGTTGGAGGAGAATATTAGTTACGAACAGTCTGTCCGTGTTCTCCCCTGCTAATTCTTTTCACTTGAGACTAATGTAGCCTTGTACAGTTAAACTAATGAAGTAATTGCTTATTATTACTTGCCTTTATCTCTCTATTGCACATTGCAATAGAGAGTTCTTGTTAAAAAGTTTTTGTTGTTCTCAAATGAGTAGGCTTCACTGTAGATAACCTTTATAATCCATATGTAACTCTCTGGGCTCTATTCTGAGGAAAATCCATAGGTGTGTTTTTTGAAGACATGATTTCCTGGGCAATTTTAAGGGGGCACGTAAGCATGTCCGTGGTTGTCTAGACAGCTGTAGGTGTAATCCATGGGTCACTCTCCAATCAGGAAATGTCACTTTCCCTCGTTTACAGGCACCAACTAATTGAAAGACCTTTCGATGCCGGTGTGTGAGTAGCTGTCATGGACTGGCAGAGTCTGACAGAGCGACCGGGGGCATTTTTTAATTCACAATGCTAAGAAAATCCACGACCAAAGGCACACCACCCCCCACACCACAGAAGAGCTTTCAGTGGTCAGAGTTTGACATGGCCGTGCATTTGACACAATGACTCTTGCTGTCCAGGTTTCAGTCTGTGCAGTCCTCTGGGTCCAGCAGCTTCACTCGTTATGTCATGTCCAGGTTTAGATGCTAGCCCTTAGGTAAGAGGCTCTCCAAGAGTGATGTGTCCTCTTTACAGCCTCAGGGGTGATATGACACACCGTAGATCATCTTACAGAACTTCCTCCATGATTTGATGCAATGTCTCTTAAAAAGACAGAAAGCCTTGCCCTCTTTGATTTGAGAATCGGGCCAAGAGGACGTTATGTGCAATCATTATTATGTTCCTAAAATGATCAGGACATTATTATCCTACGATCATTAATTACTTTTTGGTTATGAGTGTTTGCTTTGCACTGGACCTGAAACTTCCTGAAAAGTGAAATAACCCCCCCTGAGTGGCATATTTCTTTTATGAAGCAGTAGCAAAAACAGTATGATAAAATATATCAATGATATCAATCGACAATACAGATGCTACATTATGATAAAGTAATGTAGTTTCTTTACAGTAGCCTATGTTTTTTTTATACAGAATTCAAGGTTTTGAATCAGCTTTTGCAAACAGAACTTTCTGTTTTCATTTTAGTTAATTAGTGTTTCCATCCACTGCTATTATATGCAACTTCCTGAAGATGACGAGCCCTTGCAGGCACCACAGGGTGTGAGAAAAAAGCTCACCATGGACAGTCTTGCTTCTTTGTTGGCTCTTGATATCCATCCATCCATCCATCCATCCATCCATCCATCCATCCATCCATCCAATCACTCTCCTAACCAGAGCCACATGGGATATTGGAGTCTAAGCAGGACAAACAAACACACTCAATGTATTGAGCAACATATTCAGCCGCTCAGAAAACAGTGCAGTACACACCCGTGAAAGAATGATTTTCCCTAAGAAACTCTTTCCTTCACCATTTCACACCTTCACTTTGTGCTGTGCTGTGTTCTCACGATGACAAGAATAGTCACTTTCACTTTCACCTTTTCACTTTCTCCATTCTTGATGAACCGGCTGAACTATCTCATAAAAGTGCAAACAGGTTTAGGTATTTTTTATTTAGGCATCACATTTTTTGTGCAGATTTTAAAAGATTCACATAAAAGGTGATTTATTCATTATCAAAGCAGAGTCTGCCTCACTCATGGTAAAATCACTGCAACCTATAAACAACATAACAGTGCAAAAATACAAATGTAGTTGCTGCCAGCAGGTCAAAAGTTTTGTTTTTTATTCCCAAGGAACTGAAAACTTGGTTTAGCCCATTAGATCTAAGGACAAGAGTGATCTATATTATATTAGCTCTTGTCGTTCAGCTATTTATTACACGTTATGCTTGTCATATATCACCATTATATCAAAATAACTTGCTTTCACCCGAGACAGTTTTGTTCATAGATTTATATGTATGCCACCCATTATCTTCTGCTCAGTGTAAAAATCTTGCCTCAATTATCCAAATCTGCACATCCAGTGTTGACTTGACAGGCCAGGCTGATGTTTCCATTAATATTTCAAATGGTAAATAGTCACAGCAGTCCATTTGCTTGGACATTCAATTTTCATTGCATTCATGTTAGCTAATGGGTTGGGTCTTGACCTAATTAGCGGTGATTTTTTGAGAAAGGGAAAAAAAGGCTGAAGCACTTATTTCTGTAGGCCATAAGTATCTTTTTAAAATCTCAGAGAAAGATCAGTGCCTAAAATGGTATGTGCTGAAATGCTGTCAGATAGCGGGCAGAGGGGAATGAGGCTATGTTCACATTTAGCAGTAATTTCTAACATGCCGGCATTCCTGCAGCTTGTTAAAAGCTCTGCTTGTTACCGGTCCCAGAATAGTTAGTTGAATGGTTGTTTTTTTCTTTTCTTTTTGCTTATTTAAATGACATCTTGTCCTGTTACAAGAGTAGATGATCAGAATAGGCCAAGAAAATGTAGCAGGCACTCATATCTGTTTTTCTTGGGGCTTAGGGCCTTGATAAGACGCTCTGTCAGTTTTCTATTTTCAGCAATTTATTTAATATTGATTTGGGCAATTATTCACATTGAGCACTGTGTAGACCTAGCCTGCTGTTCACTGTCAGTTAACCACTGGTGTCCTGCCATAACTTTGACCCTTAGGCCAGTCCACTGTCATGTTAAGCTCAGTGTACGCCTATGCAAACCTCAGCTTTCACCTACATGCTCCTATGAATAATGTAGGCCATGTCTGTAGGGTTGAATTCACAGCTGTGGTAGAAGTCAGGATTCACTCAAACACTAGAGTAAAAAGCAGAATTTGGATAAGAGAAGAGAATCACAGTACTGGATGACTTGCATGTTATTTCTCTCATGGATGGGTCAAATGTCAGTCATTTCTACCTCTTGCTGTCATTTAAAAAATCTTAAAAAGCCCTGTTTAATTTTGTCTTAAAACATTTTTATTTAACCTGAGCTCCTCTGTTGTGCCCATAAGTTCCCTTAAATTCTAAAAACACATTCAAACAGTTCCATCCTCAAATTTCTTTATTTGTTTAATTTTGTCTTCAAATATCCTACAGAGTTTTATATATATATATATCCATCATTTATTATGTTTTTATATGACATTTTCCTTTAGGTGTAGACAGTTAGCTTTGAGAACGTGTTAGTCTGAAGTTAATTTTAACCCGTTTAGTCCCCTTTGCTGTTCACAGCTTGAAATATCTCTTCTATATATAGCACTACTATGTACTACTACTAGTGCCCTTAAATTCAGCCTTGAACTTTTCTTGAACACTTTCATATCCTTTTAGTGATGTTTTTCTTTCATTCTCCAGCTTTACTAGGATTCCTATAAAAAGAGGTTATCATGTAATAACAATATTCTCAAGAACCCAAGAAGGCTCTTTATTGAACCATTTACAGCTAGTTATCAATCATAGACAATCTTTTACCAAGCAAAGAATTATTTACGCAATTAAAACGATCTTAATAGTCTTTCCGTATTAATTAATGTTTTTAGATTTGTTGCATTAACAGAAAAAAATATATATTTATACAGTACTGTGCAAAAGTTTTAGGCAGGTGTGAAAACATGCTGTAAATGCAAAGTGAGCGAACAAAAGAAAAATCTAAATCAAATCAATATTTGGTGTTACTACCTTTTGCCTTCAAAACAGCATCAGTTCTTCTAGGAACACTTGCACAAAGTCAGGGATTCTGTAGGATTATAGTCAGTGTATGATCAACCAGTTTTACCAAACAGGTGCTGATGATCATCAATGTCACACGGAGGTTGAAACACAGTCATGTTTGGAACAACCCACCAGCCGAGCTCCTTCAAAAACTGTGTGCAAGTGTACCTAGAAGAATTGATGCTGTTTTGAAGGCAAAGGGTGGTCACAGCAAATATTGATTTGATTTAGATTTCTCTTTTGTTCATTCACTGCATTTTGATGATTGATGAAAATAAACAATCATTATTTATATTTCTGAAAACATTCTTTGTTTACAGCATTTTTTTCCACACCTGCCTAAAACTTTTGCACAGTACTGTATAAATATATATTTTTTTCTGTACAAAACATAGGCTTATAGAACAAAACCTTTACTTTGAGGGTCATGCTCCACAACTCCATGCAAGTCAGAAAAGTCACTTAACATATTTTACATTTCTATTCTTGGTACTTACTAGACATTGAAATTCAGGAAACCTTTAGATGATTCAGTTTATCCATGCAGAATCTTAAAAAAAAAACCCCACAATGAGTGTCTTTTTCTTTAAGCAAACTCCCTAATCCAAGGCATTAACCCAGCTGAATTCATGGCCCTGACACAGCAGGATGAGTAGTGCTCTCCATGCTACTGTGATCGCAGTCATCCATGGGTAACCTGCATTTACATCTCCAAATGATCCCCACAGAAGTCGACCAGGTCCAGCAAGGTCACAAACAGAGCAAACACGGTCCAAGATTTCCATTTCCTCTCTTTGGCTTAAAATTCATGGAACCGAATCCTGGCGCAAAAGCAGAAATGGATAAAAATGGTTTATCAATATTGCAATATCAGAGATTTATGTAACCTATCAAAAAGCAAGAAGGAATAAACAAAGTGTCTGTGCTTTGCATAAGTTATTGAATTGTTAATGGGTTGGAGGGAAAATGCATTTTCTCTAGAGCCTGATGCCATGAGAGGGCTGTCATTTGAGTGAGCTGACAAATGAGCATGATGGTTCATTTGTATAGAGCATCCTTTAGTAATTTGCCCCACGACAACAAGCCGAATCATGTTATTTCATATTTCTTCTCGGCCTCCTAGTTCCTCTGGCAATTTAATTATCTTTGTTGAATTTGCGTTGATGGTTCATTTATTTCAGAAAAATTAGAGGGGTGAGTGATGAGGCAGCACTTGGATACTAAAAATACACACACATGCATATGCATGCACTCGTGTTTATGTGCACACACTCCTTGACATTCACAAGATAGATAAATCCATAAGTATTTAATTGCAAAAGATTTATTTTCATTAAAGTAGCACAGATAGTGGACAGATTACCTTTAGTACCTTTAGTACGTACTGTCATTTAATTGTAAAAATAAATAAATTAATTAAAGATTTGTTGTTTTAACTAAAACTGTACAAATCCTAGCTGTGTTTGACTTTCAATTAATTTATATAAAAATACATGCTTGATTAGTGTGCTTCATCCAGTAACTATCTTACATTCAGTCCTATCAAACTTTTGAAGTGACAGATCAAACTTGTGTTGTTAAAGGTCTCATTACTTACTTTTCTCTTTCTTCCTTTTTCTAAGGCCTCTGAATAACATTTGCATGGTTTTATGAAAACATCCACATATTTAACTTCCTCATAACTATTTCAATATCCTTTAAGATTCAAAATGAACCATATGGACAGCGGTGACCTAGTGGTTGGGGAGTTGGCCCTGCATCGGAAGATCGTGGGTTCGATTCACCAGTAGGTTGCCCTGAGGTACCCTTGAGCAAGGTACCATCCCCGTCACTGCTCCCCGGGCACTTTCAATAGCTGCCCACTGCTGCACAGTGTTTGCAAGGGTTAAATGCAGAGGTCCAATTTCGTTGTGGTTCACGTGTGCTGTGCTGTGACCTCGCACAAGGGTTGTCACTTTCACTTCATTGACTTTACTTTATTGATTCACATTAACATAAACATTAGCATTAACACTTCTGTGTGAGTGAATATAAATGATTTTTATTTTCTTTTAGTTAGAAAATATAGGACGATTGTTTAAAAAAAAATAGAACACAAACACAATTTTGCCTTTTTTATTCTAAAATGACTTTTATTTTCTAATAAAACTGCTTATATTGCCTGAACATTTCATGGTGCATGAAATGAAACAAAAAAGCTTCAGAATGACTTTTGAACATTGAATAAAGTTTTTAGAGAGGTTTTTTCCCCTGTAAAGTTCAAAATTTTGCAAATCAAGGTTTTGTTACATAAGATACATTCTTCACATTTGTGATAAATTGTGCTCGTGCAGGTATAAAAAAGTTATTATCATCAACTCAATGTGTATTTTTAAATTATTCACAATAATTTGGTATAATGTGTAAGGGGGTGTAAGTATAATATGTGTATAGTATCTGGATTACGTGTGTGTGTGTGTGTGTGTGTGGGTTCCTGTGCATGAGTGTGTGTGTGTGTGTGTGTGTGTGTGTGTGTGTGTGTGTGTGTGTAAAGCGACTGCCTGTGTGAGTCAGAGCCCTGCGGCACTGTCTGGGTCACTGATGACCGAACTGATGCCGACAGGACAGTAGGAGCAGCTTGTTCATTGCACAGTTTGCACTAATGACTAAAACCTGCAGTGTATCTGCAGCTCGAACAGGGTGACCACTAAATCTGGAAGTCCGCATTTATGTCTATTGTGTCATCCGGCTCTCTGTGGGACTTAATTGTGAATACAGTCTGAAAGTCACTTACTGCGAAACCTCAATGGGCTGGTGGCAGCGGTGCAGTTGGGTGTAGTTGTAGGTGTGGTGAAAGAGAAAGTTGATTTAGTACTGTTTTAGTACTGTTTGGTCAAATACACTGGAAAGCAAAACACTATTTACCCTTCATGCATTGCATTTAAAAAGATCATCAGAAGGTCTTGACAAATGTGTGTGGATTGTGTGAAAGCACTTAAGAATTAAGACACATAGAAGTCTTTTACCTACCTAAGATTGGCTGTTTTCTTTAAATAGCAACTAATACACAAAGTCATTAGAAGGGCAGCCGGAGGCTGAGGGCGAGTGATCGCATGGACACCGGATACTGTCCTAGAAAAAGCAGACTGTGTCAAGCTTAGAGTAAAAGTGCTGATATAGGATCAGATCCTGCATGCTCGCATAATGCTCATTAGAGTTCAAAAGCTTTAAATGGATTCTAGCACAGCAGCTTGGACTTGAGATGTTGGTGTGCTAAATAAACAGTACAATTATGGGACTTCGCAGCAAATTAAACATCTAGTCATGATCAAAATCATACCTGTTGGGAAAGTGGAAGAATTTAGAGGTAATCTAATTCATCTGAATACTAGGAAACTGTAAAAATGTTCTAATACTGCAAACAGGATTACAAAAAACAACTTTTCACACACGTTTTCTCACAAAATCAATTAAAACACAGAAAGTAATAAAGAAAAACAGGCTACAAATGGCTTACTTAACAGTTACCAAGAATGTGGACAGGTTCCCAGCAAATTGCACAACCAGCTAAAGACCTTTCTGATGTCAGAATTAGGTCTGTACATGGACTGGTTTAGCTACGCCCAGTGAGAAACAGGTGTGTATTATGCCTACACCTGTTTAGGTTTATACGAGACAAACTTTTGTTCGGTTCAGTTCAGTTTTCTTCTTGTTTGTTTTCATATTGGAAACGCGGTACACAAGTGAGCAATAACCCTGTTTTCAATGCCCTTCCTTCCTTTAATAGATTCCTTAAGACCTTCTATTTTCACAATGGCTCTCGTTTGGCACTACTTTCATGGTGTACTTAACCTGAAATGTGACACGTCCATAGTTGTTGAGCAATTTGTTCTTGAATGGATAACGCAATGAGAATCTATTGCATTGCTTTCCTGCTGCCATTGTTGTAGACTGTAGCAAATTTAAATGGGGTTGAGTGTATGGCATAACATCAATTTACCACCACTGAATTGGAGTGCAAACCTGATAATTGCACTGGTTTTTCAGGCCTCAGCTTTTAGTGGAATATTTTAATAAGCACAGTTTTGCATCACACTGTTTCGCATTTAATTAGCGGCCCTGGTCTCCCATCTGCCAGTCTCCCCAACTCGATTTAGCTCTGGGTTCCAGCAGCACACCAGAATTAGCATAATGGCTGAACTGTTGCACTTGAAGAACACCACAAAACACAAAATAGATAAAAATTGAACATGGCAGTGATAGGCAACCAGGAGATTTGATGAGCACCAAAAAAAAAATAGGGCAACAGCACTTTGCCAAGTGGATAACTAACTTCATTACCTTTTATTTGTATTAATATCACCTGGTTACTGCATATTTACCATTTGGGGCACTGGCTGTGCAGAAAAAGAAAACTTGAGTTCTCAAACATACTTGTGCCTATAATTGTGATATTGTTTACAGATGGTCACTCAGAATAGATAAGGCCAAAATATATTAGTTGTTAAGTATCATTTTTGTAAGAGATGTGATATATATCTATATGTGCACAGCAAATAAGACTCTTGTCTCTCGTTCTCATCCGTTTCTCCGTTATATCTTTATTTTACTTTGATTAATGATTAACAGTAATTAAAAGTCCTTCCTCTTTCACAGTGACTAAACGCCACTTTCACTTCACTCTCTTTGCAATAAACCCATTAACCACACAAAGGAGTGGGCAGCCAAACATCCAGGGGGCAGGTAGCGGTGATGAAGAAGGTACTTTGCTCAAGGGTTCCTCGGTGCAGATTACCATGGAGACGCACCAATCAGTGCATCTCTTTTAAAACACGAAGATCTGACTAAGAAGTTCAGTGGCGCAATGGAAAGGAAAAAATCGGCCAATGTAACAGGTATTACATCTGAATCTGTTCACTGTTGGGACATAATTGACCTTCTTATTACTGTTTGTAATATTGCTTATATTTTGTGTTTTTTACTGACGTTTGACGGACTAGGTGTCTTGACCATATAATGAGTGTAATTATAGGAAAATCTCTTCTGCTTGTTTTAGAATGATTGTATTTTAGCTTTAGCCTTCTGATGTTGGTCCCCAACAAGTCAGATTTATCAGAGATGGGGGAGGTATTTAAATGCTATTGCTGCATCTGTACCAAAATGTTGTGAAGTAATTCGGCATGGCTCACTGAGCTAAGCAGTTGCCTCATACTTTCAGTGTTGGGATTAGTATTGCTTAAACAGAAATTATATTTCTTTTAAAATAAAATGAATTGCTTACTAATGACAAATACACATGAATCATTTTGTTACCAAATGGTTTGCTCTTAGGAAGTACCGGGAATGCGCTGGCTTATTTTCTGTGTTCTTTTACCTCACACAGTGTGAGGTTTGGGTGAAAACATGGGAAATGAAAATCCGCTTTCAGCCCTTTTAGCTGTAAAGAAACTTGAATCCGTGTATCTCTTTTAACGAATGACTGCAGTTTCTTCACATGCATGTGATGTATTGCAAAATTCCTAGCAAAGCTGCTAAATGGCCCAACGGAGCAGCACATAACTTTGTAACCATGTAACTATCATGAGAACAAGAATTTTCTTTTATTTCATTGTATTGTTCATACATAGACTCCAGAATATTCTGAAGAGTGATCAGATGAATTGCAAATCCCTCTTTGCCCTGAAAAAGAAAAAGAAAACAAAAACACCTCCACTGCATTTCAGCCCTGCCACATAAAAAAAAAAGACCCGCTGACATGATTTCAGTGACCCTCTGATTAACACAGGTGAGAGTGTTGAGGAGGACAAGGCTGGAGATCACTCTGTTACACTGACCTAGTTAGAAAAGCAGACTGGATGGTTTAGGGGTGTGGTGCTTGAAATCATTGTTCGTCCTTTGTTAGCCATGACCGGACCAAGGCACTGCCAGTGCAGGCAGGTGTGAGTGCATCTGCATATGCAGTAAGATAAAGACTTTTGGAGGATGACCTTCTGTCAAGAAGAGCAGCAAAGAAGCCACTTATCTCCAAAATCAAAAGAGACACACTGACATTCTGCAAAAGGTACAGGGATTGGACTGGACAGTCATGATTTGGCCAAAAAATTGATTGACAGCATGCCAGGGCAAATTGCAGAGAAGAACACTGCAAACATTGACTCTTTGCATAAACTTAATGGAACTGTCAATAAAAGCCTTTGAAACTTCTGAAATGCTTGTAATTATACTGCTGTACATCTGACAAGAAGATCTAAAAACGTGTCATTCTCAAACTTTTAGGCCACCTTACAATACTGTAAATTATAGCATTAAGAATAAAATATAATCAAATTGGCCACTCCTTATTCACAGTATGCATGGTATAAAAGATTCCCCAGTAAACTGGAGCAAGTCAAATCTTCTATGCTATTTCTAATAACAATGACGAGTGAGAAGACACTCAGAATGCATGTATGTAAGGAGTGCAAAAGTCCGCCCTTGTATACAGCTGCGATCCGATGAATCTGGGCCTTCTTTTCTGTATTAATGGCAAGTCTCTATTCTCCGGAACAAAAGAGGAGCTTTTGATGAATAAATGTACATGATGGATTAAGCTTCTCTCTTGGAATTGCAAGCATTTCTGGAATGATGAATCTCACAACGGGATTTTCCTTTTCTTACTCAGCCGCCCAGGAGTCCAAATTGTTTTGCAGATTACGGGAGCGTAGCCTTAGGAGCACTTTTATTAATATTTATGTGCACATTAATCTGCGGCAGCAGCTGTTTGACCTCCTCTCGATGAATCATACATAATAGATGTAGGATTGGGAGATGCCACCAAATGGAGGGAGACTTCTGTGTAGTTTCCACCAGGATCAGTGCGGGCTGTGTGACTTTTTATAATAAGGTGTTTATCAAAGCCACCAGATTAAAGACTGCAGACCAGAGTGACTGATTTATTCATGTCTGCTCTACTTGTCTTAAGCTGGATAAATGAGAGAACTGAAGGAGATTAAACGATCGCACCGACAAATTCAGGTGCACAGATCTGCGCAAGGCTCTTCTTTTTCACAGCTGGGGAAAGAAAAGTCTTAAAAAATCAGGGAATGGACACGTCTGTCAGAACTGCCAGACACTAATTCGATGCACGTTTGTTCGGGCCCTTCAGAGCCTGCACTCATTCAAATTATGCTGTTCGCCTCTTCCTGCCCAGCGAGAGTTAGTCCACCACTGTCACGGAAACACCAATTAACAGATCCGCCAGATTGTTTTACATAGCCTTGGAGGCATTCACTGCAATTTTGCATTCTCGTAATTACTATTTGTTCTCGGGGGAAACTGTTTGAAAGGCTTCACATAGTGTGATAAGATCAGTTAATTGTTGTATGCTTTTTTTCTTTTGTTTTGTTTTTATTTCTTTTTTTTTTTCTGCCCTTCTTTGCAAATGAGCGATAGCTAAAGTTGTGCTTGAGTGAATTGATGAAATGATTTTGCCATTTAGTTATCTAACCATGACCAGGTCAGAGTTCAGCCACATTCAGTTCCAATCATAAAAGTCATTTTTTCTCAAGCAGCAAGAAACTCAGGACTTACCATGTCATGCTTTGATTACAGAATGCTTGAATGACATCTGATGAAGGAGATACATTTAAAGGGAAAGGAATAGTTTAGCACAAGTAAAAAGTCAGCCAAGTCATGTCTGATCTCCCAAGGTTTCTTCTCTAGTTTTTCATTTTAGGTTTTTGCTTTGAAGATAAAATCTGACAGGAACAGTCACTTATTTTTGACACGCAAGTCGCAAACTTATGTAAGCACAAAAATCCATGCGTTACGTTTAAAGAATGAGGCCGATATACACTGTGCAGAACAAAGCTGAGAAACAGGGTAGCTAGGAACCAAAACAAAGCCACATGACAAAAAAAGAAAAGTAACAAAGAAGGAGGCAGAGTAGGGAAGCAATGTTTCTTTTCTAATGCTTTTCTCATAATCGGATAAGGTCATTAAAGGTCATTTCCATGTGTGTTTACAGATTCTTCAAGTGTGCACTCATATTTTAGATGTAAGCCTTGCTGCCCTAACTGGTGTAGTCTGCAGACTGCAGGACATCACAAAACTGACATTATCATTAAAAATGAGCCCAAAATAGGTTTGAGCTCAAGGTGGCAGTGCATGACTTTTTTTCTCTTTTTTTTTAAATCTAATTTACCCTAATCTTCTAGTTTATTTTCTACAAGTATAGTAACTGCTTTTCGCTCATACAATAGATACAAATGACTTTTCTTCTGAAATCATCACACATTTTCTAAATCTGACGCTACACACATTCCCCTGGAAATTCGATGCACCCCAGAGGCCGTCAGAATATCCATCCCACCAGTGGAACTGCACCTGCGGCGGAGGAAGAGAAAAGCGGGGGAAGCTAGCCGGCCAAGGCTGTTCCTTGCTAACTGTGGGTCTTACTCCAAACAAGTCGGCTCAATGTGTGGTGATCATCCCAGAGACCTTGCTGAACCTCAACGCTCCATGCGCCGTTATCGAGCTAGCCAGCTGCTCTGTTTTTAGAGCGGCCTGGATGACAGACTCTAGGAAGAGCAGAGGTGGAGGGCTGTGCGTTTGTGTAAACAACAGCTGGTGCACAGTCACAGACATAGTGGATAAACACTGGCGCACAGAACTGGAGCTCCTGACAATAAGATGCAGACCGTTCTTTCTCCTGAGGGAATTCAAAATAACAACCATGGCAGTCTATAACACCCCCTCTCTAAAAGCTGATGCTAAGTTTGAACTAGAAAAGCTACATGAGTGTTTAAACAAATTGGGTGCACCCAGTGATCATTGTAATGGGGGACTTCAATCAAGAACTGCTGATGGAACTACTCCATCTATAACATCACAAACTACAAATGAGTCATTAACTCATGCATGTAGCTTATCATCTGAGCTTCCAGCAGTCACACCTTCCACTCAGAGATCTTCAGAAGCAGCTATATTGCCCCTAAATTCCAGTGTACCAACCAAAAGTTCCCTCTCAAGTGAAGTGGCAGCCATCCAGTCTACTGTTGGGACAAAACAAGACAAGATATCTTGATGGAACTTGCTTAAAGGGGAATTCCACTAATTTATCAACCCCCCTCCCATTCCATTTCTCTCCCCACATGTCCGGGGGGGCCCGCTGTGGTCATCACCTGAGTCCAATGCTGAGCTACCATCTGGTCTGTGGGATGCATCTGATGCGCCAAGGGACCCTGGAAGCAACTTGGGACTCCTCACTGATCCTGGAGTTTAAAACCAAACTAACTTTGTACTGTTAGTATACCCAAGGGGGTTGGGTAGCCGGTTGACCTTGGACCCTCAGAGGTTTTTTTTCTCCACACAGTGGAGTTTTTGGTTCCTCTCCTTCGTAGTCATCCGGCTTTAACATCTATTACTGTAACCTGTTCCACCATCTACCACCAATGTAAAGTGCCTTGGGGCAACTGTGTTGTAAAAGGTGCTATATAAGAATAAATTGAATTGAACTGAATTGAATTGAACATTTTAAACTCATCATGCCAGTTTCATGAAAATGTCAATTTCCAAAATGTTGCAGACCATGTATAAATTAAATAAAATTTAAAGCCACCAACATCTAGGAAAATTAGAATTAGATTTTATATTGATCATAAACCATCAAAATGCAGAGCAGAGCCAGCTATGAGAACAGAAGTACAATACTAGCACATGTGTGATCTAAGAGCCACCTCAGTGCTTCAAGCCTCGTTGGATAATTTGTTTAAAAAGTTTTTGACAAACATGCTGGATCAGTCCTGGGATATATAAGCTTCTGCACAAAAAATGTCTCAAAACATGGTAATAAAGGTGTTCCCTAACTAAAGGTCACATATTAATATAATAATAATAATAATAATATTTACTGGATGCAGACTGTAGCTCAGTCCTCTGGAGAGGCATTACTGGTTTGACACCATTACCATTAACTGAGGACCACCTAAAGGAGGTTAAAGAAAAGCAGCTTGCTAAGTTGGAGTCCCTCAAAACATATGCCAATCAGCTCACAGTGGTGTTCACTAGAATATTCAACAATTCTTGTTCCAGCTTGCTTCAAAATCTCCACTATCACCTCAGACCCACCAGAAATCTGTAAAGTTTTTGAGAGACAATTGCCCAGAATACACCCTTAGCAGGGAAGTGCTCTGAGAAACTCATGCTTTCAAACATCAATACCATCATCCCACCTGATCTGGATAAACACCAGTTTGCCTACCGGGCAAACTGGTCCACAGAGGAGGCCATTAAAGCTGCTCTCCACTCCACTTTGACAGACTTGCAGACTTGAGGAAACCAGCTTCGAGGAAACAGCTATGTGAGGATGCTATTCATGGAATTTAGCTCTGCTTTCAACAATATTATCCTCCACCAACTGGTCAGAAAACTGAACTAGCTGGGCCTTGTGGGTCATGGACTACAGCGCATCAAACTTGGTAAACACACCACCTCCACATGCATCCTAAATACAGGAAGACCTACAGGCTTTTTGCTAACCTTTATGCTTTTCGCACTCTTCCCCCGTGACCACACCTCCAATTGCCATATTCTATCTGTTGATGACACCACAACAGTCTGGCCAGTGTCGGACCTTAAGGAGAAGGCCTACAAGCATGAGGTGGAATGACTGGTTAAGTGGTTTAAGCACAACAGCCTGGTCCTTAACACCTTGAGGACCAAGGAAATGATCATTGATTTTAGGAGAATAAATGAAATAGTTTATCTCCACCTCCATATACATGGAGGAGCTGTGGAAAATGTGGATAAGCTAAAGTTCCTAAGATTTACTGCATCAAATGAGCTCACATGAACTTCTAACCCCTCTCACCTAGTCAAAAAGGCCCAGTAAAGACATTACTTTCTCAGGAAGTAAGACACTTATACACTGCTGCTAAACTTCTACAGAACTGTCAAGAGAATCCTGACATACTGCATCACTGTATAGTAAGTCAGCAGCACAGATGCCAAGGGGAGAACCCTGCATGGCAAGGTGAAGGTTGTTCAGTGTATCATTGGAATGGAGCTCCCAAAACTGGACATGATCAATGCCTGTTGGCTGCGGAGAAAAGAGAGCAGCATCATGAGGGACACCAGACACCTGGTCACTCACTGTTTGAACTGCTGCCGCCTGGAAAACAGTTTAGGACAAAAAAATCCTGTACCAGCAGACTGACGAATGGCTTCTTTCCCAAAGCTGTCACCTCTGTCACACCCCTCTCTGCCCAGCAAAACACAGCACAAAACACAAAGACGGTGACACAAACACATCAAAGACCGTGATGTATCTACATACAAACACCTCCATCCCACAGATAAATGAATATATTGCAAATGTATGCTTGCTGTAACTCTTCTACAAATAACTTTCGTAAACAAGACGAGTAATGGAGTTTTAATGAGGAAAGGTAAAGAGGAGTGGACAGACAGGCAGGGGTCAAACAAAACAAGGCCAACAGGCTTTTACTGGATAAATAAGTCAGGTCAATACTCAAAGGTCACGATCCAAAAGTCAGCAGCAATACACAAGACATGGTAACATGACAGCTACGCTCAAGAGACTTTGCACAGTCTCTATCTCTCGGACAACCTTTTTGCTCTGTCCAAATTATTCTCAGTCTGTGCCTGGAAACTCTCTAAAACTAGGCGTGGCCTAATAAGGAGGCCCATAATACTCAGGAGAGTTGGCCAGTTGCTGTCTGGCAGAGTGTGTTGTACCTTCCCTTAGGAAGCAGTGGGCCTGTGGTTAGGGAGTTGTACCCGGGATTGGAGGGTTGTGGGTTTGATTCTTACACCAGTAGGTTGCCCTGAGGTACCCTTGAGTAAGGTATCGTCCCCATCACTGCTCCCTAGGTAATTTAAATAGCTCCCTGCTGCTGCACGGTGTTAAATGCAGAGGCTGCATTTACATTACATTTACGTAAATGTAAAAAAAAGCGACTTACATGTCCTAATTACAGGACATGAAATTTAGTTGGGGTTAACCTTCACTTTAACTTTCACTGGTTGTGCTTGCCATTCAACAAAAACAATAGCAGTGACCATCACTTTTGCTTAAACTATCACTAACATTTGCTTGTTACATTAGTACTCTATACTTTCCTGAAAAGTTAATAAGATAAAGATTATTTTTTCGGAAGAAATCCTGAAGTGCATGCTTTAGGTGAAAAGACCAATAAGTTGACATTTAAATGTGCTCATGTTCTAACCGTGTCCTTTCACACTTGCAGTCATAAAAATGGATCAGAAGAACAAATGTCATCCTTTTTAGCAGCTGTTTTTCTCAAGTTCAAAATTTGTTTTCTGTTCACTTGTGGCAAGAATACCCACAAAAATGACTGGCTAGAGAATCCAAAATGCCATAAATAATCCATTCTTTCAGCAGGCAATGCAGTTAACATTATTCAGTGATTGGCAAGCAACACAATGACTTGGTGCGTTAATACACAGTTGATTAGATGTGAATCAGTGGTGTACATTTCACAAAGGCTATGGGGCTTGAGGTGGACCCTGACCCACACAAAACAAATAAACACTTGTTGTAATTTCCCGGGATATTCGTACAAAAAATAACATCTGAGCTTTTCTTGTTGGCTGCCAGAGTGAGAATAGATTCAGTCAATGATATGACGAGAAATAGGTCCCAATGCAGTAATTCTTCATCTCTCTCACATACAAACCACTTTGATTTAATCGAAAACATCTGCTGTGTGTGTGTGTGTGTGTGTGTGTGTGTGTGTGTGTGTGTGTGTGTGTGTGTGTGTGTGTGTGTGTGTGTGTGTGTGTGTGTGTGTGAGAGAGAGTGAGCATGTGTGTGCATGTGTGAGTGTTTGTTTTTGTGTGTATTTTTTCTTCTTGTTGTTTGGTACCAAAGGAAAGGACAATGGAAAAGATGAAAGGAGAAATTTTGTACTTGAGGATAAAAGTGCTTGGTTTCATTGTTGGAGTCTTTGTTGAAGTCGTTCAGTTGTTTGCAACGCTCCGAGAGACTCAAAGACGCAACAGATTATGTACCTTTCTGCAATAGCTGTACAAGCCCCTGATCCTCTGAAAAGCACTGTAGGTGGATTGGAAGCATAGAGGAAATCTCAGAGCACAGCATCAGTGTTAAATGCTCCAACAGCAGGAGGTGCTTATGTTGATAATGATAATGATGTCACAACCACCATGAATGACAGCATTAACCATTTTTAGATATTCATTTTAGAATCACAATTAGACTTTGACCAAACATGATTGAATGAAAGTGACTACCCTTGTCATTGTGAAACACAGCAGAGCACAACACAACACAACAAAATTCAACCTCTGCGTTTCACCCATACACACATGTGCAGCAGGGGGCAGCTACTGAAAGCGCCCGGGGAGCAGTGATGGGGACGGTACCTTGCTCAAGGGTACCTCAGGGCAACCTACTGGTGAGGGAACCGAACCTACAATCTTTCAATCCAGGGCAACTCCCGAACCACTAGGCCACCGCTGCCCCATGTCCATGTCCAGTCTGTACTGGAAGCACAAGAACAGCAAGGCCAATTCATGTATAACTGTAAAGACGTCTGGGATTGGGAAAGAGGATTCAGACATTAGATTTTATTTCCAGGCGTTCCAAGATATAATACATTGGAAAGAACATAGATGCTTGTGTATCTGACAAACACCATGTGCTGAACAAGATGTTCTAAGCCCAGAGGAAGACACCCTCCCCAGAGCTCGGGCTTTTTAAAATCACATTTGTTATTACATGTTAAAGGTGGCCACCAATGAAAACAAAGAAAACTGTGTTTAAAGATACTTTCCTTTTGTGTTTAATCAGGAGAAATCAGAACACAGTTCAAGAGGTTTTTCAGCACCTGAAGTCACTGCACCATAAAACTTCAATACCACTCCATGATTCAGTGATCATTTAAACATAAATTACAGCACTTGTGCTTTTATCTCTGCTGGTTAAGCTGCTACAGTTGCTACTCTTTCTGTCATCATTTGATAGACATTCACTTTTGGGTTTTGAACATGTTTAAAAATAATCACTTTAGATTGCACTGGAAAGATACACTACATTTTTTCAATTTGTGTGTTTCATATATTACCAAAATAAAATTCTTTAAAACACAGATACAGACACACACTCACACTCACACACACATATACTGTATTTATATGCATACGTACACACACGTTGGTCACCTCTTAACCAGACAGTGTAACGGCACCCATCATTTTTTAAATGATAAACGTAGCCATCTTTATTTTACTTCTCTTTCGGTGAGCAAATACTGCAAAATACTCATCCAAAGTGCCTGCACACCACTACACCCATGGCTATGTATTTTTCAGTGGCTTTGAATGAGGCCCAGTTTGAGTTTTCGTAAATTACATATTAGAGAGCCGTGTATCCTTTGTTACTGACAATATGCTTTAACAGAACGAGGCGGAGAGATCTGAGAAGAGACAGGGTTCTAACTTTAAAAAAGCCAATACATGTCACATTAGATTGATGGAATCCTCCTCCTGACACCATCAAATGAAAGGGACAAAAAAAATGTATCAAAGCACTTTACTTAAAACAATCAAGCCTGGCAGATCATTTGAACCGGCGTTACGTACGGCACTAAACACACTTAGCAGCCTAACATTATTCACATTGATTTGCTTTGATTCATTTTAAAGGGCACGCTTGCCTATCTGTGCTGACAGACGTCAACATCTTGTAATTTTGTGTCTAATCGCTGACATCTGCACAGAGAAAGTAAGCAGCAAATGTTCGCATCACAGATCATGTATGAATGTGTGATATATTTTATGTATTTGTTACTGTGCTACTCATGTAATATGGAACATGTTGGTTTTTTTCGTCAGGACCCATGCACATAAAAGAACAGGGCTTCAAAGTCATTTAAATCAGCACATGGCCTTGCTGCGTGAAATGCATGATGAGAACATGAGCTGTTAGTGTTGCACAATACTCAGTACTTTGTCTCTTCATTTTTATATCACAATATTGGGCCCTACAGTACTGATATCACAGAAAGCTAGAATATGCACATGACCCTTTGACCTCTGACCAGTTAGTGTTTTTGACCATGTGATCAATCTCAGCTCCAAGTCGGTGTTACCGGGTGCATGGATGAGTTGAGGTTTCATACAGTCCAACAAAATCAAGATTATTTTGGACACTTTTTAACCTTTGAAGACACTGTTTTGCCAAAATGTTTTAAAGGGCCCATATTTTACCTTCCTGTTCTAATTTATTGATTCAGCAATGTGAATTTATTACATCCAAGTCATATTACAATCCCGAAATACGAAATATTATTGTTTATAGTTGACATATTATCTGTGAACTACAATGAAACAAAGAATTAACTGCATGTGTGCGCTCGTACACACACACACACACACACACACACACACATACACACCCCCACAGAGGGTTTAAAGATTGCACCAATATTTCTATTGCTCTTCCTCCACTCTTTACACTCTTTAGTGTGTGAAACTACACACACAAACAGTCAAGGTTGCAACAACAACCTGTCTGCTCCTTCATTCTTCTGAACACTTTACCGTCTGTAGTGTGTGAAGCAACAAAATGTCTTGTGGGAACCTGTGCAATTTTATTGAAAAGCATTCTCAAGCTTCCCAGCTGCACACTGGGGGAGAAAACTTACCCTTATTCACTTTATACGGGCATAAAACGTGATTATAATTCATTCTGTCTTTACAAAAATGAGTTTATCACGAAAAACAAATATCAATAATAATTATGATTTAGCAGAGTTAAATTGCAAACTTTTATCCTATAAGCTGCCTCTTGCTTGTAAGTGAGATAAACTCCACGACTGCGTTTTTACATCAATTGTTATGGTCTTGATTGTTTTTAAAATGCAGTTATATTCTGAATATTGTGTTTATATTCAGTTATATTTTGAATTGTTGATAAGACCATCATGTTTTGGGCCACTGTGTCACTACAATAGAATGTGCATAGAAGAGTAATTTACACATGGTTTGCAGTGAGCAGTGAAAATGCATGTTTACTTTACCTTCTGCATACTAATATAACCAGTTAACCACCATGTAAATTTTGATCAGCACGCTTTGTTCAGGGTAGTTGTTTCGAAAATAAAACACAATTTTCATGCTTGCTTCTTCTGATGAGTCAATCAGAGCTGTTACCTCTCAGAGCAGATGGGCTTCATGCGTATGAACTCTGACACATGGCCAGTGCTCCCATCCAACCCTGATCACACTGCACTTCACCCGGAACGCTGAGCGAGATGAACGACTCAAACCAACTGTTCACACTGTGGAGATTCACACGACAGAAAGCGCTAATCACTTTCAGAGAGTATAGAAACTCACATGAACAGAGTGATTGAAATAAATGTAATCTGCTTCCTGCAACAGTATGGAGGGTCGGGACCTTAGCTTTATATGGCACAGCATTCTTTTTCTCCCCGGTTGTACACAGTGAGGAGGTCCAAGCATGGGCTAGTGTATAAGTAGTCAACAGTCAATAGCAGAAAAAGGGCTTGAAGCTGATTCAAGGTTATAGTTTGCAGCAGTTCCAGTGTTTGAAGTCATCAGTTTAGCAGTTTTACCATCTTTTGAAACCCTGAAAGATTTATAAAGAGGCTTTGCCGCTTCTAGATCTTCAGATGTAGAAACTTTCAAGGTCAATTTATTGGTAGTGAGGATGCTCTATAGATTTTATAATGTTGCCTCAAGCAACATTGTTTGCATTAAATTACTTGATATAGAAAACAGAAATGAACATCAGCATATCAATGAAAGGGTCAAAATACTGCATGATAGAATTTGGGCACTTATGATAGAAGTGGGTGTGGCATAAATTGTTCCATTGTGTTTTCCAATTTAATGATTTGCCGCTCCACCATTTATTTGAAAAACAGGAAGAAAAAGTTGAAAAAATGGCTTAATGAAGGTATGCACATTTTATTTACCAAAAACATTGGATTATTGGATGATCCTTGACCTGTCCGGGCCAGAGTCAGGGTTTAAGTGGCTCAGGTTAAGAGCTATTGGTCATTGTTTGTCTTGTTTGTCACCACATTGCGGTGTGGTATTTGTTAGCTGTAAGCACTAAGTGTTTTAATTTTATGCACATACGGTGTATGTGTTTTTATGTGTTTTCTCCAATAAAACCTCTTTTCATGATCCTGACTCCTGCCTCATCTGCCACAGTGTGACACCAAGGTGTTTTCTGTCTTTAGCCCTATGAGTTCTGGGATAGTCTCTAACACCCCCTGCAATTCTAGCCAGGGTAAGCAGTTCAGATCACTGACTGATAAATAAAACTAGGTGAACTGTAAGCTACTTGATAGCTTTTTAGTTATTTCAGTGTACTGTTAAGAAACATGGGTAGTTTAAATTAGGAGGTGCCATTTGCCAAACCACCCAAAAAAACTCAAACAAATGTTATTACCTTTCTGGTAAATCATTTGTGCTAACAGATATTTAATAGTAAATTTCCATATAACTGCACATCATCCTTCTGCTTCTCATTTAATTTCCAATGTTGATCTTCTGCTTTTCTCCCTCATTTTCATCCCTTTTCTCATCTGATGAGCCCTTCACCTCACCTTGGTGGCTATTTCTATTACATTGAAGCTAAGGTTGAAGCTTAGGTAATTAGTTACTTAAGAAATATAAGAGTTGGGGCAGTGGTGGCCTAGTGGTCAGGGCGTTGGCCGCACGATCGGAGGATCGGAGGTTCCAACCCCTTCCCAATAGGTTGCCCTGAGGTACCCTTGAGCAAGGTGCCATCCCCATCACACTCCTCCCTGCGATGGGCTGGTGACCTGTCCAGGGTGCGTCCCCAGTCCTACGCCCTGTGTGTGAGCTGGGATGGACTCCAGCACTCCCCTGCGACCCCGTTTGGGACAAGTGGCAGAAAATGATGATGATGAAGAAATATAAGAAACCAATCTAGACTTTAGTTCCTATTTATTGCTTCTCTACAGTGATTTGTGATTTGCCCTGCAGGATCTGCTTCTATTCTATAGGGAACCCTTCTATGGCATCAGTCTGAAAATGGATTGCAAGGCCAGGATTAGGAAATGCTGTTGAAACTTGGCAACTTCAGTGTTCGGTGGATTGATAAAATGTTGTTACTGTAGGTAACTGCCATCCCAGTGTGGTATAAATATGAATAAGATCCAAAATCTTTATCACTAAATGCACAGGGTAGACCTACTGCAGAGTGATGCTTTCAGCCGGTGTTTTTTTTTATATATTTTTTTTTATATAGCAAACCTCTTTTTTCCTAAACCATTGAGGACTGATGGTACTCTCAACATCGACTGATCTCAGACACGTGTAATGCTTTTAGCGGCATGATGTAACTGGATGTAGTGTAGAGAGTTATTTTGGTAATCCCCATAGATTGCAGGGAGGCTCTGAAATGTTTGTGTGGGGGCTGTCCTGAGCCCTTAACCTGAGATGGTACAGCACGCTTTGAATTATGAAATGGATAGTTTCATTTTGTGAAATCTGTTTGGCTTTTGAAGCTGTGATAACATATTTGATACACACACGAATGTATCAGTTTTGTTCACTAAATTCAGCCTTTTGTAAACAAATGTTTTTACAAACATTAGAACAAATCTGCCTAGAAAAAATCTTTCTGATATACACACACAAACACTGTCTCTAGTAATTGTAAAGGGTTCATTGTATTCACTGCAAAACACTACATTAAATGCTGCTTTTATTAAATAATTAAACAAAACCCACTCCTTTATCTATGTGTATCTAAGGTCCTTTAAAGGATTCCTACAATGACGCTTTCTCTGTTACTGTTGTCTCAGTACTTGGCTGGGTAATTTTGCTATGTAAGCAAAGTGATTTTTCAACTCAATTGCATATTCATAGTGCTTCAGTGAGAGAAGACCAAATAATCCTTAATGCATATATTACAGATCAGAATTTACTGAAGTGGTCAGATTTTTATGCATTAGAATAATGAAAATCAGAGCTCATTATCTCCAGTGATGATCCCCACTGTTTAAGTCTCCCCACGCACTGGGCATCAATGGAGACAGTGTTAAATTATGCAGCCTGGGCAAGACACAAGAAATCCATCATCTCTTAGCAACTTCCCATTCATAGGTAACACATAGTGACTGCCGACATAAAGTAATCTCAGAGCACTGCATGTAGAGACACAGACACATACATTCACACACACTAGCGTCTGCCCTTTTTTAATGGATGACTGGGCTTATTGCAGACACTCTCGGCTAGCTTCTGAGAAAGAGAGGTGATGTAAAGAGGAGTAGACAGTGGACAATATTTAAAATTCTACCTCAGTCACAGTATAATACTAAAATGAATCTTTAACATGTTCAATATACCCTTTTATCTCATATAGTTTTATTATTTATGCCTATAATGTTAAAGCCTATTTCCCTGCTGGATTTATTGATTATATCAATGAATGTTATGCAAAACTGTGAAGCATTCCTTATTTTTGCTTGGGCAGCTGTAGTCTAGTGGTTAGGGAGTTGGTTCCAGGATTGGAAGGTCATGGGTTTGAATCCCAAACCAGTTGGTCGATACCCTTGAGCAAGGTATCGTCCCCATCACTGTTCCCCGGGTGCCGAATGCAGGGGAAGTAATTCGTTGTCTTTCACTGTGTGCTGTGCCATGTTTCACCATGACAAATAGTCTTTTTCACTTTGCTTCATATGGCCAAGTGTTCTCATATCTGACTGCCAGTGCGGAACTATCCATGGTGCTGAATGCAGGGGTTACCCAAATAAATACTCTTTTTTCACTCTTTAAAAAAAACTGTTTGTACTTGGCTGTAATTCAGACATTGTAAATATTCTAGAGCTTCACTACACTTCGATCCATCCTCAGAAAAATGATGATCTCGAGGGAGCACAGTATTATACTATTTCCCTGAGCTCCAACAGCAATGCTTGTGTGCTTACCACAGTCGTAATAAACTTTTACATATTTATCCCTTAGAAATAAATATACTAATATATATATACTATTAATAATATACTAAGACTAATATACAGTCATATGCAACAGTTTTCACTGGTCAGATTACACATTACATTGATTTTCTAAGCAAAATGAAGTATACATTCTTTTAGAATTATAGAATTAAATAGAATTATTTTATATTTATTTGCTGACATCAACATGGAAGAAATTCGCAATAGTTTAGCACAGGACAGGTTTTATGTTTATTTCTTTTTTTTTTTCCTAAAATATGGAAACAAACATTAAAATGTGTTCTATGTATGGGCGTGTACTAAGTTGTGTGCTTAGCGTAACTTTTTGTAAAAAGTAAATGACCTTTGTTATGGCTGTCTGGCTTGTATTGTACCTCTTTCAATGAGCAGTATGAGCTGCAAA
The DNA here is from genome assembly GCA_017165825.1 of Hepsetus odoe. Lineage (NCBI taxonomy): Eukaryota > Metazoa > Chordata > Actinopteri > Characiformes > Hepsetidae > Hepsetus > Hepsetus odoe. Next base: position 11,849,502 of record CM029381.1, on the reverse strand, counting down.
ACATCTGAAACGTCAAAAACAATGAGTGAAGCTTGCTGTAGACTGAATAGGCAAGAATGTGTAAATGTTCTGTTTTTACAAAAACAATTCATTCATAGTAGAGCTTTCTCTCTGCAGATCATATAAACTGGGGAATAAAGGGATTTGTATTTTTTGGATCTTTAACAGTGTTTATGTACTACTACTCTGTGCTAAAAAAAGTGAAGGATGTTTGGTTTGGCTGTGATATAAGCCCTCTAATGTAAGAGGGACAAACCATTTTTTCAATGTGGAATATACAGGGCTTGGGTTTGGAGCTTGAAAAAACACTTCTGCTTGGTAAGTTAATTTCCTTGGCACAGAGCAGAGTGAATATAAATCCACACCACAGGCACACAACAATGATTGGATTATAGCGCAAGAATTTGATTGTCAGATTATGACAATACCTGTGATCATCACATCTATCATAGTAAATGTCATTTGTGCGCCACTGTTAACCTTGTATTGCATTTTAATGTCACCAAGGAGTCCCGGTTAGCTATTCTGCCAAGGCTTTCTCTTCTTTCACACACTTTTGCTTACTCCTTCCTCTTGCTATTCTCAATCCAAAGCCCTTAAGCCAACTCAAAACCCTATTCTTTAGAGACTTACTGTTTGGGTTAGCTCATGAATACTGATATCAGCTAGGCTGTATCAGGTATAAGACCACCTAAATAGAATTTTAATAACACTCGTGCATTTCTTTAAGGTTATTTGTTCCTAGATCTCTGGGTTTTGGGTTGGGGAGAATGACAATCTTTACGTTTGAAATATGTGTCGCCAGTAGTTGGGCTGATTACCATGCTACTCATGTTGTATTGCTCCCTCATTCACTTTTGTGTGAAAGAGACACTTCAGACCAGAGCCATAGGCTTGAAAAAGGCTTTGAAGCCATCAGTCTTGATGGTGGATTGCCATCGCTCTCCTACTAAACGGGTATTTTCCAATAGGTGTAAGTGATAGAAATTCAATTGTTATGGCAACAAACAACAAATCCATTAGACAAAAAACACAGGGCACTAGACCATGCTGCCTGAAAAGTTTTTCTTTCTTTCTTTCTTTCTTTCTTTCTTTCTTTCTTTCTTTCTCCCCAAAAAATGTGAATAATGCCAAACAATACACAATTTTCAAAAAACATTGTGATTTGTTGAAGGACGAAAAGATACTAACCCTTGTATCACCCATGTGAACATTTGACTCCTCTAGACTCCTGCAGCTCTACAGCAAGACAGTTCTAGACTGCTGCAGCTCTACAGCAAGACAGTTCTAGAATCCTGCAGCTCTACAGAAGGACTGTTCTAGAATCCTGCAGCTCTACAGAAGGACTGTTCTAGAATCCTGCAGCGCTACAGAAGGACTGTTCTAGAATCCTGCAGCTCTACAGCAGGACTGTTCTGGAATCCTGCAGCGCTACAGCATGGCAGTTTGGCAGTTCTAGAATCCTGCAGCACTACAGAAGGACTGTTCTAGAATCCCGCAGCTCTACAGCAGGACTGTTCTGGAATCCTGCAGTGCTACAGAAGGACTGCTCTAGAACCCTGCAGCTCTACAGCATGACAGTTCTAGAATCCTGCAGCTCTACAGCAGGACTGTTCTAGAACCCTGCAGCTCTACAGCAGGACCTGGAATCCTGCAGTGCTACAGAAGGACAATTCTAGAATCCTGCAGCTCTACAGCAGGACTGTTCTGGAATCCTGCAGTGCTACAGAAGGACAGTTCTAGAATCCTGCAGCTCTACAGCAGGACTGTTCTGGAATCCTGCAGTGCTACAGAAGGACAGTTCTAGAATCCTGCAGCACTACAGCAGGACTGATGAAGCCACATTACTACATTTGAGCCAAAACAGTGCATCTGAGCCCAAGGAATGATTTTTTTCAGGGTAGTATTTCCTTCAAACATTTTAGGCAAAGGCTGATAAAGCAGAAGATGCATGTGTTGATGGCATCTGCCATGCCTGACAAAACTGTTTTTATCAGACTAACCTTTTGTTCCAGTTCTGTTAGTCCCTTTAATTAAATGTTTACACAGTGACAAGGGTGCCTAATGAATTTATACACAATGAAGGAGCAACTGTTATGTTGTTAACTGTTAACTGCAATGTAGATGCAACATTTCTGGTATGAGAACACTGCTTTTTTCATTCATATGGCTGATGTTTTTAAGTGCAATGCATCAGGTCTGTATGAAGAGTAAGAGGAATTCTGTGTGTTCACTGGCTCAGTATGTGTTCTGTGATCTAAGTAGCAATGTGTTCTGTGAAAAAAAAACAAAACATGTCATAAGGCAGAGGCTCTATTACACCATAAACTGCAAAATTCAAACACTTTTTCCACACTGTTCATACAGTGTAAGTTTATCTCAACAGGCACCTCAGAAGCAATAGATTAACAAAAAACAATTTCATCCATTGTTTTCCTGATCCTGGCTTGTAGCTGATCAGTCTACAGAAAGATTTCTTTATTATTTCTTTTTAGTTTTGAACTGGACCTGTAAGGCCTATCCTAACAAGAGGTGGAAGCTTAACAAGTTGCTTTCTTCAAAAATGAACAAAAGTACAGACAACATGAAATGTTGAGGAATTGTGTTCTTTATAACAGGTAACTGTCAGTCAGTCAGTCAGTCATTTTCTGGGCCTCTTGTCCTAATAAGGGTTGCGGGGGGTGGGGGGGGTGGAGGAGTGCTGGAGTCCATCCCAGCTCACACAGGGTGAAGGACGGGGAAACAGGTAACAGTATATTATAAAAACCTCAAAAGTAAATCCACTTGAAATTACTGGACATCTGAAACACATCTGAAACAAAAATATGTGTGAAAAATTAGACATGTATATAACTGATGCGTAAAGGCTCTGATTATCTTGTTAGCTACATTACCCCTGTGCCTTCATTGCACAACTATTAAATTAAGTGAGGGGTAAATTGTATACATTTGATTTATTGCTAAACCAACCCTTTGAATGATGCCAAAGAAGATCTTTTTGATTTTCTGAAGAACCTTTCAGCGGATGGTTTAAACCAATGGCAATTTTATACTCAGTCTTTAGGGGAGGCCTCTTAAAAATACATATTCTATGTATAACATGTATGGTTAAAATTACATAAAAAAGTAAGTTCTCATCTGGAAATTCCCAGTTGCATCCTTATTTTATGGTAATTCACATCAGTTATACATGCTGCCTATAACCACAACAGAATCACTTTTATTTTTAAGATTTTTTGAATGTCTGTGTTTTTCTGTTTTTTCTGTGTTTTTTTATTGCACAGCATGTAGACCAATGCTTATTTGGCTGCTACATATACATTTACATTTGCGACTTATCCAGAGCAACTTCCATGTCCTAATTATAGGGACTGTCCCCTGCATGGTCATTGCTGCTATGGTCATTGGTCATCAGAAATGGTCTTCTACTTTCTGGCTACTTTAATGCCATGCTGATTGAATGAAACTGTATATTTATTGAATTTTTACATCATATTTTCTTTGAGCAGCTCAGTTCAAAGTCCCTCTCCAAGCCATGCCATCTGGCTATGAGCTTTACATAACTGGCTGGACACACACATACACACACACACACACACCGAAACACAGGCACGTTCAGAGATGTGTAGAACACACACACACACACACACACACACACAGCCCTAGCCCTAATGTAGGCCAGCCTTTTCCATGTCTGTAGTGAAAAGGATTAAAGCTGGAGCTAGACTCTTAATATCTGCAGCTCTTTCCTGGGGGCAACCAGGCCTATATCAGTACAAACACACACACACACACACACACACACACACACACACATGCAGACACACAGACACACACACAGACAGACACACACACACACACACACACACACACACACAGCAATAACGGGTTGCCAAGTGTGGAGCTCAGGTCTACCGGTTCCTGCATCAATTGCCTTCATTTGACATATTCTCCTGTTATCAGTCACCACTACTGGATGACATCTGTCTGCTAGCTGGCCAATTGGATGTTTACTTACTTGTCAGGTGTGATTACCTAACCTTTCTGCAGATATAAGAGTTATTTATGCTGAAGCTGACTCCTCAGCGAGGCCTGATGAGAACAAGGTAGGACACATTTTTTATGCCACACACCATCCATGGTTATGCCACACTGTGTTATTGAAATAGTTATGAAAAGTGCTGCTTTTACCGAGACCTATGAGTCACTCAGACTGGCAGTTTTTCTCTAGCGGAGAATTACACTAGAGGAAGCATTTGCCTTCTTAACCAGTTTTATAGCTAACGGCCTGAGTGGCATAATGTGGAAATTCTGAGCATGAAAACTGTGATCAGCAAGCTGTGAAGCAGCCATACAGCCAATCCTCAGCATGATATAAACAGAGGTAAAAATGAAGATTTGTAAAAGTATAGTGCATACACAGCTCACATTGTGTGTGTTAGGTCTCTGCAGCAGGTTTGTGGTAATGGTAGAGAAGCCAAATCAATACAATAGAGTCAGCGTTCATGGTATTGATTATTTAACTATAGCTCTCAACAGATACACGCAGGAGCAGCCAGTGTATCGCATTCTAAAGAGATTTAGCTGTAACACTCTGTGTAAAATTAATGAGCCTCTCCTCTTACGCCCAGTCCCCAGTCAAACGGAGTGATCCAATATATTTGAAATGTCATAAGCTGCATCTTTGTGCAGAGGTTACCGTAAATAACAGTATCCGTGTTGTAAGAGCCGACCACCTGGGCCTTTGGGAGTGTGCAAAGCCACAGAAAGTGCCTTTCCTCCAATGGCCTATATCATCTGCCTTCTGCACAGATGCTGAAGGCCGCTAAATACACTGAGATCACTCACCACTACAGTTGAGTAATTACAGTAAAAATGCACAATCATGTCACTTGTTTTTTATTTAGCATTTCTCATATTCCATAGTAAAACATTCAACTGACTTGGCAAGGCTCTTCCCACAGATGTATTCTTCTGTAGTTGCTATTAGACACACCTTATAGAACGGTCGCAAATATCTGAACACACAAATGCAAATCCAAAAGTATTTAATCAAAAATGTGCTTCTCATCAGACTGATTGCTAATGTTCTGACTTTTGCCAATGTTCTGAGCATTGACAGGGTTCGAATTCAAGATGCCAGGGTCACAGGGAACAGAGTATATGAAGCAAAGTGTTGAGTGTTGTATTAAAGTATGAAAAAAAATGAGGAAAAAATGCTTATCAGATCTGGAAACTGTTTGTCAGTTGTCCTAATATTCTGTAGAGTGCCTGTGACTGAAAGACCAACATCATTAAAACCAAACTAAGTGCAACAATGGGATAGAAACAGAGAAACTTGAGTGACACAGGCTCTATAAAGGATTTCTTTATGTTATAAGTTGGGAGCAACATTATCCTTGTGACTGATGAGAGGAAAATGACCCATGATCAGGACTGCCCAGTGAAAAGAGGAGAATGTTCACTGAATACACAACCCACTTTGGAAGGTTATTCCAAGGACATGCTTTGCATATATGTATGGTGAGCGAGAGCAAGATCAGCCTACTTAGAATTAAACCACAGATTATTTAGGTTCTCTGGGGCTTTAGTGAAAAATGTAGATGTTCAGGAAGCACTAATGATACCTGGGACATACTCAGAATGATATATTGTCAATGTAGTGTAGGAATTCAATAAATTAATTTTTGGTTATGATGAAATAAATAGGTAGCTTGTCTGAATAGATTTTGGACAAGCAGAAATATAGCACAATTTAGTGATCTGCTCAATCAGAACTGGGTTTAACGCATTTATCAATATGGGTTTAGTGTATGTTTACAAAGGTGAGATATCAAAATTTACAAAGACCCAAGACCCAAGCTAGCATGTAATATTACAAAAGAATGCAAAATAATAATATAACATCAGTTATGGTTCTACTTCTAAAAAACCCCAGTGCAGCTCAGCTGTCTGCAGGAATTAAGTGAATGTCCAGTTAGTGCTTTAGGTTGGATTAAGAGGCAGTGTGGTTTGAGCTTTTTCTCAGAGGGTACTCCAGCAAACAGTGCATGAGGTGATCTTAGAGAGAGACAGAAAAAAAAAAAAAACCTGATGCACAGCTGTGTTTACCAAACACACCTCATCAAACCCTACAGCATACAGACTGACACCTTTTTCTAACATCTGCCTGCGTGGATTTCGAGCAAGAGGTTTTGACTTAAACAGAATGTGTTGAAAGTATTCAATGGAGACCACATTTGTGTTAATATGACATACTATACAGTACTATTTTTATTAGATACAAATAGCCAAAACCAGCTATTTAATCAGTATTATTTAGGTATGAAACTCTCCAATATTAAGGTTTAATGATGTTAAAAACTTTCTTCTCATTTGATGTCATTTTAATTGGGATTTCTTTGATAGCTTTCCACAAAACTGGTCCATTAGATAGGGTTGTAATAAACTGCTTAACAAAACAAATGATAATGGGAGATTATGTGTCCCAAAATGTCATGAGATTTAATTAAATTTACAAACTTTCAGTTCAGCCTCGCTGAACTTGTTTCTAAAAAACTCTCAGTGCATAATTTATGATCGTACCCCTTAAATACCCATATTGCATTTTTATTGTGGTTTTTACCAAACATCGCACAGTTTAGTGACTTAAACTAATGAACATGTTCACTGATTTGCAGATAATTGTACATGTCCACACAAATACACACATACACTAATGATTTTAGCTAGTCTCACTTATGCTCTAATATCTGCTTCACTTTCACAGCTAGGACAAAAATCTTGTGTCCACCAATGTGTAAGTGCCTTTTAAAGGGTAATTTGCCTTTTAAAGTGTTGTTCTCATGACAACCAAGCAATTGTAAGCAATTACAAATATGTAGCCGACTGATTTGTTTCTTTTCATCTGTTTTTAAAGAGTTATTTCAAAGCTTTCCTCATGAGCTGGGGTGGCGACAACAGTAAAATGGCAACAAGGTTTCTTGGGTAGTAAAGTAAACTGACAGTGCCACAAAGGACAAATCATGAGTGTTTTAATTTTCCATTTCTGACATATTCACTGTGCAGTAAAAGGTTTCAAGCAGTGCCTTATTTATTATTATTTAGTTATTTAGTTTCCTACATTGTACATCGTCAACATCATAACTGGTCAAAATGTTCTACAAGTGTATGAAGAATAGCAACGGTTTAATATCCAGTTTCAATGTGATCAGTGATGTGTTAATTTCACAACTGATGCAACTGATTCAGAAGAGAATATTCACAAAGGAAACAATTCCTGACATTATCATTATGATTGGTTGTTTTATCAGCAACATGAAGCACTATAGGCAGATGAAAACAAACTGTGGGTGGAAAAAGCACAAGCTAAAGTTGTACCCCTAAGAGTGTCCAACAGGGTGATTCTAATAAGGTCTTTTTTATTGATTTTAAAGACAGTGCTGCTGTGCCTAATGCACTAGTGCAACAAACACTAACATGGCTCAGCCATATCAGTATCACTGCTGTGCTACTGCAGTAATGCAGCAATGGTCCACCAATCAAATAATATCTGATTTTGGTCCTGTTGTGTCCTTGTTCCTTTGCTGGATATGGTGGAGTGGGACTGATAACCTGTGCAGCAACACATACATTTCATTAACTGTTTACTGAAAACATACACCTATTAATAGGCACTCTTCCTGTAGAGGATGCAGCAAAACAGTAATGAGTACAACTCTCAGCTTGAGCTGTGTCTGACTTTGGCTGAAACATCCTCACATAACAGCATAACCAGAGTTATATAGCAAAGTTTTTATTTTAGCCAAAGTCAATATTTTGATCGGCTTTCAGCTACAACAAAAAAATACATGCAATATACAAAATACAAATACATACAAAATACATACAAAAAATTCTCTTCCATTATAGTTTGAAAAATCTTGTTATAGCCCCCTAAAGTTATAAATGTGTTTAAACATAAGGTAACTTGATAGAATCTAATTCGTTTTAATGATGTACAATGCTGTGCAAAAGTTGTAGGCAGGTGTGAAAAATTGCTGTAAGCAAAGAATGCTTTCAGAAATGGAAGTGTTAATCATTTATTTTCATCAATCAACAAAATGCAGTGAATGAACAAAAGAGAAATCTAAATCAAATCAATATTTGGTGTTACTACCTTTTGCCTTCAAACCAGCATCAGTTCTTCTAGGTACACTTGCACAAAGTCAGGGATTTTGTAGGATTATTGTCGGTGTATGATCAACCAATTTTACCAAACAGGTGCTGATGATCATCAATGTCAATCATTTATTTTCATCAATCAACAAACTGCAGTGAATGAACAAAAGAGGAGAAATCTAAATCAAATCAATATTTTGTGTGACCACTCTTTGCCTTCAAAACAGGTAGGTACACTTGCACACAGTTTTTAGTAACTGTAGTAGTAATAGTAGTAGTAGAAGTAGTAGCAGTAGTAGTAGTAATAGTAGTAGAAGTAGTAGCAGTAGTAGTAGTAATAGTAGTAGTAATAGTAGTAGTAGTAGTAGCAGTAGTAGTGATAGTAGTAGTAGTAGTAGTAATAGTAGTAGTAGTAGTAGCAGCAGCAATAGAATCTTTAGTAGTAGCAGCAGCAATAGAATCTGTAGTAGTATCAGTGGTAGTAGTAGTAGCAGTAATAGTAGTAGTAGTAGTATCAGTAGTAGTAGTAGTATCATTAGTAGTAGTAGTAGTAATAGTAGTAGTAATAGTAGTAGTAGTAGTATCAGTAGTAGTAGTATCAGTAGTAGTAGTAGTATCAGTAGTAGTAGTAGTAATAGTAGTAGTAATAGTAGTAGTAGTAGTAGTAGCAGCAATAGAATCTAGTAGTATCAGTAGTAGTAGTAGTAGTAGTAGTAGTAATAGTAGTAGTAGTAGTAGTAGCAGCAGCAATAGAATCTGTAGTAGTAGCAGCAGCAATATAATCTGTAGTAGTATCAGTGGTAGTACTAGTAGCAGTAATAGTAGTAGTAGTAGTAGTAATAGTAGTAGTAGTATCAGTAGTAGTAGTAGTATCAGTAGTAGTAGTAGTAATAGTAGTAGTAGTAGTAATAGTAGTAGTAGTAGTAGTATCAGTAGTAGTAGTAGTATCAGTTGTAGTAGTAGTAATAGTAGTAGTAATAGTAGTAGTAGAAGTAATAGTAGTAGTAGTATCAGTAGTAGTAGTAGTAGTAATAGTAGTAGTAGTAGTAGTATTAGTAGTAATAGTAATAGTAGTAGTAGTAGAAGTAATAGTAGTAGTATCAGTAGTAGTAGTAGTAGTAGTAGTAGTAGTAGTAGCAGCAGCAATAGAATCTGTAGTAGTATCAGTAGTAGTAGTAGTATCAGTAGTAGTAGTAGTATCAGTAGTAATAGTAGTAGTAGTAGTAGTAGTAGCAGCAGCAATAGAATCTGTACTAGTATCAGTGGTAGTAGTAGTATCAGTAGTAGTAGTAGTAATAGTAGTAGTAGTAGTAGTAGTAGTAGCAGCAGCAATAGAATCTGTACTAGTATCAGTGGTAGTAGTAGTAGCAGTAATAGTAATCACAGTGATAGTATTAGGGTACTTGTAACAGTAGAAGTAGTGATACTGGTAGCAATACTATCAAAGTTTGCCCAGTTGCAGCATTAAAAAAAGATACTTTATATATCAGTATAAAAGAAGGAACTAACAAACCATTTTTTTGCACAGCTCTAATTTACAACATAATCTGGAATTCCTCAAAGCATCATTAGCAACAGCTTCACATTCAACTTTGTTGATCAACTAGGAAGCAAGAACTTCTCAGCACAAGTGTAATTTTCACTTTCAAAGCTGAAAATAGCCCTGCAGAAGTTTTCTGCCTGAGACACTCGCGACATTAGTGAAGGGGAGATAACCCAATGTCACGAACCCAATAGCACGGAATTAATGCTTTCAGTGTCTGCGTTATCTCACCGACTCACAGACAGGAGACATTTTTAATAAGCACTTTTTTGCTTTTGTCTGAGAAACCTGTCCAGTCGACAGATTTGCTCCCGGTGCCCCACAAAAAGGCAGCGATGGAGAAGCGTGCTGGAGATAAAGGTGAGCATAACATCAGAAAAAAACAGCACTTTGAAGTGAGTTGCACCTCAAGGGGGGAAATATCAGTTCAGCTTGGTAACTCAGCAGCCTCAACCCCAACCCCCCCATCCCTCCCCTCTGCTGGGCCTCTGTTTATCTGCCATGTCCTTACCCTTATCTGCATCACACTGCTGTGGGTCATTGGGCATCAGAGGACTAATCTATCCTCCTGACAATCAGCCATGGAGGTGTCAAACTGCTCTGCTGTGCTACAGACAGAGCTACAGCTGCTGAGGCAAAGATTCAGCCAATATCATCAGGAGATTGTGAATTCGATCCCCGCTGATGCCACAGACATCCATGTGGCATCTGTGAGAACAGAATTCCCTTTATTCTCTGGGTAAGTAAGTATGACCCTCCTTCTCACCCATCACTCATCATGGTGCTAGCCAGCATGTGCATCTGTTGGTTTATGTAACAGAATTGGTATGGACACATGATCTGGAAAAATCTTCTCCATCTCTCATTACCACATGTTGAGCTAACATTAGTACTTTGGGAACACATCACTTACAATCAACAATCAACTTTTTTAAAGCTATAACATAATGGTGAAGCTCTGTGTGTAGCATTTTTAACTCTAATCTCCACATCACTAATGATGCAATGTTCACTTTTATTATTTTATGCATAATGTCCATTGGAAATGGCAGGTGTTTTTCATGTTTTTTAAAGTGTGCACCATTGCTATTTTCATAATTTTTACATTTATACTTTTATACATTTTTACTAATGATTCTATGCAAAGATTCTATCTAATCTTTTGTGTCATCTAGCATCCAAATATCCCATTAACAAAGTATGACTTTGCATCCTGTTACAGAGAAATTAATTATTAAAAGAGGAAAAAATGGCCAACTTTTTGAGATCACAATGCTGGACCAGCCCAAAATTATTTATGTTTGTCATCAGGTGAAAGTGAAAGTGACTATTCACTTACATTTACATTTACGGCATTTAGCAGACGCTCTTATCCAGAGCGACTTCCATGTCCTAATTACAGGGACAGTCCCCCTGGAGCAACTCAGGGTTAAGGGTCTTGCTCAGGGACCCAGTGGTGGTAGTGCTTGAGGTGGGATTTGAACCTAGGACCTCTTGCACCATAGGTCCATAGGCAAGTATCCTACCACTAGACCACCACCCATATTCATGTCATTGCGAAGTCACAGCACAGCACACAGTGAACCACAACGAAACTGGACCTCTGCATTTAACCCATGCAGCAGTTATGAAAGCACCCAGGGAGCAGTGATAGGGACGGTACCTTGCTCAAAGGTACCTCAGGGCAACCTACCGTTAAGGGGTTTGAACCCACAATCTTCCGATCCTTTAGCCTACTCCCTAACCACCAGGCCACCTCTGCAAAAGTGTTCTCATTACAGCACTATGTCACTGGATGTTATCGTCACAAAAGGGCAGAGCATGGATACCTCTGCTGTGTTTCCTTTAAATAAACCTCCACACATCTGTAATGAACTTAACAGAACAAAAAAAAACTAACTGGACATTGCATCTGATTGTGATTTGGGCCCACACAAAGGGAAGGTTTACAGGAAAGTAGTGAGACCAGCTATGCTACACGGGTTGGAGATGGTGACACTGACAAAAAGACAGGAGGCGGAGCTGGAGGTGTCAGAGTTAAAGATGCTGAGATTTTCGTTTGGTGTGATGAGGATGAACAGGATTAGAAATGAGTATATTAGAGGGACAGCTCAGGTTAAATGTTTTGGAGACAAAGTTAGAGAAGCAAGGTTGCATTGGTTTGGACATGACCAGAGGAGAGATGAGGATTATATTGGGAGAAGAATGTTGAAGATGGAGCTGCCAGGAAAGATGAAAAGAGGAAGACTAAAGAGGAGGTTAATGGACCTGGTGAGAGAGGATGTGCAGGTGGTCAGTTTGAAGGAGGAAGATGCAGAGGACAGGAAGCAATGGAAACGGATTTGCTATGATTTGCAGCCAAAAGAAGAAGAAGAAGAAGATTAATTGGGAGGCACTATATGTGTACACTGCCCTGTGTGAGCAGCTGACCACAAGGTAGTGTTGGTTAATGAGATGGGATTATTTTATTGTCAGTATTAATGCTGAGAAAAGTATTACTCATCAGGAACATATTCCACACACACATTCAAATACATTTCTACTAGGCATGAAACGCATGGGTTGTGCCTAATCCTCTTCTGATAATAAAATCTATCTGACATTTCACAAACGTTATTACAGATAATACCATGATGGATCTGTAAAAAAAAAAAAAACTGTTTGTGAATACGTTACTAAGGTGCTATCAGTTCTAGAGCTTTGTGAGATATATTGTGTCTTTGTGTCAGAAGTATGAGCGAATACCCGCTGTGTACAAAAACTTAGCAATTAGCAACACACTGTGCTTTGCCTCCCTCAGTACCTTACCCCATAGCGTCTCACAACAGGAGCCCACCACCTCATAGCCACAGTGCCTTTCACCCGTATCATGAAGATACAACATCCAAAGTAAACTTTTAGTGCAGTTTCAATGTTCAGTGTTACACTCCTGAAAAATAACTCTACTAGACTTGGTGTATAGACTTAGGTGTAAGGTTCTTGGAAAAGTATTTGGTTAGTTTAACACTCTGTTCATGTGAAAGTTCTTTAAATATGAGGTTCATGAATACACAGCTTGTTTCTACAATTGATTAAGAAGCACCTTTTCAAAGTTCTTTAGGGAAACAAAAGAGGTTCTTCTATGGTGGGGAGCTACTGAGGTTTTGGAAAGCTGGGGATCAGCAGTTGTGCAGACTCCCTTCACAAATACTTCAACTGGAACTGGAAAATAAGATGAGTTGAATCAGGTTGTTTTGAGCATGGAAATCACCAAACCCTGCTGGACTTTGGTTCATAAGACTGAAAGTGAAAAAAGTGAAAGTGACTATTTTTGATATTGTGAAACACAGCCCAGCACACAGTGAGACACAGCAAAATTCTACCTCTGCTTTTAACCCATACAGATTGTGCAGCAGGGGGCAGCTATTTAAAGTGCCTGGAGAGCAGTGATGGGACGGTACCTTGCTCAAGGGTAACTCAGGGCAACCTACTGGTCTTCAAACCCATGACATTCCAATCCTGGGGTCTAGTCCCTAAACACTAGGCCACTACTGTCCTGGTGTTAGATTGTTATTTATCTCTTTTCTATGGCATCACTCCCTTGATACCTTAATTTTCTTAGAGTGCAGTATGACTTTCAATTCCTCTGAGGTCCAGGCAAACTTCCATATAGGTTTGTTTCTCAGCACAGCTATCATTACATCAGAGTTTAACAACACCTACCAGAAACAGAAATGGATCCTTACATAAGGATTATTACATTATTACAATGAGCTCTGAGGCCAAACATGCTGGCGGAAGTTTTATGAAACCCATAAAACTGGTGCTATTTTTTATGTACAATTACAATCAATATTTTGCAATGGTGGTATTATTTCTCATCAGCAATAATTCTGTTAGATCCGTGGCGTATTTGTTTTCATATGTCGCCTCTCCGATCTCTGGACCCTATTTCCATTATCTGTGTTTCTCTGGAGGGGACTCTTTTGCTGGCAAAACTAAATGAATGCAATCTGTCATTATCAACAGAGGCTAAGATTTTTTTTTTTCTTCAGGGTTGCAGAGAAATATGTTGGTATATTACAAAGGGATACTCAATAGATGTTGCTTAACTCTCCACCTAATACAGCAGGCCATTCAGGGGCACAGGCTCAATCAGTGGATTTCATCAGTATTCTGGTGAAAACACAGCCCAAACAGTCAACACAGAAAGACTCTTTTAAACTGAGTCTCATTATTGCTCTGTGCTGCCTCCATCATGTATTAGACGAAAGGAGAGGAGCGTGGGGAACATTTTTACTTGCAGTATCACAATGAGTTTTTTAAGGCTTCTGCTTCAGATACCATCCAAAGATGAAAGATGGATCTATCTTCTATACTTCACATGGAGAACACTTTAATTAGTTCATTCTGACAGTGTCCTCCATTCTATTCTATTCTGTTCTATTCTATTATTAACAATTTCATTCGATTCAAGTTGTTTCATACACTTCTCATTGATTTTAAGTGGCTAAGAAACCACGAAAACTGTAAACAGACCTTAAACAACTACAGCGCTATATTATAGTCTCTTTCTATAATTATCTATATTTTCTACACATCTTTGGTATTCAATGGGATGGTATTTTATAGCAATTTTATTTCTTTAATATAGTAATCCTTGCGTAGTGTCCTCCATTTTTATTATGCCGAATTGGCCTTTTCCTGGACTGAAAGGCGGAATATCCATCAGCTATAATAAAGGATAAACAGGCTGCCTTTGTGCTGGGCAGACAAAAACCAGCCACCCATCATCTTGCATGCTTTTCTTACCAACTTTGAGCAAAACATCAGTTTTTAATTGAGGGGTATTTTGTGTTGATGTTTCCAGCTATTGATGGTATTCAGTTCTCAGGCATATTCATGTCTAATTTGGGGTTTTCTGCATAACCCATTATCCCTCCAGAACTAATAAAGCTACAGTTAGTGCAGTAGTTTCTGTGTTAATGTCCATTTGTGCTCAAAAACACCATGTTTTGGTCTCTGTCTTGAAATACAATGTTAGCCTAACGCAGACGTTTGGCCAAACCACAGGCCTACCAACCTCATGCCAGACTTTTCCTTTTTGGAAAACAACCTTAAAGACTGAAACATTTCAATGACACTTTGTTTTTATAGTTTTCCATTTTTTAAAACCCACATCAAGAGACTTGTTTTGCTAATAGCAACTGAGACGAACTGCGCATGCGCCGCTTGTAAACCGTGGTTGTGAAGCTGCAGGCACAAAATCCTAGTTTGTGACTGCATGACCAGGGTGGCCCACGTTGGAAATTAACATTTGAACACGTTACAACCTAAACTGGTAAGTTTTCTTTGCCTAAAGTGAGTACAAATTTGCAGGATCCATGGGAACCTCGTGTAGGCCGGTCTAACAAAGCTCTTTAAAACTTCCTGTCACTTTCAGTAAGTTGAAAGAGGAGATTAAAGCGAGAGGAGGATGCTGGCGGCAGTAAAGCAGTGTGTCCGGGCGGGACAGCGCAGGAAGCGCCGCAGTTTCTTTACCGTTTAAATGGCGGGGTGACGCCGCGAGGCCACGCCCCCTCTCGCTGTTGCTTCGGGATGAAAACAGGACACAATGTGCGCGCTGTTTCTGCCGCTGCGCGCTGAGGACGCTGCCCGGCGCGCCGACAGCTGCGTGTTCGCCGCGTGCGCCAGTGTGTGCTGTCAAAGTGCCCTCTAGGGAGAGGCACTGCGGACTAAAAGTTCTCTACGCGGCTGAAAGTCCATGGCTCGGGTCTGAGAGAAAGACCAGCGTCCGAAGAGGTAGGACACCCAGAAACACGTGTGCGTAATTTCGATTCATTTACAACCAGGTTTTCAGCCGCGCAGGGTCGGATGGTGAAGGCAGCGAACGGCAACGCGCTCAGCTGCAGTCTGTCAGTCCGGACAACGGCTGCTGCTCCGCTCCTCAACTCTGGACCCGCTTTTAACTCGCGGAGTTTCTGCTCGCTGCTGTGTTTACATCCTTCACATGGGACCCTCTGTTCACACACACCGACCCTCCAGCTCTGATCAGTGCTCTTCTCTTCTTTCTGGCCTCTCTTTACATACTGTCCTACGCGAACGTCCAAAGTTCTGTGGGATGTCCTTAGTTGTGTTGGTTGTTCACAGTTTCTGGGAGGTGTCCATAATTGTGTGAGATGCTCACAGTTCTGTGAGATATCCCCAGTGTGTGAGATATCCATAGCTCTATGAGATGTCTGTAGTCTGTCAGATGTTCTTAGTTCTGTGAGATCCAGAGCTCTGTAGAGATGTTCGTAGTTCTGTGAGATGTCCAGAGTTCTGTGAGATGTCCAGAGTTCTGTGAGATGTCCATAGTTCTGTGAGATGTCCAGAGTTCTGTGAGATGTCCAGAGTTCTGTGAGATGTCCATAGTTCTGTGAGATGTCCATAGCTCTGTGAGATGTCCAGAGTTCTGTGCGATGTCCATAGTTCTGTGAGATGTCCATAGTTCTGTGAGATGTCCATAGCTCTGTGAGATGTCCATGGTTCTGTGAGATGTCCATAGTTCTGTGAGATGTCCAGAGTTCTGTGAGATGTCCAGAGTTCTGTGAGATGTCCAGAGTTCTGTGAGATGTCCAGAGCTCTGTGAGATGTCCAGAGTTCTGTGAGATGTCCATAGTTCTGTGATACGTCCAGAGCTCTGCGAGATGTCCATAGTTCTGTGATACGTCCAGAGCTCTGTGAGATGTCCATAGTCCTGTGATACGTCCAGAGCTCTGTGAGAGATGTCCATAGCTTTGAAATAGGGTGACATTCCTGTGAGATGTCCATGGCTCAATGTGAAATGTCAACAGCTTCCTACAGATAACCATGCACATGACTCAGAAAGATGTACCTGGGTTTGTGAGATGTCCATGTCTCTGTGAGATGTGTGGTGTTTCCTTAGACATCCATCTGTGAGATGGATGTTGCAATGTGAGACATCCACAGCTCTAAGAGATGATTTTGGATCTGTGAGATACCCATGGCTCTGTGAGATGTCAGTGGTTCTTTTTGTCCATCGTAATTAACCTAAACCTAAACCAGTTAAACCGTCTGTGCGAGCAGGATGAGCAGTGTGCAGTTTGTTAGCTACTGAAACAGTTACAGTTGATTGTAATTAGGCTGCTTAGCAGGACGGTTTAAACCAGTCAAATGCACACTTTGTGCAAATAGCCTGCTTGTTTACATTGAGAACTTGAAGCTAGCGAAAGTCGATCTTGGTGGTCTGCTCAGACATCTCTGTAAGCTTTACTAATGGCTTTACTGGGCCTGAGTGACCTGGTCATTTATCACTGGCATTTAGTCATCCATCATCCCAGAAGCCCTTTCCGTGGGAGGCGTTTCTGAAGGGTGAGTGAGACTGCAGCCTTTGCCAGCTGTCCTCTGGACCTCGCACAGTGGCTGAAGTGTTTACTAAGTGTTTACATGCTGATGCTTTTACATTTTTTAGTGGGAATCTGTGTTATCTCACCAGGCTGACATAGCTTCCTTTCTCAGTAACACAACTCTGTTTGCTCCAGGACATGCTGATGGGCATTTTCTGATGAAGCAGAGACTTTGAGGAGTTGGGTTTAGGAGATTAGAGAATGAATAGACGATGCTAATCCACTGCATAAAGCGGTAGATTAGTGTCACTCCTTAAGCTCTAAAAACAATATAGCCTCAGCAAGTCAGTCCAATGCATGAGAAAAAGGAACAGGTCATATCCTAGACTTTTTTGGATTGGTTGGACATGGAACTGTTACAATTACTACAATTGTAATTGTAAATTGTAAATTGTAAATTGGGGCAGCGGTGGCCTAGTGGTCAGGGAGTTGGCCCAGCATCGGAAGATTGTGGGTTAGATTCCCTCACAAATAGGTTGCCCTGAGGTACCCCTGAGCAAGGTACCGTCCCCGTCACTGCTCCCCGGGCGCTTTCAATAGCTGCCCACTGCTGCACGGTGTTTGTGTGCATGGGTTAAAAGCAGAGGTCCAATTTCATTGTGGTTCATGATGTGCAGTGCTGTGACCTCGCAATGACAAGGGTTGTCACTTTCAAATAAACGTAATTAGTTAATAGATGAAAAATCACAGATTTGAATAGAAGTTCTCAATTTATTGGGAATGGCAATCCACTGGAGCACAGCAATTAGAAGTCTTTTTTTTCTCTCTTAACAATTAAGTATTTTGGAATCTTTAAAAGTTAAGGTTTGTTAATGTTTAATGCTGTTTTTGTTCATTGGCCTTTTTAGAAAATATGTTCTCAATGAAAAGTCAAAATAGTACAAATATTCATTAATTATAAATACAGTAAATATTGACAATATTGTATCTGGACATTGTTTTGGGATCTTGGGAGTCCATGTAATGGCTTAAGTTAACAATAGTGGTTAGAGCTCAAGTCAGAAGCTTGCTCCCCTCCCAGCTCTTCATGTCGGTGCAAACCATATGCAAGCTGTCGCTGCAGCCTCACCTGTTAAGCTCCCATTACCACCCCATTAACACGACAGCTTACGACAAATTACCGTGCATGTAGGTGACATGTTCGCAGGCCTCTGCATCAGAGCAGGAATATGATGATGGTATGGTAAAAGCGCAGCCCCAGCAGCCCAGGGTCTGACAGATGCAGCCAGCAATTCCCTAAGAACTGCAGATTATGGGGATTAAGAGATATAGACTTTGTGCAATATCCTTAATGCATCAGCAGCAGCAGATAGAGGTCGAATAACCACACAATGTAGTGTCAATCTAGTGCAAGACACTAGTAACCTGCTGTTTGCCTCTTCTGTTCCAATTGGCCTCCTTGTCCATGTCCTATCGTGTGATATGCTTTCACCGAATGACCCATTTAACTGACTCTATTAAACCTGTTCTATTTAAAAATACTACCATGTGGTCCAAGGGAGTGCCACACATCTAATAATGCAGCGTTTTAGTATTCTTAGTCATTGAAGGTTTCTGAAATATAGGTCATATGCATGCTCTTATAGTATATGTACATGCATGGAAACTAAGCTACAAAAATTGCAAATAGGATTCTGTTTCTTTTTCATGAAAAACGTATTTAGATATATTCACCTATTCAACAGTTTAGCCCTCCCTATTTGGGTAAAAGGCATAAGGAGTCTTTCGAATGTAGCACTATACAATCCAGGTGAGTAAATCAAAACAGTGGTCGCAGTTAAAGACACAGATACAGAAACCTGCATAATTCTAGGGATAAGGGATAGGGATAAAGAGGATATTAAAAACGTTATGTAAAATGAATTTTTTTTTATTATTGCATAAACCCACACAAACATAACTGGACCTTTGTGGGATGTAGGATAGGACAGTGGCCCTTGTGAATTTCAAGATCAGTGAAAACTAATCATCATGCGGTAAGTCAGTTTGAGCATCAAATTAGGTTTTTTTTTGTTTTTTTTTTCCATTTAATTCATTATATGTTCAGAAATACCTCCAGCAGAACAGGACTGAGCTGAATCAGTAGAGCTTTTCTGACAGTTTGGCTATATTTTGGTACCAACCATAATAACTGTCCATTTTTTGGGTATTTTTTTTCCTTAGGCCTAGTGGTTAGGGCGTTAGCCGCATGATCGGAGGATCAGGGGTTCGAACCCCTTCCCAATTGGTTGCCCTGAGGTACCCTTGAGCAAGGTGCCGTCCCTGTCACTGCTCCCCGGGCTCTTTCATAGCTGCCCACTGCTGCATGGTGTTTGAGTGTGCATGGGTTAAATGCAGAGGTCCAATTTCATTGTGGTTCACTGTCTGCTGTGCATTGACCTCGTAATGACAAGGGTTTTCACTTTCACTTTTTATTTTAGCTAGTTAAAACGGTTTTGTATGGGTCTATCATTTTGCTGTTGGTAGTTCACAGTAGTTCATAAACCCATGCAGGATTCAGGTTCAGCATTGCTCTGGAAAAAACATTGATATATTAATTGTTAAATAGTTCAGAATCGGAATGATTTATTATTTATTTTTTAAACCTTTATTTAACCTTTGTTTTTCATTTAATCTTTGATCTCATTTAAATGTCATTGAAGGTAGTGATGATAATTACACAGATATTTTATGTAAAGTTCTTCAACAGTATGGCTTCTGCATTGGTAAGCAGGGAAGAAAAAAGCATGCAGAGTACTCATAATGAAATTACGCCATATAATTTGATCCAAGTATGAAAGGCATGTATTAAAAAAGGAACCAAAGCAACCATCTGTAGTTCAACTGCAAAATCAGTGTACACATTTATGCATATAACCTTGATTTATTTCCAAATAGATGGTAAAAAAAAAAATCAAGAATCAAAGTCAACTTGAGATCCATCTGTTAAAAGTGGACATTCATGGAAAGAAATCAAGGTCAAGGTCATAGTTCCCTTACTGCAATCAGCAGGAAGTACTGTGAAAGATGAACCTTTGACAATTTAAAGCAAAATCTAATAAGACAAATAACAACATGAGACAATGCAGCAACCAATGACCAAGTGAAAGATACAGCAGATATAAAGACAAGGACAGTAAACAGAAAAATAGTATTTCACCCTGAGGTAGTTTGTACTATAGTTCAGAAATGGTTATGCAATGGCATAAATAGATGAGATATTAATTATTTGATTTTATAGAGGGAAAACTAACATGATTATGCACTCCTAAATAATTTACCAATTACATCTCTCCAGCTGAGTTTTTAAAAATGAATCTTTTTTTGGAGGGTATAGTTCAACTTCTAAAATGCAGTTCATTCTGGTTCCTTGTGTGCTTTCACAATGACAAATAGTCCCTTTCACTTTGATTGTGTAAACTGCTGAGTAGCAATGTTGGTCAGTTATGCCCAACATACATAAAGCTAAGCGTGATTAACTTGATATACTAATTAACAGTTCTAATTAAAATAAATGACAGCTACAACTAACCACACTATATCACTACAGACATGTCATAAGAAAAGTTAATTATATGAATTATTTTTGACAGTGATGACATCTTTATTTAAATGTCAAATTCTAATAATTCTAAAGCTTTGAAAACCAGAGAAGCCTAAAATAGAGCGTACTTCCAAACAATCTTTATATGGAGAACTAGGAAGGTGAGGATCTTTAAGGCTGATGCTGATGAAGAATCGGCTTCTAAAGAGCTGATTACTCACTCTTCAGCATAACTAAATGCAACACTGCCTATGCTTAGGCAATTTTGCAAGTAGTTGTATGACACAAGTTGGTATAATCTTTGTGTCGATTCACTGAATGCGGGAGGTGGGTGAACACTGGTTTAATCTCCAATATGTTCTGCTGCTCTACAGGTTACACTTACAGTATCTCACAAACGTGAGTACACCCCTCACATTTTTGTAAATATTTTATTATATCTTTTCATGGGACAACACTGAAGATATGACACTTCGATACAGTGTAAAGTAGTCAGTGTACAGCTTGTATAACAGTCTAAATCTGCCGTTCCCTCAAAATAACTCAGACATTTATGTCTAAACCACTGGCTGGAGTACACCCCTCAGTGAAAAATTTTCATATTGTGTCCAAAGTGTCAATATTTTGTGTGGCCACCATTATTTTCCAGCACTGCCTTAACATGTTCTCTTGGGCATGGAGTTCACTAGAGCTTCACAGGTTGCCACTGGAATCCTCTTCCACTCCTCCATGATGACATCACGGAGCTGGTGGATGTTAGAGACCTTGTGCTCCTCCACTTTCAGTTTGAGGAAGCCCCACAGATGCTTAATAGAGTTTAGGTCTGGAGACATGCTTGGCCAGTCCAGCACCTTTACCTTCAGTTTCTTTAGCAAGGCAGTGGTCGTCTTGGAGGTGTGTTTGTGGTCGTTATCATGTTGAAATACTGCCCTGCGGTCCAGTTTCCGAAGGGGATCATGTTCTGCTTCAGTGTCACAGTACATGTTGGCATTCATGGTTCCCTTAGTGAACTGTAGCTCCCCAGTGCCGGCAGCACTCATGCAGACCCAAACCATGACACTCCCACCACCATGCTTGACTGTAGACACACTTGACTTTGTACTCCTCAATTGGTTGCCGCCACACACGTTTGAAACTATCTGAACCAAATAAGTTCATCTTGGTCTCATCAGACCACAGGACATGGTTCCAGTAATCCATGTCCTTTGTCTGCTTGTCTTCAGCAAACTGTTTGCGGGCTTTCTTGTGCATCATCTTTAGAAGAGGTTTTCTTCTGGGATGACCAATTTGATGCAGTGTGTAGCTTATGGTCTGAGCACTAACAGGATGACCCCCCACACCATCAACCTCTGCAGCAATGCTGGCAGCACTCTCTGGATATGACGCTGAGCATGTGCACTCAACGTCTTTGGTCGACCATGGAAAGGCCTGTTCTGAGTGGAACCTGTCCTGTTTAACTGCTGTATTCAAATTCAAACATTATTTGAAATAAAACTCTAACAGTGAGCGAAACAAATGCAATTACAATTGATGCAATTTCACCACTGTGGGAGAAATACAGAGCATACTAAAGTTATAAACAAGAATAAACAACTGTCTCCACAAAAATGACTGGGAAATGGCGCCCCCCCTGCAATACCTCTGCACCCCCCAGTTTGGGAACCACTGATGTAGAGCAACAAATCTTTTTTTCAGATCCTCAGAGTTCTTTGCCATGAGGTGCCATGTTGAACTTCCAGTGACCAGTATGAGAGAGTGTGAGAGTGATAACACCAAATTTAAAACACCTGCTCCCCATTCACACCTGAGACCTTGTGACACTAATGAGTCACATGACACCGGGGAGGGAAAATGGCTGATTGGGCACAATGTGGACATTTTTCGCTTAGGGGTGTACTCACTTTTGTTGCCAGTGGTTTAGACATTAATGGCTGTGTGTTGGGTTTTTTGAGGGGACAGCAAATTGACACAAGCTGTACTCTGACTACTTTGTATCAAAGTGTCATATCTTCATTGTTGTTCCATGAAAAGTATAAAATATAATATTATATATAATATAATAATAATATAATCTCACTTATACTAATTCTCACTTTTTGAGATACCGTAAGTGGAGCTGAGGAGTCAACTCACTCAGTCAACCGCTTAGTCAACAGCACTAGTTACTAGACTCCAGTAAACACTGTGTGTCATTCACCACTAATAAAGCAAATTGAAATGAAATTAATAAACATCGAAAAGGTGTATGCTTAAATACCATAACCCCCAAAAATCCCATTATAGCACTGTCACATTCAAAACAGAAATGTGGCATTTACAGCTTTCAAATCCTGTCCAATCATCTACACTTTGTGGAGGGCGCTGACGCCTGGCTCTTCTTCCACACTGCTCCCACTCAATCCTATTACAGCATTTCAGCATACATGTGCATAGCCCACAGCACTGATCCCTGAACAGGCTCAGGCTTCCATTTTGTATAACACTTTTTCATTTAATCCTTCACCCGGCCAGCTGAGCTCCAACGGCCGTTGGCAGAGCCCTTGTTCTGGTGCCCAGTCTGTGCTCCTGTTCTCCGCCAAACAAGGTACAGCCCGGCCTGCTGTAACAGATGTGACCGGAAGGAGATATGGGGACTAAAGGAATTCAACCTCAGAGAGAAAATGTCTTATCCAGTCAATCACACCCATAGCTGTGCAAAAAGTGTTGTTAATGACACTTAAAGCAAACATTTTTTTTAATCAGCTCATTTTGCTGGATAGCAATGTGAAAAATGTATATAATAAAAATATTTTTAGGTCCAGTGAAAGATGAAATAAAATGTATAGTCGTTAAAATGATGACATGTTGTATGATAAATGATAAAATGTTGTATGTTAGTCCAGCACTTTATATGATTTATATTTGATATTTATCATTTTTTAAATACAACTTTTATTTTGACACAGATGATATACTCGAATCAAATTAGTAGACATGCAGGAAATGTGGAATTGATCATTTTTCTTTTCTTTTCTTATTTGGCTATACTGTCCTTGGATGTCATAAACTGGTTGTAGTTGTTTAGTCCTCAATGGCATCAAGTAACTGCTGGAGCTTTTTGTCTGACTCCAGAGCCTCAGCCCATGAAGCACAGCCCATTTCCAAAGCAATTTACCAACCCACCACCCTGCTTCAGAGTCAGTGGGCAGAGGGTACTCATGTATGTGCATGTATATTTAAATGTTTTGCTTGTTTATGTATTTATTCGCTGCCTTTGTGGCCAAGCCTGTTCATGCAGAGCTCTGTCATTTTAGTGCTTTATGGATTCCTAAGCGGGCAAGTGTTCCATCAACCAGCAAGCTATGAAATGTAAAGTGGCTGGTGTTGCGAAAAAAGACAAGCATGTTTGCACATGCGCACACAAATGCATTCAAGGTAGACAACTGTCTGGAAGAAAAGAATTTAAGTTAAAAGTTTGTCTGTTAGAGAAGCAGTGCACATCTCTATGCTCTTAACACGTTTTGCAAAAAGAGAGCAACGGAAAAGTTTGTCAACCACCATAAATTGAAGATTTATCCTTAACTTTTCTTCTCATTTTCACTCTCATTCTTCTCATGTAGGGTGTTGTCATTTTTACACTTCACAGGGTGTACCACATTTCATTAGCAAGTTTTAATTATTTTCAGCATTAAAACTGGTGAGGGTACAAATTTTAATTGAAATTCCATCTTTCTGCTACATGAAGCAGGAGGTCGGGTGGCCAGCTGGTGGTTGGGCAGGTTAGGCTTTCTTGGCAAGATCATTGCCTCTGAAATATTGAAATGGTGTAAAACAGAAGGGCTGATGAGACTCATGCCAGGACCTGCTCTGTCCATGGCTACAGTTTTTGTGTGATTGCTTCAGGAGCTCAAGAGCAGTGAGCTGTTGGTCCAAATATTCATCTGATGCAAAACAAGCAATTCAAAATGTCACCTACTTTTACTAAGTTGTGTGAAATGCACCAACACTAATTTTATTGACAGATCCATTCCTGAATTTCAAACACTGCTGCACGGTGTTTGTGTGCACGGGTTAAAAGCAGAGGTCCAATTTTGTTGTGGTTCACACTTGCTGTGCTGTGACCTCGCAATGACAAGGGTTGTCACTTTCACTTTAAAAGGGGGATGAGACAATGCAAGACATTTACATTTACAGTATTTAGCAGACGCTCTTATCCAGAGCGACTTACAACAGTACTTTGTCTCCATATTAGTAACCAGCTACGATTAGAACAAAACTAGAACTAGAAGTAGTACAAAAGAAAATGCCGTTAGTGATTAGAAGAAGAGAAAAGAAAGAACAGAGGTAAAAGAGTAGGACTGTTTGGGAAGATTATTCCCCTAAAAATTCCTTGAACAGATGAGTCTTTAATCGGCACTTGAAGACAGCAAAGGATTCAGCAGTTCTGGCCATCAGGGGAAGTTTGTTCCACCACTGAGGAGCCAGGACTGAGAAGAGTCTTGATGCATGTCTTCCTATTCTCTTCAATAGTAGAGGTGCTTGATGGTCTGAGAGGATGAGAAGAGACACGTTTGATAAGTGCAGTCAAATAAGAGGGTGCAAGACTTGTTTTTAGCCTTGTAAGCAGGAGTTAGAGATGTATTGTCATGGTAAATGTATTGTTATGGTAGGCGGCACTCTGCTCTGAACGGACACACCTATGCTCATTAGGGCAACAGGTGTGCCTCATTGGAGGCAGAGTTTATAAGTAGAGCAGAGCATCGGTCATTGCTTTAGGTTTCTCATTTGTACCAGTGGTCCCTGAGTACTGATTTAGGACGTAGCGATCCAGGAGATCAGGAACCACTTAGGGAGCAGGCAAACATGCAGTGCTACCTTGTGGACCCCGGAGCTCTGCGAAAGGTTGGAGATAGAGGGTGGCCACCACCATGGAGACTGTCCGATGTTTGGGGTCCTTTGCGTCTGCAGCTCCAATTGCTTCCCCTCCGAAGGTCCGCTAACAGGCTAAGGGGTGGCGAGTGGTTCCGAGTAGCGATGGAGGCCACCACCACGGAGCTCATGTGGCTCCTGGAGGTGCTAGCTCCTTCAGCTCCGCTCTCTGCCTCTCTGGGGTTCGATAAGCGACTGGACAGGAACGGCCAGGTTCTCCAGGGAATAGAGGTCCTTGACATGCTGGAGTCCATGGGTTCCTCCCTGCAGCCCCAGGTTCCTCACCTGCTGAGGCTGCTCCATCTTCCACCCCAACACAGGAGGGCGGGGTTTTGATGTCATCTTGCGCCCCAGCATCGGAGGGCAGTGCTCCATCATTGGCTTCCGCGATAGCCCAGAGAGGTGTGGCTGCGGCATCGGCTCCTGTGGGGCCGTATTCTGCGCCCGCCGCAGAGGGCGAGACTTCATGAACAGATACATGGGGTTACCCCTCACCACAATCTGCAGCCCTGGACGTGGTTGTGGGATTTTACAGCCCAACAATCCATTGTGTATTTTAAATGTTTACATTACAATAAGTGATCAGTGCATTTAATGAGGCAGGAGTACGCATATGAATGGGTTTTTGGGCAGGATATATGTAAATTTTACATGCGTTTAAGGAAACTTTTGTAAACTCACAGCAATAAGTCTATTTCAAATAGAATAAATACAAATTTTTGGTATAAGCATACATGTAAGTGATTTTCTGATAATGGTTATACAAGATGATTTTTACAAAACTTATGTCAATAGCAAGTACGGGCATTTTGCTGAAGCTCCTTCCTTTCAGAAAATGCCTGCAGTTCAGCTGCATCTGCAAATGCTTATCTAGTAAGGGCTGAAGTCCAGTCATCACATACACAAATGTAAGCGGCACAAGGTCCTGGAGGGCAAGGCTTTATTGAATTTAGTGTGACGAGTTATCTTCACATGAAGTGAGCTCAAGTGGAGGTGTTTAGATGGTTTGCCCAAGGCAGTGCAGCAGGTCTGATGTAACTCATCTAGAGGTCAGTGCACCCTGGGATATGGACTGGTTATGGACCTGTCTAGGTTTGCCTGGACTCATACTTTGAGTCTATGAGGTGAAAGAGAACAAAAACATGTGTATGAATAACAGTCTTGCGTGTTCTCAGTGTCCTGTCTCTGACACCATCCTTTTTTAGGTGCTGTGCTGAGAGATTTAGACTAAGTGGCCTGCCACTCTTGTGCTCCAGAAGCTGTCCAACAGAGCAGTGCTAATCCTGCTTCAGTACCAGGGACAGCAACACTGGGTTTGAGTGAGAGAATTCTGGGAGGTTGTCCAACATCATATTGGTCCATGCAGGAACTATACACACAGCATAGTTTTTTTATACTACTAGCTTACTAGAATACAATTGCAGAAAAAAGTGTTTTGACATGGTTACTGCTGTAAGCTATGAGTGTGATATTGGGACAGTGGGCTAGGCCAAGGATGTGCTGAGGAGCCACTTGCCCTCAATGACAAGATTAATTCATTTTCAGTCAAAACTAACAGGTACGTCAATGTAACATTTAACTGCCTAAAATAGGGAATTATGTGTATGTAGCTGAAAGCAGCAAGCATTCAAAGAATTTCAACTGATTTCATTGACTAGATTATAACTGGGTATTTTTTTGAATTCCAACATAATGTGACACTGCACAATAAGGAGTTTGCTTGATAGCACGCCAACAGTAACCCAATTTTCATCTGCACCCTGTAGGCTAACAGTACTGGTGGCGGTCGTTGTTAAACCAGGCCTTGATATTTGTCCTCATATTGATTTGGAAAAAGTTTTAAAGGAAGGATGCCCTTCCTGATGTGACCCTCCCCATTTATCTGAGCTTGAGACCGGCACAAAGAAATGCACTTGCTTGCACATCCCTACTGGTGAAGTTTGCTGATAGCAAACTAGAACTGTTTTGAACACAGATGTTCAAAAATGTGAATGTTTTACTGATATGGAAGAAAATTGGAAGAAAATTCTTCCAAGCTTGTCACAGCTCCCACCAAGCCCCGGTCATGGCCACGGTCCCGGTCACCGGAATTCTGACCGCGTTTTCCACAACGCCCAGTCATCACAACCCAATCCCTCACACCTGGCTGGCTAGGTACGTAAGGAGTTCCAGACCGACCCAGACTCGTCTGTTCTATGCTCCGGCTAACCTTTGTTTGCAGTTCTACTCGTCTATTGTTCAATAAATCTAAGAGATCTCCACTGTGCACTTGCGCCTCATTCCTCTTTATTCCCTCAACATGACAAAGCTAAACAGTTTGGAGACAGCAGTCTAGAGCTATCAAGAAACAGAAAGACCAGAGGCTTCATGATTATGAGTGTTGTTTCCAGTGGTGCAGCAGAAGTAGCAGTAAGGTTTTTTTTAAGTGGCTAGCCATCAACAGTGGTCTGTTCTAACATGCTTTTATATTCATATTTGTCTTTAATTGCTTGTAATAGCTTTATGACGTTTAGGCTGCACGGGGCAACACGGAGGTGCAGGGAATAACAGCGAGAAGGTCCTAAGTTCCCAATTCCCAGGCAGGTGGTGAGTCTGGGGCTTTTCTTTGTGGAGTTTGCATGTTCTCTCCATGTCTGTGTTGGTCTATTCTGGGTACACCGGTTTCCTCCCACAGCCCAGAGACATGCATGCCAAGTGGATTGGAGATGGTCAATCCCCCCTGAGGTGTGTTTGTTGGTTTTCCCCACCTTTGCCTTATGAGAGCTGGGAAAGGCTCCAGCACTGCCCATGGCCCAAGAAGGACAAGCAGCTAAAAAAATGATTGAGGGAATAAGTGAAGTACAAGTTGCATCATTTACAGTTGTTCTAAAAATCAGGCTAAGTTAAATATGTTTCTTTAACAACAAAGCTTTGATAATGCACGAAAAAAACAAAAAACATATAGGGACTGTCATTCCATCGTCTGGCAAAAATTATGGATCAAGATCTGTGGCTAAAGAAGCTTTGAAAATGCTCAAGACTGATTTGATTCACCTTCTGCTCTACATCCTTCCTAGTGCTGGCATTCTGTTACTCTGAACATCTGTGCGTTATAGCCCTGTCTTGCCATTGCCGCTGACTACATTCCTGGATATGAACTACACCAAGCAGTGTCAACTTTGACGAAAAGCGATGGTATCAACGGTACGCAATCTCCACTGAACTGCAGCTCCATGGCTGGCATCTGGTCATTTACGTTTCATGGAAGCCAACCCCAGGTCCAGTGATTTTATGGCTCAGACTTGATTCAGTCTCAGCAAATGAGTCTCCATCCATCCATTTTCTGCCACTTGTCCCAAACGGGGTCACAGGGGAGTGCTGGCGTCCAACCCAGCGCACACAGGGCGAGGACGGGGGACGCACCCAGGACAGGTCGCCAGCCCATCGCAGGGAGGAGTGGGACGGGGACAGCACCTTGCTCAAGGGTACCTCAGGACAACCTATTGGGAAGGGGCTCGAACCCCCAATCCTCTGATCATAGGGCCAACACCCTAACCACTAGGCCACTACTGCCCCACAAATGAGTCTCCTTTACCAAAAAACTTTCATGTTGCTGAATTTTCATGTTGCTTTTCTGATCCTCTGATCTGTCAAGAAGGCAGATGTATGGCAACATTGTCACTCAAAAAGCCGTTCTGCTTTAGTGGCATAACAAACAAAGTTGTGCCCACAATTCACATAGGGTCTCATGAAATTTAGGAATAAGTTGGACACTGAGAACATTATAACAGCTAAACTCATATTTTAGTACAAGGACCATTTATTTTATTTAGTAGTTATAAAACTGAACAGG
Source organism: Hepsetus odoe (assembly GCA_017165825.1). Lineage (NCBI taxonomy): Eukaryota > Metazoa > Chordata > Actinopteri > Characiformes > Hepsetidae > Hepsetus > Hepsetus odoe. Next base: position 11,820,148 of record CM029381.1, on the reverse strand, counting down.
CCTCAGAGTTAGTCACAGGAAGGGACTTAGTTCCCTTTATTGGTCCGAGACTCTGCCCCTGTAAATGTCTGCAATGGCTAAGCTGTAGATCTGAGGAGACATGCTAATGAAGATAATAGGGGCCATTCATGCTCATATCACTCTGTGGGGCAGCTGCAGGGACTGCTCCGAAAATGTCAGCGTTGGCTGCCTGACATTAATAAATGTGATGTAGGTGAAAGAAAATGTTGCTTTAACTGCCATTATTTTCTGATGATGCTTCACATTATACATATATAAACCTCTCCAAAGAGAATGAAGAGAGATCAGATGTTCTGCTTTTATTTTTATGGTTTTCTGGTATTTGCATATTGGTGTGTCAAATTACAATACCGTTTGTTTCTGACCACTCAGTTTTTGAAGTGAGCAAAAGTATTGGAATGAAAGTGAATTACATTTAATATCTTTTTGCATATTGCTCCTGGAAAAACTAAAATAGGTTTTCTCTTTGGTTATGCTTTTCCAGGTGTGTACCAGAGCATCATTCAGTTGTTGTTTGTTCTGGGGGTCTCAGTCTTCGGTCTCCAATTTAGAAGATATTATGCATATTTAGCTGAGGTCTGATGATTGACTTGGCCAGATCAAACTTTCCACATACTTGCTGTGCCCAATGTAATGGATTTTTTCTCAGCTTTTCTCAGCTTTAAATGTTGGTTCATGTAGGTTTTCCCTTTTTAAGAACAAATGCATTGAAGTCAAAACTTTTGGGATGGCCTAGTGGTGGCCTAGTGGTTAGGGAGTTGGCCCTGATATCGGAAGGTCATGGGGTCGAATCCAAGACCAGTATGTTGCCCTGAGGTACCCTTGAGCAAAATACTGACCCCTTTAAATAGCTGCTCCCTGCTGCATGTGTGTGTATGGATGAAATGCAGAGGAAGCATTTCGTCATGTCTCACAGTGTGCTGTGCCTTGTTTCACAATGACAGTTATTCACATTCACTTCACTTCATATCAAGAGCTATTTAAAGTTTAAACAATCATTTTAACAGGGCGCATCTTTGTTCAGTTAATCTAACTTTAACTGAATTGTGTCAGCACTGCTCCGAACTAGTCTGATTTTAAATCTAAATTTAGTCACAGGTTAATTGTTTAGCTAGTGAGTGTGGAGATTGTCAGTGGAGATACCCGAGTGCAGATGCCAAAAAAATAAAGTAATTACATTAAAACTGCTTTAAAAAAGAAGCGAACTACACTGAAGCTGAGTAGAGTATAAAAGCTGTGAGTCTGGTTCCTCACCACTGAAAGATTGCAGCACGAAGACCTTTTTATTTACTTGTTCTTCTGGACAAAATCTTATTGTGCTGTATCACAAGCCCTATGAGCAGAGCGGGAGAAAGGAGCCTGCCAGTACAGATTATATTTCTGAACTGTGGGCTAGGACTTCTCGCTTGAATGTGTGGTAGCTGTGATTTAACATGACGCTAATGTATTTCTCTCTCATTTAGGATCATTTTTTTCGGGGCGACATTAACAAGTTGAATGCAACACTGGAAAGATCCAAATTACAATCTTCCAACTGGGAAACCCAGTCAAAGACTATGCGAGTGGACTTCGACTGTCACAACATGGATTCTTTAATTAGGCCCTTGTAGACACTTGTAGAATGTGCCACACTCGAGTGCTCTTTGGAAGCCTGGATTTCCCACTTGCCAAAAACTCATGACAAAGCAGAGTGTTCATTTGCTGTTAACGTCAAGACTTTGACCTAGTTTTGTTGTTTTTACACCAAATGAATTTTTTCCTCTTAGTGCTGCAAAATAGGGAAACGTGACCTTATAGGATAAGGGTCAGGACCATGATAAAAATTGTACTCCGGTCCATTTTCCTGAAGTGCGAGCCGTTTATATATTTAATATGCCAATTATGTATACTAGGTTTAGTAAAGTAATAGTATATATTTTGCCACCACTTCATTGTTCTTTTTATTCATTATGTTTATGATCTTTTTCCTTTCATATGCTTATATTCCATCCTTCAGTTCCTCTATTAAGTGCTCGAAGTGTCCCATAGTCTGATTTCTTATTCAGGGTTACTGTGGTATATAAAAGAGTTGGCAGTTAAAAATAATTATTTTAAACCACTGCAGATTGACATTGTCATATACAACCTCAAACTAATTTGTAAAATTGAAACGGAATATTTGGGGAATGCAGTTAGGCTGTTAGAGTTAGGCTGCAAACCGCATACTATGACACTAAATGCCATTTAAAAATCGTTCATGACCATTAGATTCTGCATTCTGTTATGTATTTTCTAAGGTTTTAAAGTGTGTTGTTTTGGACAGAGTTTTCCTTCTTTTTTTGTCCAGATGGGTAGCGCTGCGCCTTTCCCTTTGAGGGCTCCAGTAAAAACTTATCCAGTTCAGAAACTTTGTAATCCAGCCTTAAAATGCAGATTTGCATTTTAAATAAATCCAATATGATGAATCCAGCACTGAACATTTGTGGGATTATTTATCTGTTTTTTGTTGGAAATGTTTAGATTTGTTGGTAGCTGTTCAGTGTCATTTCCATGATGCCTTGATTTGAGCTTGTTATCCAATCAGAAACTGTGTTTCTGGCGGTTCTTATCTCAAATGCAGTGCGGAATGGAATGACATGAGATTCAAAATAGAAAATAGGTAAGATTTTGGATCCCCTGGAGTGTTAACCTAGTTCAAGTTTATATAAATAAATTAGAGATATGGACTATATATCTCTAATATGGTTGATTGCTGAGTCTATAGCCTGCCATTAATGTATAGACAATAGCTCAATGTCATTATATGCAGCAAATTCTTTAAGTCAGTCCTGGCTACAGTCAGTCTCCGGTGGCCAGTGTAATTGTATGTCTGAGGTCTAATGAAATCAGAACCATGTAATCTTTACTTGATGCAGAATCCAGCCAAGATAATGGAGAGAGAGAGAGAGACCCATTTTTATTGTGGTCAAGTACTACATTTAAATAGCCATTTTCCCTCTGTAATTTCTAAGACATTAAAGTGGTTGACTGCTTCATTACTTGAGTGGAATCTGATCACTCTAGTAGAATCTGATTCTTCTGGGCAATGTTCCACAAAATGGTATGGGTCTATGCAAAAAATATTTCGGTCTTTTTCTGTCACACACACACACACACACACACACACACACACACACACACACATACACACACAATCCTGTTCTTCTTCTATTTGGCAAATTGGCAAATGTTCCCATTCCAGTAATTCACTGTAAATGGATAAACTGTGGATGGATTCTACCTGCACTGTGCAGGCTTAAAGTCTGTAGGTACAGCTGGCCTAAGAACATGCAACCCTAGTGTCCCTAACTTCAAACAGACATTTTCCCCATATGCAGATTTTACTTTTTTATTCGGGATATTTCTGGATTGTTTTACAGTGTACGAGACTATTTAGAATTGCCTCAATGCTGGAAGGCTGTTCTGGAGGCAAAAATGGATTAATTTCTATTGGTGATAAACAGCTTAAGTTTGAGTTTAGAATAAGCATTCAGACTATTTCTGAAAAAAATTAAAAGAGGTCAGTGAAAGAATATTATGTTTAGCACAGTCAGAAAATAAGGCTTTGGCTGATATTAATAGATACAGTAAATATATTTTCCTGCTCCCAAGTATTTGATATATTCCAGCTGTGTGTTAATGATTTGTGATTAAACAAAGCACTAGAAATTAACTGACATATTGAATGAAGAGAAAATCCTTGAAAGCATTTCAGCACATGACCTTACACATGTCATAGGCTATATAGCTTTCTTTCATAAAGCACAAACATAGCAAAACACAATGTCAGCCCTAATGTGAAGCATAAAAATAACATGAGCGATAAACAAATTAGCCACAACATTACAACCACTGACATTTATTATTGGACAATTATTGAACCAACAATAATTCCTGTTACAGTTCCACCTATCAAGGGTTGGAAGTAAAAAAGCTGCGACTGGGAAAAGGGTGCCTACATTTTTTTGTACTTTGCAGCATTTCAAGGGCTCCCACAGTCTGTAGGTACCAATTAATTAACAAACTATTGTCCAGTATTAATTTCTGGTTGACACTTGCATTTTCTACCCTTGAGCAAGGTACAGTCCCCATCACTGTTCTTTGGGCGCTTCCAATAGCTCCCCCTGCTGCACGTGTGTGTATGGGTGAAACGCAGAGGTTGAATGTCGTTGTGTTGTGCTGTGCTGCGTTTCACAATGACAAGAAAGTCACTTTCACTTCTAGGAAGTTGGCCTTACTGTCACCCTTCCCAAAGCACTATTCAGTCCCTCTTTCTGCGTGACCCTGTGGGAGAAGCAGCTCCAATTAGTGCAGCGAGCTGATTCCTCGCAGCGCTGAATCCGTACACTGTCAAATGCAGCTGTTCTCTTTGCTGCCCATTAGCATGCTCAGGAAGTCTCAGGCCTGATAAAAATGCTGATTTATAGACAGAGGTCGACATTAATCCCCGATTGCTCAGTAAATCGAGCCTTGTAAAATGAGTTATACCCTCGGTTCTGTGCCGGTGATCGTCCCCCCACTCCTGCAATCCCAAATTCTTAATGTGTCTTACCACCCAAGCATGTTAACTTCGAATTTCCTCAAGTAAAGAAAAAATACTCCAGTATTCCTAAAAAGTTATAGACGTTAACTATGGACAGTCATTTTTCTTCAGTACAACAGCCATTGGGCAGTGGCCTCTAGCACTAAATGTAGAGAAACACTATTATGTCTAAATGCCATTTTTTATCCAAGGGAATAAGCAACACTAAGACTACACTGAGCAGAATATCAGTTAAACTAAATAACCAACAATGCAGCTTCGTTTTCTGACTGCATGTTTTAATGCCATTGAAGTGTGGAGTGCCTGCTGCAATCTGTTTCTTTCATCTTCCCTTGCCTCACTTTTGCTCTTCATATAGAGCTGGAGCTGATCTCTGACAGCTCTAAGTAGATTACTCACAAGCCTGTTTTAATGAGCAAGGAGAGCACAAGCACAGTCAGAGAGGAGGATAATCAGTCTTACACACACACACACACACACACATACTGCAAATCAACACACTCAGGAATGAAAGTACCACCTGTTGCATACACACATCCTTGGCATGAACTTAGGCAAACATACAGATACTCAGAGCTTTTTAGGAAACGGTCTTGGGCTGGTTGTTATGACTGATGGTAAAAATATTATGACACTCATTGACATTTTCATGATGCACAGCCCACACTTTTGATTATCTGTGATATACTTGAAGAGGAGTTTCACATTTAAAGGTTTGCAGTCAAAAAATATGAGAACAATCAGTGTTTTTTATTGTACAGTTATGTAATCTGTTGTGATACCAATAAAATATTCTTATTTCTCAACCCAGTCAGTTCCTCATTTTTCTCAACTAAAACTACATTTAAATGAAATTAGCATCACATATAGTAAGTAAGTAGCCTATGCAATTAAATTCACTGCAGATTAAGGCCAAAACAAAGGAAGAGGGACGTTTTCTCAGAGCTCTGTAAAACGTCTGGAGAACATTATGGTCACTAAATGCATTGCACAAGGCCTCTGTGTGTCCTCCGAGGCTTACTAAGGGTCTGTGAATCAGTGATGATTCTGGAGAAAGTGTTTATCAAGACCTGATAACTGACCTGTCTGAGCTACTTTGTAAGCTGGGTCTGCAAGTCAAGATCAGTTTACATCTCATCACTTCTCTTTGTCATTCATATTTGATATTGCTGCAGTACATCCCAAACTTTCTCAATCAAACTATGAATATGTAAATGAATAGAAAATGAAAAGTATCTCATTAGCTCTAGAGAAATATATTGAGGAAGCCAATATATAAAGTCAATATTTGCATTGATGAGCTCTGGATATTATGTATATCACCAACTTAATTCTTTCATGTGATGTAAGTAAAGACTCTGCTTTTCACTATCTATATGTCTGTCTGTGTGTCTGTCTGCCTGATATTATAATGTCACTTTCAGTGCAGTATTACTCACTTATTACAATTACTCACTGCTGGGAAAGAAAAGAAAAAAAAACTTTTTAAATATATTTTTTTACATAATTATGTAAAAAAAGTGTAAATTAAATAATTATGTAAATTACAAAATATATACATTTTACATAATTTATCATATGTCCTTTACGGAGGGGCAGCGGTGGCCTAGTGGTTAGGGTGTTGGCCACATGATCGGGGGTTTGAACCCCTTCCCAATGGGTTGCCCTGAGGTACCCTTGAGCAAGGTGCCGTCCCGCTTCTCCCTGCGATGGGCTGGCGACCTGTCCAGGGTGCGTCCCCCGTCCTCGCCCTGTGTGCGCTGGGTTGGACGCCAGCACTCCCCCGCAACCCCGTTTGGGACAAGTGGCAGATAATGGATGGATGTCCTTTACGTTGTTGTAAAGTTTAAGAACAAACCAGAAATGATTCAAAATAACTTCCTTTAAAATGTAAAAGTGGTTTCCCTTCTTCTGTGAAATACTGTTTAATAGTATACTAATACTAATAAATAATTTTATTTTGATATAGTATGGATTTTCACAGGGCCTTTCCCTAGGTCTAGAAAGACCAATTATATCCAAAGGCTTCCGTCATATTTATTATATGTTAAACATGATGCTGACAGCATCCCAACATGAGGTGTGTAATCCCATCACCTGTTCTGTATAGAATTCACCACAAAATGTCTCCTAACTTGTTCTTCTTTGTTAACAGCACACAATATTACTGACATCCTTGTGAACAATCTATAGTCATTATTTGATTAAAGGCATAATTGGAGTGAAAAGTGCGATGGCCCATGCTGAGGATTATCTGAGCTTTTGTGATGGGAGCTAAAGCTGGACCACATCCAGTCAATCATCTGTAGCCAAGCATGAGGCTAGCACAGGGAGCTGGAGCCGGGCCAACTGTTTCTCCCTCATTACTGAGCAGTGCCATCAGTATTAGGCCTGGCAGATAGTGATTTTTTTTTTTTTTTTCTAAAACTGTAAATTACCCTCACTTGCAGCTGAAAAACCAGCCTGGACAGTTCATTCAGCAGGGTAGTGGAGCAGGGCCTTGTTTCAGGAGTCTTAATAAATAAATTCTTCTTGAATTCAATCTGAAATCAAAATTTACCTTCCTTTTTTTTGTTGTTTCAAATACCTGGCTAAAATAAAAACAACATTCAACCTTCAGCCTTCCATTGAAAATGCTTTGTCCACCTCTGAACATCTTCAGTTTTTTTTTTATTATGCCAACATGTTCATGTTGGAAGTAAAAAATGACTATAACCAGTTTCAGTCATACCAGTTACTAAGCAAAAGCATTGTAGTAAAAAAAAAAAAAAAGAATCTTATAAGTAAGGAAAAAAAAAACACCAATGGCATGCAGTACCCTGCAAACGTATTGCAAGTTTTTAAGTAAATTGCATTTAATATTTGGCTGCACAGCTTTTACTTAACCTGGTTTCTTACGTAACTGCATCAAGCCTCAGACTAACTGACTTCACCAAATTGTCCGTTATTTCATTGATTATGGTTTTCCAGACTTTCACCACAGCAGCTTTCAGTTGTTATTTGTTATGGGGGCTTTCTTTCTTTATCACTCCCCCATGAAGTCTTTCGTTACTTGGTAGAGCGTTTTGGATCTTTGCTGTGTTGCATGATGAAGTTCTTCCTGATTAGTTTGGAGGTGTTTCTTTGTGCATTTGGACAGACCGAAAGTAGTTTCTGATTGTGTGTTTGTAGAAAGTGGTGGGGTTATTTCATTGTCCATTTTTGCTTTTTTTCAATTTTCTTTAACTCTGAAATAATTCTAAAATATATACAAAAAGAAGAGCAGAACTTGCCGGACGGGTGAGAAGAAGCCCATACTTACCAGCTTTCAATTTGAGCTCTTCTGATGGCTTTAATTACTTATCATCATATCACTTAATCCATCTAAGGAATGAAGTTTGTAATTAGATACACGTAAAGATGATAAATGCATTTTTAACCAGAATCCATCGTGTTTTTAAGGAAATGGATATAAATTGAAGAAAAGACTTGATTTTAATTCAGATTTTGTAGATAGAATTTCAGGTCAGTACTTCATTAATATTGAGCATAAATATTAGGGGCTCTGTGCAGCTGGGATCTGTAATAAAATGGATATAAAACAGGAGCAATATATTCTCTCTACTTTTTAAGGTTTTGTAATACTAATACTAAGTAATACTAAAAAACAACAAAAAAACAAAAACATAACATTAACCTGTTGGAATGTGACTTTAAAACTGATGCAGAAGTAAGCCACTGTATTATCTGGGAACATTCTGATTACTTTTTCTCAGCATATATTGCTCATCTTTAGTTTGTGAGGGATTTTTTACATTCTGTAATCTGGCTCCAGGCTACCCAGGCTTCAGTGCATGCCTCTGCATATGTTCATGTTTCTAACGGGGTTTGGGTTGAAGAGCTGTAGCTTCTGGCTCCTTCTGCCCTGGTCATGTTAAAAGGTTAGATTCAAGGCTGAGGGGGGGGACTGTTGAGCTATCTGGGAGTTACTCTCGGTGGACGCTTCACGGTCAGATGGTTACAGTGTAGGTCCTTAGAGCACATGGACCCAGAGAGCACTCTGCTTCTGAAGGTTGAAGCAGATATCTGACAGGGAGCTGTCAAAAACATTCTCTGGTTTGACGAGCCACCTTCATTGTAGGTTGCACTGATTGGCTGGAAGCTCACACCAACTACACACTGAGCTTAGTGAAAACAGTGGCAAAGCCTGCGGTACAATACTCTACCATGAGGTAAACGATAGAGGATGTCATGCTCATTGCTAATCTGGTGCTCAGTGAGAATATGTAATCGAGCAAGGCCCACTTCCTGCAGGAGATGATATTACGCAACTTTTAGAGTGCTGACATCACAGGAGGGGGCAGTGGTGGCCTAGTGGTTAGGGCGTCGGCCACGTGATCGGAGGATCGGGGGTTCGAGCCCCTTCCAAATAAGTTGCCCTGAGGTACCCTTGAGCAAGGTGCCGTCCCCGTCTCACTCCTCCCTGCGATGGGCTGGCGACCTGTCCAGGGTGCGTCCCCCGTCCTCGCCCTGTGTGCGCTGGGCTGGGCACCAGCACTCCCCTGCGACCCCATTTGGGACAAGCGGCAGAAAATGGATGGATGGACATCACAGGAATATTTTGTGTGATTTCCTTTGGCATCCGTAAACGTTTCTGATTCTTATATGAATAACATTTTTGGGGACTTAAGGAAAGTTCGCTCCTAGAGCCACTGCCACCTTCATTTCTTGAGAGAAAGAGATAAATTCGGATGAAGCTTACTTTGTCCATTCACTTAGCTTTAACACATGCACTGTGAAAACTCTGCATTTTGAGCTTCAGGGTCAATCTTGAGCACATGACACAAAACTCGTCTCACTGATGGAATTATTTATTGTGACTGATTAATAAATTGTTTGATGATGAGTCTTGGACTCATCCCACTTCTGAAATGATCTCTTTGGGGCAGCGGTGGCCTAGTGGTTAGGGAGTTGCCCCAACATCGGAAGACCGTGGGTTCGATTCCCTTACCAGTAGGTTGCCCTGAGGTACCCTTGAGCAAAGTACCGTCCCTGTCACTGCTTCCTGGGCGCTTTCAATAGCTGCCCCCTGCTGCACGGTGTTTGTGTGGGTTATGTGCAGAGGTCCAATTTTCGGTTCACATGTGCTGTGCTGTGACCTCGCAATGATGAGGGTTGTCACTTTCACTTTATTAAGCAGCGCTAACTGTTAAAATTGTTTGAGATGTGATCTCAAGAGTACAACCTTTATTCATTTCAGTTACAAACATTTTAAAGCTTTTCAGATGCAGCGCATATATGTATAAAAGGGAAAAGAAGAGTTTTATATCATTGGAGTGCAGAACTACTTTGTCAGTTGCACTGAATTAAGCTGTGTGGGATGAACACTTGCATGTGTTCTAATTTAATCTGTTACACAGCAGCGCTGAGCGTGGGTGAAGGTGTGAGAACTGTATGTACAGTTTCACTCATTAACATTGTGACAGTGAATGTGGCAGAGATCAGTTGAGGGGAGATTTAAACCTGATGCGTTGCTGAGCCATGTCCAAGATTACCACAGCAGTATAGAGCAATTTTTATGGGCTTTTTTGCCATGTTTTTTTTTTTTTCAGTTGGAATGACGCTTTAAAATATCAAAAAGGAGTAGGTTTTTAATCAAGTAAGTGGGTGTGTTTAAACAGTATAAAATAATTATTTACAAAGTTCTTCCTGACAGAATAAATATCTCAGCACCACCATCTTTCGGATAAAGGAAACTTCCCCAAGGGGGGGGACTATAAGCCAAGGAAAGCTTGGAATAAAATCATTGGAGTAAAGTGATTAAACAATATGACAAATACTAGATGATAAACTACACCAAAGTTCAACGAATAAAATTATATAATTTGCCTGATGTCTGCAAATGTTAAGCCTGACTTTTGAAAGATTTTCAGATTTAGATTTTTGAGCAAGATTGATCCATTTTAGTTGAGATCACTGCAAATTAATCCTAATAATGTTTCAAAGACATAAAGGTAGGCTTATGAAGGAGACCCTGACATGAATGACATAATATAGATCAGATCTGTATTAATGAGCAATGTGAGTGTGTTCACCTGAGGGTTAAGTCATCAGGTATTAGAGAGCCCTGATTTACATTCATGTCCCGGTAACTTCCTTGCACGCCTTTTCTCTCCTGCCTAAGTTGCATGCTGCCAAACTAAATGTGTGCTTACTGCACATTTCCAAGCCCAGCTGCTCCTCCATTTCATTAGTGTACTGAGGCAAGTCTTTCTCCTCTCTGATTAAAACTAAGAATATGCTGGCTGTGGCGTCTGATGTGTGCTGTGCTTACCAAAACAAATCTCTGGCTAAGGGAAGCACTGGGGCACTGAATTGGCCTCTATTCTGCTTCTCATTGCGATCAGCATCCAAACCCAGATATTCTTTTATATATATATATATATATATATATATATATATATATTTTTTTTTTTTTTTATTT